>CM064521.1:38341746-38431217 GCA_032716605.1 Paralithodes platypus
GAGACAAAGGAGTACAAAGGAAATCAAGCAACAACAGATCTAGTGACCCTTCTAGGTTGCTGGTCCTCCAAAACACTGAGGATCAAGTGTCCAAACAGTGGTTTAGAGGGGGTAAGGGAACATTGGAAAGGAAACTACTGCCCTGCCACTAACGTGGCAGGACTAGGAAGTTAGTAGGGGACATATGGGTTAGTAACTGAGGGGAGGATAAAGTTATTTATTTACAAACGCAGTCAGTCGCGGGTTTGATGCGAGATATTTGTCTAGGCGGAAATTAAATGAATCAACGGTGCTGCAGTCTATAAAGTCTCGGGGAAGCCCATTCCACAAGTTGACAAACTCGATTGAAGAAGGAATTCTTAGATTCGTGCGAGTTAAAAGATTTACCAATAATTTTGCAACCGTTTCCCCGCGTGTAATTAGATTGGTCGATAGTGAAGTACTTACTACAGTTCATATTGTCGATGCCTTTGATGATTTTGAACACTTGAATTAAGTCGCCTCTTAATCTGCGCTGGGATAAAGGAAAATGATCTAATTCTCTAAGACGCTCTTCGTATGGTTTGTTCTTTAGGCTAGGTATCATTTTGGTAACTCTACGTTGAACTCGTTCTAGCTTGTTTATATCTTTTTGGTAATAAGAGAGAGAGAGAGAGAGAGAGAGAGAGAGAGAGAGAGAGAGAGAGAGAGAGAGAGAGAGAGAGAGAGACAATGAAAATGGACCTTGTAGCAAGTATTTCCTAAATGGTTAGAGAGAGGGAAATGAAAATGGACCTTATAGCAAGTACTTCATAATGGTTAGAATTGTTTGAGAAGTTGAAGGACCGAGGGTCAGGTCCTTGGGGTAGATGGAAGATGAGGCCTATGGTGGGGAACCATAAGGGTGAAACTGCCTGCCCTATAAACGGTTACTTCACTCACCTTGTGGTTACTGCTGGAGGTTTATGGTGCCTGGGCAGGGCTGGGCTAGTGCCTGACGGCTCCTTGTCCCTTCACTGATACTGGTAATAACACTCTCAAGATTAAACTAAATATGCTTTGTGGGCGGTGTTTAAACAAGAAACCACGTTCTGTTTACTATGTGCCGAAACACCGTATCATCGCCGATCTTCTGATACGTATATGGGTCACTTAGCCCCACGATACCCCTCCGAAAATCCCCTCTTTTGAGGAGCTCAACCGACCCGTGTGCTCTCACTGTGCTCTCACTCACTCTTCTTGTTCTTGCTCTGTCTTGTCCCCCCCCCCAAAAAAAAAGGGAAAAGCGGGGATTGGGCCTGAGTAAATAGATAGATAGATAGACCAGACATTTGCGAAAGAATAGCAGTGTGGAATGGGTGTGTGTGCTGGAGTGAATTAGAATGAGAGAGCAAAAGAAGGTGCGTGTTTGTTTGTAAGTATCAAGTGGAAGGAGCGTGTAAGGGAGTATGGATCTGTGGGTTCAAGGATTGTGTGGGTAAGAATGAAAGTGGGAGTACAGACATGAGTGGTTGTGTGTGTGTATGCACCGACAGAGGATAAAGCGGAAAGAGTAAAGTAGAGTTTTGGGTAAGTGTTGAGGTGTGCCTGGAAAAGTTTGGTAAGAGTGAAAGAATATTTCTGATTGGTGATATGAATGGGAAAGTAGATGGGGTGGTGGGAGGGTGGGATGTACATCAAAGGTGGATGGGAATGGCAGTGCACTTGTGGATGCATGTGTGGGGAGGAGGCTGATGATAGCCAACACTTTCTTCCGACACAGAATGATGCACAGGTAAACAGGGAGAGACAGTGGAACGAAAGGCGCTGATTGAATATGAATACAGTAAAAGTCTGATAATCCGACGACCGATAATTGGAATCTCCCAATAGTCCGATTTTTTTTTAAATGAGGCCAAATCCGAATTCACCCGATAGTCCGAATTTCAAAAAGTCCCAAAGTCCCCTTTTTGAGGCATTAGGCCACCCAAAACCCACCTAAATAACACATAATGGTACACACACATATCATATGTTCATGAAATCACTTTAAAAGTTTACCATTATGTGTCATATTGGATGTATAGCGTTATATTGTGCATATGCATAGCCTATATTGTGTTCAGGTTTTCGTCAGGCCATTAATACACAGGTTCATAGGGGTAAATTCCAATAATCCGAAAAATCCGGTAATCGGAACGAGGCCCGGTCCCCTGCTATTCGGATTACAGGACTTTTACTGTATATGGATGAACAAATTACAATATTAGTACTAGATGCTAAGGTATATAGAGAGGTATGGGGGGGGGGGGGGGGAGGGGTTGTCTGACCATTATGTGGTAGTAGCTAAAATTAGGGTACAGAAGTGGAAGAAGAGAGCTAGAGTAGGGCACATGGGTGGTGGAGTGATGATCCGGGTGTTAAGGTTACAACATAATCCATCACATGCTTTCCTTAATTTCATTGGGAGGTGTTTGGTGTAGGGAGTGAAATTAATTAACTAGATTACAGGAGAAGGAATTTAGGGAAGAGCTCAAAAGAGTAGTACAGTACTGTAGAAAGATGACTAGGTAGGGTTGACTTGCAGTGAATGGAGGAAGTGGAAGAGCTGAACAAAGTGTTTAAGGAAGAGATTTGTGCAGCATGTGAGGAGGTATGTGGGGTTAGAAGGGGGAGAGGAATGAAAGGAACTGCATGGTGAACTTAGGAGGTGAAACAAGCAGTTGAAGAGAAAAATAAAACAAATTTCAGAGAGTGGTTGGGTAGTAGAGGGAATGAAGATTTGTAGAGACAGAAAAGGGAAACGTATGAAAAGGTGAAGAAAGTAGTAAGGGAATGTAAGAGGAGATGTAAGGGGATGTGTGGCAGAGTGGTCTTGCCACTGGACTGGTAATCAAATGGACCCGGGTTTGAATCCCAATATGTCAATGGGATGATATTATTGGGAAGGAATTTGTCAGTCCATTACCACAATACACCGAAATGCCAAAAAAAAAAAAAAAAAAAAACCCTCATTGTTCCCTGATTAAATAGCACTGTATGAATATTCCCATATTCAAAATATGCTACAGGGGGGCAATGCCTAGTGAGTTAATTGCTCAATAGGTGGCGTTCTGAGAGTGAGGGTCCGAGTCTGGGGAGTGAGACGGTGAAGCGCAGAGGCGAAGCAGCTTCAGAGATGGGTTCGAGCCGTGAATAGGTGCTTCGCATGTCTCACTCTCTAGACTGGAACAAGACCTCACGGGCCTCACCGTGTTCAGCGGTAGAGTGTGCAGGCTCTCAGCCTATGCCCGAGAGGGAGTAGTTGGACTGTAGAAAAATAAAAAAAAAGGAAGAAGAATTTGGAAGGACTTTAATTTAAATGTTAAGTGGAGGAAGTGTAAGAAATTGTTTTGGAAAGAGATAAAAAAAAGTTAGGGCGGATGACAAAGTAAGTACAGTACAGGTAGTAAGGTTGTGAAAGATAGGAATGGGCGAATGCTAGGGGAGAAGTAAGAGAGAGTTGAGAGATGGAGAGAGCAAAAGAGAACCAGTGGAGGAGGGGATCAGGAGGTCAGAAGTGTGTGAGGCTTTGAAAAGGGTGAAGATGGGTAAAGCATTAGGGAAATATGGAGATTGAGGTGAAATGCTGAGATATGGTGGTTAGATAGTGCTTGAATGGGTATGGAACATGTGTAGACTAGCATGAGAGAAGGGAAGAGTTACTGAAGACAGGAAATCAGGCATAATAGTCCCCCTGTATAAAGGTAGAGGAGAGAGGAGTGTATGGTAATCAAAGGGGGATATATCTCCTAAGCATAGTAGGTAAGATGTACAGCAGAGTAGTGATCGAGAGAGTGAAAGTGAGAACGGAGAAATGGTTAGGTGAGGAGCAGGGTAGGCTTAGGAAGGGAAGAGGGTGTGCAGACTCTATTTTTTCCTTGAGATACGTTGTTGAGAAATATCTGGAGAAGGGACAAAAGTTGTATGCTGACTAAGTTTATGGGCTTGAAGAAAGTCTACGACAGAGTTGATAGAGAAGGTTTGTGGAAACTGGTAAGTACTGAGTAGTTGCTAATTACTGACAGCGGTGAAGAGCATGTATGAGGGTGCAAGTGCAGCAGTGCATGTGAAAAATTAACAGAGCGAGTTCTTTGATCTGAATGTTGGGTTAAAGGAAGGGTGCGTGATGTACCCATGGATGTTCAGTATATAAATGGATGGAGTATTGAAAGTAATACAAGGAAAAGCAGTAGATGTTGATGTACCCCTGACAAGGGAAGGAAGTGAGTGGAAGTTGCCTGTGCTGCTGTTTGCTGATTATACAGTTTTACTTTCATACAATGGTGTAACGTAGTTTTCCATTACCGGTACATACATTGTAACGGCTCAGACGTTGTTGCCTTTCCGCAGTTGGAATATAATACAATAAGGTCCTGTCACAACTCCGCCCTATCATGTCATCACCTTGGCTGATGTTGGCATAGTGCTAATCGTGCCATACGAAGGCTCAACTAAGTGAAACTGCAGCACCTGCAAACCACATCAGCCTGAACAGTGCTACAACAAGACACTACCACATCAAGACTCTACTGTACATTAGGCAACTTGGACTTTAGAACAAAACCTGCCACAACACTGCCTCACCATGTAAACACTGTGGCCGACTCAGGTGTGGCGCCAAACAGCGCCCAGGTAAGAATAGTAGAGTCCCCTGTGGCATCTATCCACGCCCCACCAGCCTCGGCAGTGCCATACCAAGACAGTGCCAATAGCAAGGCTATATTGTATAGTAATGGCTGTTGGTCCACAAGTCTACCGCCATCCCCCTTATTAGTGGCCTTGTATGACACGCAGTAGGATGCGTGGGTTATATTTTTTCTTTTCTTCCACAATAAGATAAAGGCCCCCTTACTCCCTGGGTGAGTGATAATGAGTGGGAAATGCAGTGTCTGGTAAATATGTTTGAAACTGTGTGTGAGAAACGGAATCTGAAGGTAAATGTGGGGAAGCTTAAGGTTATGGTCTTTGAAGGGGGTGCAGTCACAGAGTACATACATACAGTACAGTACATACAAGTTTAAAGACCGTTTTGTCCACAGAGAATGTGGTTACAGTCTCACATCCTAAATGGCAGCTTTCCAGGCGGCCCTGTCAAAGGCTGCCTCTGTTGTGTCAAGTTCTTTAATTTGAGATCGGACCGGAGTACCCGAGCCAACGTCATTCTAGGTCAATCCCTACACGCAGCTCCCCCCACGGGCAGAGTGTGAGGTGAGGTTGAATGATCAGGTTATGGAGAATATCAACTCATTTAAATATTTAGGCAGTGTGATGAGTAAAGATAGGAGTACGGAGAATGAAGTCGGAAGAGGGTACAGCAGAAGAAGGTTGTAGGAACGCTGATAGCAGTGACAAGGAATACGGTGGTAAGCATGGAAGTAAAGAAGTCATTGTATGATAATGAGGTTATCCCGACATTGACGGATGGGAGTACGGGATGTTGTTGGAGAGACATAAATGAAGAATGAGAGGGGTGGAAATAAGTTACTTGAGAAGTGCAGGTGGAGTTACATGGAGAGATGGACAGATGAATGAGGAAGTACAAAAGCGTTGTGGTGTAGATGTGCTGGAGAGTGTGAAAAGGAACACTTTGAAGTGGTTCGGTCATGTGAAACATATAAGGGAGCGAGAGAATGACTAATAGAGCGTAAGAAAGTGAGATGGAAGAGCATAGGGGAAGAGGCAAACTGAGAGTGAGATGGAAGGATGGAGTTGAGAGGTACTGTTCAGTATATGAGTGAGAGTGGTGTTGGGTGGGAAGAGGGGCAATGGCTGATAGACGTGCATGAAGGCGATCCATTCGTGGCCACCCCTTTGGGGATCAAGGCATCTGGCAATATATCAAATTTTGACTCCACTAGTACAGTCAGGTCTCAATATACACACGTTTTTTATACACGGATTCGTTTGGACACTGTAACCTCAAAAGTTCCAAAGTCGGCCACAACACGGAAAAGTCGGGATCATATACGGGTGGCGGCCCAAGCCTAGGTATATATTATGTTTTTTTTTTTTTTAGATTAACCCTTCCTACCCGGTCTGCCTTACCTAATGACAGCTCGGCAGAAGGGCCGTTACCCGGCCGTCCTTACCTAAGACGGCAGCTTAATAGCCTAATTAAGCTTGGTCTGAACGCCGTGCGTACGACGTATGTCAACAAACCCAAGCGTTGCGTCACCGCACCTCCGAAAACAAGAAGGAGAAGACTCTTCAATGTTATTGTTCTGACGTCAGACGAAATTAGTGTCTGAAAAGCCCCCATATTGGCAACATCTCTGCAATATTTGCTCCACTGAAATCGTCATCACAACTGAACCAGTTGACTTACAGAGCTCTACTCAACGCCAAAATACAGATTGAAAACCACACTACGATTATAGATGAGTGGGAAAGTTCTAGCAGTGAAAATAAACATAAATACGGTAGCCTAGGCCTAGACGTTTTTCAGCCATTTTGCCCGGGTACGGGCGACCGTCCTTAGGTAAGACTGGCCGGGTAGGAAGGGTTAAGAATGTTATTTATGCATCAAATGTCTGTCTGTCTATCTATTTAACCCGTCCAATCCCAGCGACGGCTATAGCCGTCAGTAGATAAGTAACTCCTCAGTCCCAGCGACGGTTATACCCGTCAGTAATGTACTTGTCTTGTGACTGCCTGTACAAGGCTAATTTTTTGTTAAAGTCTTGTTTAAAAAAAAAAAAAAAAAAAAAAAAAAAAAAAAAAAAAAGTGAAAAGGTGGTCTCTCCTGTCATTTTGTCCACATTGCTTGGGACTGCTGGGGACTTTTATTACTGTATCTTACGGTACAGTACGGGTTAATGCATCTATCTCCCTTATACATAAACATAATGTTATGCCAGGTTTTTACTGGGGTTTAATTGGTTTGATTACGTGGGTTCTTCCTAACTGGAGAAGTCACTATTGTTTTACCACAGACACAGAAAGAGAATAGAGGGTAATTATCACAAGACCTGCATTCATATTCCGTTTATTTGCACAAGAATATCGCATACGTAAAGCTAGAACAACAATGGTTCAGAACAACAATAATAGATGCACGAACGACGCTCCACTACGTCTGACTGCAGATTTGTTGGCCGTGGGAGGGTTGTCCTGTCGTGACTGGGTTAGCACAGTTTAATTAGAGTTCTTGATTGGAGACCTTAAATGCTATTTACCTAGCTCGTGCTGATGGTAAAATAGAATCGAGTTAATGCAGGTGTGAACTCCTGACTACTCTGGTCTTTGAAAGAACTTTGATGAATTTCTTGCAGTTTGGTCTATTCTGGAAAGCTTTTTGTACACGTGTAGCTTACTTATATCCACAATAGCACCGGGGTTGGGGTAGGGCAAGAATATTAGTTTGCTTTACCTGAAAAACTCTAATAAACCAGCCTTGTTGATACCCACTCAAAATAATTAGTAGTGAGTGACTACAGTCTCGTAATTGCGTCTTCGCTCTGGCGGTCGACTAGGAACAATTCTTCAACTGAGTCCTCAATCTTCGAAACCGTCCTTCCACCCGGGGCAACAAGGAACACCTCTAAATTGAGATACTTTATGAAAATCGGCGGGAGCATATAGGCCCCTTTTCTCAGTGCCAGGTCGGTGGTGTGGCTGCGCATCAGAAAGGCGCCTAGGGGTAGGGTTTTGTATGGCGGTTGAGTCAGTGTGGCGACATCTAGTAACTGTATATCTCGGCTTCTCTGGTCATGGCGGCAAGGCGGTTGCGCTCTAGTGGTGTGGGGATGTCTGCGTGTTTATGGTGCCATTTCTTGGTTGATTTCTCTTCTTCGCTTTTCTTATTCTGCTGGACTTTGGGATTGATTATGGTGATGAATAAGTCTTTCCCTGGTGTTGGAGGACGTGTCATCTCGATGGCAGTAACTCGTGTTGGGTTGGTGGTTGTTCCCTTGTAGCTCTGGGGTGGGGTTATTCTTATCTTCATAAATGCGATGTGAAAGAAGAAGAAGGTGGGCATCTTGTCTCCTCGGGGCTTTGGTAAGTTATATTTGTCCTTCTGGTTTGTTCTGGAGCTGTTTAGGTGGTTTGTAGGCGGGAGGTAGATGAAGTGGACAGTGGTTGCAAGTTTGCAGGTTTGGGATGTTGCAGGAGAAGTGTAATCGTCGAGAAACTGATCACATGCTGCTCTCTGTCTGTGGGGTATATAATTGTTTGCCCTTGTGTCGTTTTCTTTGATGCGGGGGAGATAGACGTTTTCTTTGATGTGGTGGAGATCTTGGTATGTTGGCTGTGGCGGTAGTGTTGGTGATGGTGGAGGTAGGGGTGGGGATCTCGGTATGTTGGCTGTGGTGGTGAGAATGCTTTTCTGTTATTTCACTTCCTTCTAACCTTTTTTAACGGTATAATAGCTTCACTTTAGATGTGTAGAATAAGTAATCCAATTAGTGTAGTACAAGTAATCCAATTAGTGTAGTATAAGTAATCCAATCTTGGGTAGATGCATTGACCGTGGGGGTTGTGTTGGTGATGGTGGAGGTAGGGGTGGGGATCTCGGTATGTTGGCTGTGGTGGTGAGAATGCTTTTCTGTTATTTCACTTCCTTCTTCCCCATCAAAGGCACAACCTCGTGGCTGGAGATGGTCTTCCCCATCAAAGGCACGACCTCGTGGCTGGAGATGGGATTTTTTTATTTTTTTTATGTCTCCGACTGTAGAAGTTTTTGGCTGGTTGGCCAACAGCTTTTGGATAGTGATGATGTCCTTTGCAAATCCCACGGGATCTATCTATCTATCTATTGCCTGACGCCGTGATCCCCGAAGGGGTGGCCACGAACGAACCGCCCCCATGCACCTCTGTCCCCAGTCAGTCGACGCCCCTCCCCCCAACCAGCACCGCCTTCGTTCATGTAGTTCCTCACTCCATCCTTCCACCTCATATTCGGTCTACCTCTCCCCCTCTGTCCCTCCACCTCGCTCTCGTACACCCTCTTAGTCATTCTCTCGCTTTCCATACGTTCCATATGGCCGAACCATCTCAAGTTGTTCCTTTTCACACTTTCCAGCACATCTACCTCCACACCACACCTCCTTCTTACTTCCTCATTAGTCTGTCTATCCCTCCATGTAACTCCGCACGCACTCCTTAAGTAATTCATTTCCACTGCTCTCACTCTTGGTCTGAGTCTCTCAACCAACGTCCATGCTTCGCTTCCGTAAGTCAGTGTCGGGATTACCACACTGTCATGCAAGGACTTCTTCACTTCCATACTGACCACAATATTTCTTGTTACTGCTTTTAGCGTTCCTACAACCCTCTTCCCCTGTTGTACCCTCTCCCGCACCTCTTCATCCATAGTCCCATCTTTACTCAACACACTGCCCAGATACTTAAAAGAGTTGACGATCTCCATAGCCTGACCGTTCAGCTTCACCTCACACTCTGTGACTTCACCCCTTTCGAAGACCATAACCTTGCTCTTCCCCGTATTTACCTTCAAATTCCGTTTTTCGCACACTGTTCCAAACTCATTTACCAGACCCTGCAACTCCCATTCATTATCACTCATCAGAACTGTATCATCCGCAAACAGCAGTATAGGTAGCTTCCACTCAATTCCCTCCCTTTTCAGCGATACACCAACATCCACTGTTCTTGATAGTATTTCTTTCATAACTCCATCCATATATACAGTAAACAACCACGGGGACATCACACACCCCTGTTTCAAACCAACATTCAGGTCAAAGAACTCGCTCTGCTCACTCTCCACACGTACTGCCGCCTTTGCACCCTCATACATGCTCTTCACTGGTTTCAGCAACTTGCCCTCTACTCCGTATATTCTAAGTACTTTCCACAAACCTTCTCTATCCACTCTGTCATAGGCCTTCTCCAAGTCCATAAAGGCAACATACACCTTTTGTTTCTTCTCCAGATACTTCTCCACAACACAATTCAGGGTAAAAATCTGATCTACACATCCTCTTCCCTTCCTAAAACCTCCCTGCTCGTCGCCTATCCATTTCTCCGTTCTCACTCTCACTCTCTCAATCACTACCCTACTGTATACCTTCCCTACTACGCTTAGAAGACATATTCCTCGGTGGTTACCACACACTCCTCTTTCCCCTTTGCCCTTATATAGGGGGACTATTATGCCAGTCTTCCAGTCATCGGGTGCACTCCCCTTCTCCCATGCTAGTTTGCACATTTTCCATACCCATTCTATCACTATCTCACCACCATACCTCAACATTTCCCCACACACTCCATCTGTTCCTGGTGCTTTCCCCAACTTCACTCTTTTCATGGCTTCCCACACTTCTGACCTCCTGATCCCCACCTCCTCCTCCACTACTTCTCTTCTTCTCCCTCCCATACCATATCCAGCTATGTTTGCTGGCTCTTCATTCCTTTCATTTAGCAACTCACTGAAGTACTCCCTCCATCTTTCGACTCTCTCTTGCTTCTCGGCTAGCATTCTCCCATTCTTATCTTTCACACCCTTACTGTTTCCCTTGCTACCTTCCCTAACTTTCTTTCTTTCTTGATCGTGGATAGCAAAGTATTTCCTAATACTTAAGAGAAGGATCCTTAAGAGCACACAAAACACCTGTTGCTGTTGCTGCTCATAAGTGTACAGAGGGTAACCATCTTTTACCTGTTGGGTCACTATTCCCAAGGTACTGTCTAGGTTCCCTCCGTACTTGATTTCGTTGATTTTGTTGAAGGCTGCAACGGGGCCTTGTGATGGCTGAACAGCGTCTATCACAATAGTCCGGAAGTTTTCCCAAATCAATTCTGGGGTTACTTGCGCGGATACCAGGGACACAGCCTTCTCTCGATCTGTCTGGTATGCCAGGCTTAGTACCGGGCTGACCATGTCTAGGTACGTGCGAATATCATAAGTTTCCGCCTCATACTTGGGTATGGGGATGTGCGAACTTGAATTCATGATGACGTATGTGCAGTTGTGCACTCTATCTCTTTCCTGATTACTGTGTCAAACAACTTCCTTCCCGAATCAATCCCACCGCTGCCACCAATATTATGCCAGGTTTTTACTGGGGTTTAATTGGTTTGATTACGTGGGTTCTTCCTAACTGGAGAAGTCACTATTGTTTTACCACAGACACAGAATGAGAATAGAGGGTAATTATCACAAGACCTGCATTCATATTCCGTTTATTTGCACAAGAATATCGCATACGTAAAGCTAGAACAACAATGGTCCAGAACAACAATAATAGATGCACGAACGACGCTCCACTACGTCTGACTGCAGATTTGTTGGCCGTGGGGGGGTTGTCCTGTCGTGACTGGGTTAGCACAGTTTAATTAGAGTTCTTGATTGGAGACCTTAAATGCTATTTACCTAGCTCGTGCTGATGGTAAAATAGAATCGAGTTAATGCAGGTGTGAACTCCTGACTACTCTGGTCTTTGAAAGAACTTTGATGAATTTCTTGCAGTTTGGTCTATTCTGTATAAAGCTTTTTGTACACGTGTAGCTTACTTACCCGGTATATCCACAATAGCACCGGGGTTGGGGTAGGGCGAGAATATTAGTTTGCTTTACCTGAAAGACACTAATAAACCAGCCTTGTTGATACCCACTCAAAATAATTAGTAGTGAGTGACTACAGTCTCGTAATTGCGTCTTCGCTCTGGCGGTCGACTAGGAACAATTCTTCAACTGAGTCCTCAATCTTCAAAACCTTCCACCCCGGGGCAACAAGGAACAGCGGTCCTGGAGTGGCGGCGTCTACGCCGTAGGACCACCTCCCGGAACTGCCGACTATGGATGGCTGCCGACCCTCCCGTCCGGGGACAAGATCACCGACAGTGGAGGACAGCAGGCTGCCGACCGTGGGGAGCAGTTTCCGGGAGCCAAAGCACCACAACTATCCCCTGCCCCCTCCCTGGGGGCACACGTCCTTGGAGCGGCTGCGGTCGTGCCGGGCAATTCTCACACCTCTCACACCACACACACACAATACAGTTTTTCCTACACCGAGAAATGACTCTCCGGCTGTCATTTCTCGAAGACTCCTTCTAGCCGGAGACATTGAGAGCTACCCAGGACCCACCTACAAATACACATGTCCAACTTGCTCAAAACCCATTACCTCGAGCCGCCAAACTAAGGGTTCAGTTCTCTGCAATTCATGCGGGAACTGGACCCATTTCACCTGCACAACACTTGCCTCCATGAAACACTACACAAACACCTGGACATGTTCCTCATGCCCCTCCCTCTCCCAGTCAAATCCCTCCCCTAAAGCCCGTCCACCTCTCCTCCCCAACCCACATAACCTTACCATACCATCCACTCCCTCTCCTAAAACCCATCCACCTCTCCTCCCCAACCCACATAACCTGCCCATAACATCCACTCCCACTCCTAAAACCCGTCCACCTCTCCTCCCCAACCCATCCACACCCCAACCTAATCCATTCCTACCCTCATCTCCTGCACCCCAATCCCCACCCCCACCATCACCCCCTCCCCATCCTCGTGCAGCAGCACCCAACATACATTAACATCCTTCAACTAAACATAGATGGCATCAACACAAAGAAACACGAACTCACACACTTCATCAAACAACACAACATACACATTGCCATCTTACAAGAAACAAAACTCCGTACAACACAAAAAACACCTACATTTCACAATTTCACCACCATACGACAAGACCGGGCCGTCGGCATTGGCGGTGGACTCATCACCCTGGTACACAAAGATATAACATATATAGACCCCAGTGCACATACCAAATCCCTCCTCCCCCCAAACGATAACACAACAGAAATACAATCAATTAAAATACGCACTGGCAACAGCTCCAACATTACCATCATAAACATATACATCCCTCCCCAAACATCCCCTACAGTACCAAATGATTACAGACCACAAATACAACACATCATAAACACCCCACACATCATCCTGGGTGGTGATTTCAATGCAAAGACGTCGGCCTGGTTTGTCGACAACCCCGACACAGACAGAGGGCTGGTCCTACAACACCAAACAGACAACCTATATATCCTCAATAACATTCATTAGCATACCCATACTCCCCACCAAGCCCTCTACACCCCATCATCTCCTGATATCACCTTTTGCTCCCCTGAACTCGCCCCCACAACATCCTGGAAGGTGGTCAGAACCTTAGGCTCAGACCACCTCCCGATCATTATCACCACCAAAACAACTCACCCCAGCTAGCCACAGACATACTTACACTAACTATAAAAGAGCTAACTGGGAAGCTTTCACAAATGAGACAGAACAACACTTTGAAACCTTAAACAGTACACCCATCACTAACATCAACAATGCTGTACACACATTCAACAAGACTATCCAAAACGCCGACAAGAAACACATTCCAAGAGGTAACATAAAAAAACACAACCCCAACTTCTCACCAGAAATTCAAAACCTCATCATACAACGCGACACACTGAAACACTCCCCAGCACCCGACACACAAGACATCAAACAACAAATTCAAGCACTCAACATTCAGATTAACAAAATACAAGAACAACACACTAAATTGGAATAACCGCCTACAAACACTCGATCACAAAACAAACCCCAAAAAACTGTACAAAACACTAAACAGCATCACACTTTCCAAAGAAACACAACACAATCACATGCTGCAATCAATACAACAGACTCTACTCCTTCACGTAAACAACAAGCAAACACTCTCATCAATCACTTCTCTCATGTTCATGTCAGTCACCTAAAACCCCAAAAAGACGACCAACGTGTCATCCGACGAAAAAGACAATTCCCCACAGACCCTGACTATACACCCTTCACCAACAACCAGACAAAACATATCATCAACAATCTCAAGCTCTCACCCGCCTGTGGCCTAGACAACATAAGCAACATTCACCTCAGACACCTAGGACCACAAGGCATACAAGCACTCACTAACATATCAAACTACAGCTACTCACACAACACAATACCAGACATCTGGAAGCAGAAGCACATCCATACTCATATCACTCGCCGTTCCATCCATTCACTCATAGACAGCACGCAGCTGCAAGCACGACCTCCCGAAATCCATCCTTCTGAATCCTCCCTTCCTCGCGAGGACAGAGTCCACCTGGCCAGGCTGAGATGCGGACACCATCCAGCTCTTCTGAGCTATCAAAAGAGACTGGATGACTCCGTCATCGACACCTGCCCGGGTTGTAACACAGCACCCCATTTTTTTTTTATTTTTTTTTTTTTTTATTTTTTTTTTTTAAAGAGACAATGAACGGAGGAAGGAAAAACACAGATAAAACAAAAAGGTCCATGTGCCTAAAGGCATCCTCCATTCATAAAATGTTTGTAACAACTGGATTTAAACTTTTGTAGATTGTAAGTTTGTGGAAAGCAACTCGAGGGAAGTGAATTCCAAAGAGTAGTAGTTCTAGGGATAAATTAATTTTGATAAGCAGAAGTTCTGCATTGTGGAGGAGAAAGTGTAAATTCATGGGCGCTCTCAGCTGTCCTAGTTCTACGGGGAAAGATGTGGAGAGGCGGCACAATTGAAGCAAGTTCCTCGGAACAATTGCTGTGAAAATATCTGTAGAATAATGCAAGGGATGCAACGTTTCTTCGTATGGATAATGTAGGAAGGTCCTGTGTGATTGCAGGGTTATTGATTAATCTAATAGCTTTATTTTGAATTTTGTCCAACTGCCTCAATGCAACCACTCCACTTCCACTCCACAGAGGTGAACAGTAATCCATCTGAGAATGCACATGACTTTTATATATTAACCCTCCAGCCCCGGCTATGTATTATACTGTATATATATTCCTCGAAACCCGGGTGTTTTGGCCGAAAAACGTCTAGGCTAGGCTACCGTATATTCGTTAATCAGACTGCTTCCCGCATTGCCGCGCATCCCCAAGCGTAGCTGTGTTATTTACCTGTAGAATGGCATTAAGTAGAGCTCTCTAAATCAACTGGTTGAGCTGTGATGATGATTTCATTGGAGATAACTTTATGGCCAAAACAGCCACTTTACACCACTTTTCGATACTTAACAACAACATACAGGCACACACGAACAAGCGACGCTCTCCTTCTTGTGGCCGGAGATGCGGGGCGTCGGTCCAGCCGGCTGTTGTTTACATGCGTCAGACCGACGCCTCGCACACGAAGCTCACAGGCTTTCAACCACTGGGCGTTCAAGAGCCCTTCCGGGTACCTGTTATATGCTTTTTTATGGGCGTTCAAGAGCCCTTCCGTGGTGAGAGGGTTAAGGCCAACTGCTCGTCAGTGAAGAATTTTCGAACTCTGTACAGGAGTCCCAGTTTTTTAGAGGCATTCTTAGCAATGCTTCTAACATAATGTGTCCAGCTCAAGTTAGTAGTTAATGTTACACCGAGAATGTCAATACTAGGGGAAGTGGGAATATTTACATCATTAAAAAATATATGGGAGTCAGTGAGATTCTGTCGGTTAGAAAATTGAATGTACTTGGTTTTCTGTGCATTAAAATGTAAAACTTGAAAACTAAACAAACCAAAATTGGGACAAGGACAATATAAAGTCAAATTAAATTATCAAAATCGCTATGTGGAAACAACGCTTACTAAAATGAAAATTATTAAATAAAAGAACACAATCCATTAAAGGAAACTAGATTCTTTTGTCCCCATTCATTAATTCTAGAAAGGTCCTGGTTCAGAGAAATTGCAGTGTTTATTTTTGAATTTATAAGATCGGGTTGGGTGAAAGAATTGGTAAATGTGAAGGAACTGTGGAGTGTTGAGTCATCTGCGTAGGAATGTATTGGATTATGAGTGGTAGATATGAGATCATTGATATGAATGAGGAACAGAGTTGGGGCCAAAACTGATCCCTGGGGAACACCAGCATTTATTGAGTGAAATTGAGAATAAAGGCTATCTACCATTACACATATTTTTCTGTTATGAAGATAAGAAGAAATTAGTGGAACTAATGATGCAAGGCCGTAGTGTGACATCTTCGACAATAAGGATTGATGCCAGACTCTATCAAATACCTTTGATATATCCAGTGCTATTGTATGTGTTTCACCATGTTGGTCTGTAGCTTGGTTGATTTGATGCGTAAGAAGGCAAAGAATGTCTGCAGTTGATCGACATCGTCTAAAACCATTAAACACATCATAGAAGACTGCATTTCACACAACCACTTACGCCAACAACACAATTTACACTCTTTGAGAGCTCTGTGGGAAAGCCCGACCGTGGCCATGGCCTTCCTTAAGGACTCGGGGCTGTTCGGCCAGGCAGCTTAGGGAACAACAACAACAAGGAACAGCTCTAAATTGAGATACTTTATGAAAATCGGCGGGAGCATATAGGCCCCTTTTCTCAGTGCCAGGTCGGTGGTGTGGCTGCGCATCAGAAAGGCGCCTAGGGGTAGGGTTTTGTATGGCGGTTGAGTCAGTGTGGCCTGGAGGTGGGGTGACATCTACTAACTGTATATCATGGCTTCTCTGGTCATGGCAGCGAGGCGGTTGCGCTCTAGAGTGGCGTGGGGATGTCTGCGTGTTTATGGTGCCATTTCTTGGTTGATTTCTCTTCTTCGCTTTTCTTATTCTGCTGGACTTTGAGATTGATTATGGTGATGAATAAGTCACGTGTCATCTCGATGGCAGTAACTCGTGTTGGGTTGGTGGTTGTTCCCTTGTAGCTCTGGGGTGGGGTTATTCTTATCTTCATAAATGCGATGTGAAAGAAGAAGAAAGAAGAAGAAGGTGGGCATCTTGTCTCCTCGGGGCTTTGGTAAGTTATATTTGTCCTTCTGGTTTGTTCTGGAGCTGCTTAGGTGGTTTGTAGGCGGGAGGTAGATGAAGTGTACAGTGGTTGCAAGTTTGCAGGTTTGGGATGTTGCAGGAGAAGTGTAATTGTCGAGAAACTGATCACATGCTGCTCTCTGCCCTGTGGGGTATATAATTGTTTGCCCTCGAGTCGTTTTCTTTGATGTGGTGGAGATCTTGGTATGTTGGCTGTGGCGGTAGTGTTGGTGATGGTGGAGGTAAGGGTGGGGATCTTGGTATGTTGGCTGTGGTGGTGAGAATGTTTTTCTGTTATTTCACTTCCTTCTATAACCTTTTTTAACGGTATAATAACTTCACTTTAGATGTGTAGAATAAGTAATCCAATTAGTGTAGTACAAGTAATCCAATTAGTGTAGTATAAGTAATCCAATCTTGGGTAGATGCATTGACCGTGGGGGTTGTGTTGGTGATGGTGGTGGAGATGGTGGAGGTAGGGATGGGGATCTCGGTATGTTGGCTGTGGTGGTGAGAATGCTTTTCTGTTATTTCACATAACTATGTCTTATTTGGTCTTTTTTTAATCTATAAATCATTTCTAATACGATGGAATTGAAAACAATATTACCCTTCCAACACACAAATAATAAAATGAAAAAGAGAGTCAATAAAAATTTCTCCTTTGTCTGTTCAGAAACTTAAATCCGTCTCATATAATTTTGTATGTTATCGATCATTTGCCCCTAGCAACTATCTCTCTCTCTATACATTATCTATCTCCTTTATACATTAACATAACTATGTCTTATTTGGACTTTTTGTAATCTATGAATCATTTCTAATGCGATGGAATTGAAAACAATATTTTCCTTCCAACACACAAATAATAAAATGAAAAAGAGTCAATAAAAAAAAAAAAAGTCTCCTTTGTCTTTCCAGAAACTTAACCCCTCAGACCCGGTTGGGCTCTGAGGCATCCATAAAAAACACCCCCGCGGAACCCGGAAGGGAGCTGAGGCTCCAGCAGCTTGAAAGCTTGTAAGCTTGGTGTGCGAGGCGTCCGTCTGACACATGTAAACAACAGCCGGCTGGACCGACGCCGCGCATCTCCGACCACAAGAAGGAGAGCGTCGCTTGTTCGTGTGTGCCTGTATGTTATTGTTAAGTAGTGAAAAGTAGTGTATAGTGGCTGATTTTGCCACAAAGTTATCTCCACAGAAATCGTCATCACAACTGAACCAGTTGACTTAGAGAGCTCTACTTAACGCCATTCTACAGGTACGAAACACATCTACGCTTGGGGATGTGCGGGAATGCGGAAGCAGTCAGAATAATAAAGATACGGTAGCCTAGGCGTAGACGTTTTTCGGCCAAAACCCCCGGGTTTCGCTATGGAATACATAGCCGGGGCTGGAGGGTTAAAGGTGAATTACACAAAGATGAAAAAAAAGTGAGATAAGTTATTCAGCAGAATGTTAAATGCTCTAGTAATACACCATTATTGGGAATATCCTTAAATTTGCCCCTAACATATAAAATAAATTGGGTCAAGTTAAAGGTAAATTTCTGTTGCCTGACAACTATCGGAATCTATGACGTCATCACAATACTGGAAGGCGCGAAATTTGCAAGACGGTCAACTATCAGACGCCGCCAGATATACAAATGTTGAATATTTGTTTTCTTTACGGACGTAAATTTACGTTATTATACACAAACCTGAGCATCCTTAATATGTTTTGATGCATACAAAATATACATCTTAGATGGTATGCAGCTTATGTAATTCACCTTTAAGTCCGTCTCATAATAGTTTGTATGTTATCGATCACTTCCCCCTCTGCAACTCTCTCTCTCTATCTATCTATAGGTGCGTCCACACTGGTGAAAAAACATGTCGGCAACACAAAATACAATTATAGTAGGCAACAACCTGTTAAGTTGTTAATGATACAGTGTTGCAGACATGTTGGTACTAATGTGTAGGTGATATATCTGCAACACTGTATCACTAACAACAGGTTGTTTCCTACTACTGTATGTTGTACCGATATTTTGTGTTGCCGACATGTTTTGTCGCCAGTGTGGACACACCTTAACTCTCTAATGCATCTAACTCCTTTATACATTAACATAACTACAGTATGTCTTATTTGGACTTTTTGTAATCTATGAATAATTTCTAATGCGATGGAATTGAAAAATATAATATCCTTCCAACACATAGATAAACAAGAAATAAGGAAGTCAACAAAAAATATCCCCCTCGTCTTTCACCAGACAGGCTGGAGCCAATCTTCCGACGCCGGAAGATTTGAGTTTTATTTATTTATTGTTTTCTCCCGCGGTATATTTCACCTGGAAAGTGTCTACTGACATTTGTGTCATTTTTGCTGATTATGAGTTGGTGGAAAAATATTTTCTTTAATTCCATCATATCGGAAATAATTCACAGATTATATAGAGACCAAATAACATACACTTTTAAGTGTGTTCAATAGTTTTGCATTATCAATAGGGTCATAATATCTTCTCTACTTTCTGGTCTATTGAACCATAATAAAGAAAGGGGAAGGGAGGGAGCGCCCCCGACAGTGACAACCAGTCTGATGATGATAATGATATGATGAACAATATTTCTGTGTTCTCTGGTTTCGATGAGGACGATGAACATGCTGGGAACATGGAGGGGCCGATATGCGAGCTTGCAGGACAAGGCTTATCAACTTTATCACAGTAACGGGGTTAGGGCCGGGACGGACGGGGCGGGGGGAGGGATCGAGGGAGTACAGCGACGGAGATATCTACCGAACGTCAACACATCTATCCAACATATAAGTCAGTAACAGGTCCAAAATAGTTCTTATTAACCCTCCAGCCCCGGCTATGTATTATATATATATATTCCTCGAAACCCGGGTGTTTTGGCCGAAAAACGTCTAGGCTAGGCTACCGTATATTCGTTAATCAGACTGCTTCCCGCATTCCCGCGCATCCCCAAGCGTAGCTGTGTTATTTACCTGTAGAATGGCATTAAGTAGAGCTCTCTAAGTCAACTGGTTGAGCTGTGATGATGATTTCATTGGAGATAACTTTATGGCCAAAACAGCCACTTTACACCACTTTTCGATACTTAACAACAACATACAGGCACACACGAACAAGCGACGCTCTCCTTCTTGTGGCCGGAGATGCGGGGCGTCGGTCCAGCCGGCTGTTGTTTACATGCGTCGGACCGACGCCTCGCACACGAAGCTCACAGGCTTTCAACCACTGGGCGTTCAAGAGGCCTTCCGGGTACCTGTTATATGCTTTTTTATGGGCGTTCAAGAGCCCTTCCGTGGTGAGAGGGTTAATGTTTAATGTATTCTATGTTATGTCATACATGATGTTGGTGGTATAATGTAATATAAGTCGGCTGAAGGTAAGCAAAAATGGCCAAAAGGGTGACTTTGGGAAAGTGGCTGGAACGAATTAATTAATTCCCCCAAGGCCTGTTATTTCTAAAACACGGTTTTATATAAACGGTACGTACAGGGTACGAATTAACCGTGTATATCGAGACCTGACTATACTGTACAAGGATACCCTTTTTTTATATTCTGGGTATCATTAGACAAGCTTAAGACAGTTTACAAGAGATATGTGGGAGCGTGTATTCCTGTGATCGTGTTAGACAAATAACATTTACTAGCAGGGGTACCCGGCGTTGCCCGGGTAATAATACTGTACCACCATAATGACCATCACTACTACCACCACTACTACTACCACAATCATCACAATATCTGACCTCATCCGTACCCCCATTTTGGGAGGCTGCGAACAATTTTCGTTCCATACACCTTTTCGATCGGAGGCCTCCTTCTGCCCCAAACGGCCATTTTTTTCAAAAAAAAAACAAAAAAACAAAAAAACGACCTCCGATCGTGGCCTCGCCCCCTCTATGACCTGACCCAGGTCAATTGACACCCACATGCAAAGTTTCAGCTCCCCAGGTCCAAAACTGCGGCCGCCTATTAAGAACGCACAGACAGACAAACAGACAGACACACGAACTGATTTAATAATATAGATAGATATGATGTCACCATACTGAAGGGGTTAATACGGGGAGTTTCTCTTAACCAACCCTATTCTTCTTCTTTTTAGTTAGTAGTTTAACTGGAACACATGAGCTTCAGAGCAGAACTCTTACAAGGCTGGCCTAAAGAATTAGGCAAGGATTGCCATGGATCAGGTCTAATGGATAAGTTGTTGTTGTTGTTCCCCAAGCTGCCTGGCCGAACAGCCCCAAGGCCCCGAGCAAGGCCAAGGCCATAACCGAGCGCCCCCAAAGAACCCTCCCTGCCGACCACAATAAAGCCTGGGTGACCGAAGCCACTCCATGGCGGGGAGCTGAGGAGGGTGCAGAAACGCCCGGGAAACCAAAGACCCACCCAGGGCCCTGTGCCCCTTAGCAATTATGAAGAGAAAGTTGAGGGGCAAAGGAAGAATGTGACACTTTGGCTTCCAATCTTGGTAGATTGGGAGGTCAATCCACGGAAGAGACGCCGTCACTTGAGATCTAGAAAATATATAAGTAGAAGGAACAGTCAGAGTAAGCTATGGGTATGGCAGAGATCGCTAATGGATAAGTTAATGATCACAGCAAGATGTGCAAGAAAATTACACTTGGGGGCGGGCAAATCATGCACGTGCAGACAAGCCAGAGGCCATGACATTGGGACAACGGGTAAGAAATGTAATATTTTAGCTGCTGCATGCAGCAAAGGAGACACTGTCAGTTCAGAAGCTAACAACCAAGCCATGGCCACTGAGATGGCCTGACAGGGTGGCATACGATGCAGTTCACAAAAGGACAATCTGAAGGAAAGGGAAAGCAGAAGAAAAATAAGTCAGGAAATTTTTTAATAAAATGATGAGAGGCTCAGCACAGAAAGGAGGAGGGGAAAAAGAGAAGAAAATAATGAAGGCATATATTTTCAAACCAAGGCAAAGAAGGCAATTAAGAACTTAAGGCACCTCGCCTCATCAAGACAGCCTTCTGGAATGGGTAACCAACCCTAACTAGAGCTGGAGTAACACAAGTACGTAGTCTGCTCATCATCGCAAAAAGATATGTCCCATGAACAATTTTAATAGTAAGGGATTTCCTTCACCATCCCTAACCAGAGCAACACCATACATTCCTGTGTCCTTCATGCCATGAATAATTTACAATATTATACAGTAGGCTACAGGAGTAAACTATTGCAAGAGCTTACCTTCATCATAAAAAAATTGAATCAGGTGAACCATCATTTTACACTGTTTATTTAATCTCCCTATAGCTTAGCTTATCTATCTTACCATCATATGCCATTCTGAGACAGAATATCACCACTGCTCACTGCTTGGAGGGGAGGTCTTATTAACTTGCTACCCAAGTTTTATTTTTATAAGAGAGTGTTGGGAGCAACACACTGTGCAGCAGTAACATTATCTCTTCCTAAACTATCAAAATAATACATATTTGAATATCACTTAGCAACCAATTGCTACCACTTCAGACAAAACTTGGTGCCAGTTCAATAGATAGATTCCTATAAACTATGCTTACACAGCAAGTAAAAAATTTATGTTACCGTACTGGAAACAATTGATGGCCACTCAAAATGGTTTCCCAACACAATTTTGGGTAATGATCTAGGGGTTCTGAATCAATGCAGCACTACTAAAGACCCTGCAGTTCTGGAGGATTCTCCAACGAATACTTACGAGTATGCGATCATTCTCCTTGGCCACACCACCAGCATTAGAGTACCGTACCTAGTCCAACGGTGTGGATCTGATCTCTGAAACCAAGACTCCAAATTCCTCAACTTCCTGGACCTTACAAAGTTCAGGAAGAGAGAATTGTTGACATTCCTGGTACCAGAGCAGAGCCACCCATTAGGACCGAGAAATACCTCGTATCTATCTGTGCCAGTAACTGCATTGAAGTCCCCAAGGACAATGAGTGTGTCCCGTGGGTAGCACTGTTTAACAATAGAGTCGAGGTTGGTGTACAACAATTCTTTCTCTCCTACTCGGTAGGAGCATACAGTAGAGTGCAACAAGAGAAATTATGCCCATCGAGTGCTTCATTCTCACCAGCATCATATGCTCGTCAACAGATGTAACTCCCGCAACTGTGGTAACCAGAGTGGAAGAGAACGCAACAGCCACCCCCCTTTGCCGAGCATCATTGCCACAGCCAGACCAGTAGTATGTGTAATCATCGCAACTGATCTCACCATTGACAGGCCGCCTAACTTCAGAGAGAGCCGCTATGTCGACCCCAAGCTGCCAAAGCTCCCCAGATAAAGGAGATAGTTCGTTATCATCCAAGAGGGTTAATATGTTCCAGGCTCCAACCCGGAGATCCCTCCAAAGGTTAAGCCCAGGAGCGGGTCTTTGGGTTTGTGATCCTCCGCCATTCAGAGTGCAGGGACCCTTGCCCTGCACTCATCACAATTGGCACCACTGCTCGACTGGCATGAGCAGTAGGGCTGGTCACAACAGCCGAGCCAGAGTTGTTGGGCCAGGGTCGTGGATACCTGTCCGGTAGTATTGTCCCTTTTCCCAAATTATGTGTGGTGGCAGCTTTGTTTTTTTGGGGGGTCGGGTCACAGGCCCTACCCCAAACCAGCTGATTCTTCTCCATGGTCACTGGAGTCATGAGGGGGTTTGTTGTTCAGGGCTTTCCTTCTCCTAGACGAGGTTGCCTGCCAAGACTATCAAGTCCTATCTACCCGTCCCTTTTAGTCGCCTCTTACGACACACAGAGATTATGAAGGAAGTATAACAGTACAGTAAGATCTCACATCTAACGAATATTAGGTGCCAAAAAAATTGCGTTAGATCCAGATTCGTTAGATGTAAATACATAAACTAATGGGAAAAATGGTAATTGGTGTCAAAATTTAGGCTAAGTCCCCATTTTTCACCTATTTTTGCCCTTCCGAGTACTATTTTGAGATATAAAATAAATACAAATCATGTAATATATTAATTATTAGAAGAATTAATAATAAACCAATTTATGAGTGAATAATGAAGTGTGTAGGTTAGACGATGTCCAAGATATCCGAGGCAGGGATGCTAGGCTACTGAGAAGCGCCGCGCACCTCCTCCCCTCCACCACCTCCTCCCTCTCTCTCCGTGTAGGCCTAGCCCTCTTCACTGGTACTTTTCTCTTCCATTCTTACAAGTTTCCTTTCCCTGCACTCCCACCTCCAGTACCTGAGGCTTGGTGTAATACACTGCCAGACAATTGTTAGATGGGACAGAACTTCAAAAGGTTGGAGCTAGACAAGCAATTTAGAACACGCATCGAGTATGGCGTGGACTGACGATAGCAGGGTTACCAAATACAGTCCGCTAGCTATTAAATAAATGCTTAAAATCGCTAGAATAATGCCACAATCTCCAAAATATTACTAACAAAATGCCTAAAATCTCAAGAATATCGCTAGAATTCATGTTGCTAGATGTAGCCTACAAATTTGCCTCTAGATCAAAGTAAATATCTCCAGATCTTGCGGGAATGTAGCTAAATTGGTAACACTAGATGATAGTGGCGGGGAGGGAGATGGGGAGGGAGGGAGGGACTCCAGGAAGCGTTAAACATTCAGCGATCGGCGGGAAATTTGCAAATTTGATCCCGGGCACCCAGAATAATTGCCGTTAGATAGGAATTTTGGATCGTTAGTTACGAGATTGGGTAGGGCTCCAATTGGGTCGTTAGATGCAAATTCGTTGATCAAAATGCGTTAGATGCAAGATTCCACTGTACTGTCATCGTCATTCAATAGCGTAGATTTGCCAGGGGAAGCAGGTATCAAAGATAGAGATGATCATGATGAAAAATAGAGCTAGTATTTTTCTTACATCTAGTGGAACATTTAATCCCTTAGCAGGTGATTTTTTCAATACTCATGGAAAAATATGAAATTACCGGTACTATATCTATGCATCATACAGTATTAGGGTCATGTTATCATAATCACACACATATTTAACTGAAAAATCAACATAACAGTGGAGTAATTAAGACAAGGACACAAACATTTACCGTCAGCTAAAAAAAACATACTACAGTACATATAGAAATTATCAATACTTACAAGATTCTGAAAAATGTGACTTAGAAATATGAGGTGGATGAGGCAGGTACAGTTCTCTGAGGGACTTGGTTTTGGATAAATTCTTCAGTGCATCTCCGCTAATCACACATTCACGCATATCTAGGATTTAAAAATGAAGAATCAAATGTTAATTTTAAAAATTACATTTTTGAGCAATTGAAATAAATAAAAAAAATTTTTAATAATAATTCAGCATTAATTACCGTATGTAATGAATGAACAGCATTTAAGTCAAATACTATACAGCATTAATATACAAAACAGAAGTTTATATTTTTTTCAGAGTACTGTATGTCATATTATAAAAGTACAGTAATAGCATAAACTAATTAATGGAATAGTGTAATAGAGAATCAAATAATTCAGGAAGGAAAGATCTATACTTTAATACCAAGTTCACTAATGTTGGAATTGATGAGCCAAGACAAGGTACTATCGCTGCATTTTCCTCTTCTGGTAAGTTTATGCAGGAGTATGTTTTTTAGCATCCATGGAAGCTGAGCCAAGAGTGGTGAAGGCTGCAGACACACCTCATCAACACACCTGTGGGTAGGTAGAAAGTATATTATCTATATCTATATCTTAAAGAATTGACACCCGAGGGGCTGACCATGAATGAATCACTTCCATACACCTGTCAGCCGGTACCCCTCCTCCCACCGAACACCACTTTCACTCATATACATTAATCTTGTGTCGTCCCAGTTTTGGTTTGTTTATTTTGCAAGTTTTACATTATAATACCTCTTAACTCTGTCCCTCCACCTCACTCTTGGTCTGCCTCTCTCTCATATACTCTTTTAGTGATTCTCACACTCAAAGCTTAATATACATATACCTGTACTGTACATACATACATACACATGCTACATGCTATTGAACAAAATCAAGAACTTGGAGGACCGAGTGACCGGCTTGGAGACAGTTAAGAAGGAAATTGTTACAGCGAATGGTGAGTTGAAGAACAGGTTGGAGTTAGTGGAGAGAGAAAAGGCAGAGATAATGACTAGGCTAGACACCAGTACTTCGGAAGGTAAAAATGCTTGGGGCATGACTAGAGACCAAGTGGTAAAAGATTTAGACAGTGTAAGGACGGCAAACAGTGACAAATTCAGGAAGATAATGGATGA
This sequence comes from Paralithodes platypus, assembly GCA_032716605.1. Classification (NCBI taxonomy): domain Eukaryota; kingdom Metazoa; phylum Arthropoda; class Malacostraca; order Decapoda; family Lithodidae; genus Paralithodes; species Paralithodes platypus. The sequence goes on from CM064521.1 coordinate 38,367,817, forward strand.
ACAGAAACAGTAAGATGTTAGGATAAAGGACCAGGTAAAAAGAATGGTTAAGCAAGGCATCCACAAAAACTCTCAGGCCATCCAGGAAGAAAGTCGTAGGGCTAACTGCCTCATAATATCAGGGGTGGAAGAAAAGGAGGAACTAGACTGGACAAAAAGAAGAGAGAAGGATGAAGGTCGCATCAACAAGATTCTGGAATCTATTAAGGATGAGGAGGACAACTGGAAGGAGGAAATATCAGACATGTTTAGGCTGGGAAAATACACAAAGGAATACAATAGACTGGTAAAAATCGAATTTAAGTCAAGAAGGACATGTGATGAAATCATGGCAATAGCAGCTAGGCTAAAAGAGTTAGATGGTATGGACAAAATCTACATCAGGCGTGACATACCAGAAGAAGAGAGAAAGAAGGAGGCTGAACTAAGGAAAACCGCCAAAGAGGAAAATAGCAAGAGGACAGAACAAGAAAAGAATAAGTTTTTTTACGGAGTGAGAAAAGGGAAGATTATGAAACTTCCGGTAAAGAGAAACTAAAAGAAAAAGAGGGTAGGGTACAGACCTCCGCAGATAAGGCACTTGAATCAGGAAAAGGGGGACTGGAAAGTATAAGGATTCTATATAGCAATGTCGATGGGCTAATCTCTAAGAAATTAGAACTATCAGACTTACTCAATACTAAGAAACCAGAAATAGTATGTCTCACTGAGACAAAACTAAGAGAGGAACTTGATATAAATCTGCTAGGATGGTCTGAATACAAGATTTGGAGGAGGGACAGAAAACTTCGACATGGAGGTGGAGTGTGCATCCTTACTAGGAAAGATTTGATTGTGTCTGAGATAAAACTAGAAACTTCAACAACAGAAGTTTTAGCACTAGAAATTGGTGGAAACGAAAAAACTAGTAGTGATAGTAGCGTATGTACCTCCCAAGACGAAGACATGGAGTAAGGAGGAGCATAGCCTAATGCGTAAGGAAACAATTAGTGTGCTAGAAAATATCTTAGCTTCAAAGGATGAAATAGTCATGTGTGGGGACTTTAACTGCAAGGAAGTAAATTGGGAAGAACTTGAACCCAGAACAGGAGAGGAAAGTTGAGGCTATGAATTTTTAATTATGGCCATGGAAAATTCTATATACCAACATGTAAAAGAGACAACAAGAATAAGGGGAAGTGATCAACCAGCTAGATTGGACCTTCTCTTCACAAGAAGGGAGGAGGAGGTTCAAAGTATTCAGTACCTATGCCCACTAGGAAAAAGCGACCATGCAGTTCTCGACATAGACCTACTATTGAAGTATAAACTACCCAAGGAAAGGGAAAAGCACAAGGAAAATCACTGGATGTATTCCAGAACCGATTTCGCAGGACTACGGGATTTTTTCAAGTCACAAAATTGGGATCAAGTGTTATCTGAAAGTGAGGTAGACAAAAAACTCAAGGCATTCATGGAGATCTATGATACTGATATAAAAACCTTTGTCCCAAAGTACATTAATAACAGAAAAAAAGGAAATCGCAAAGAATGGTTTAATCGCGAATGTAGGCAAGCACAGGAAGCAAAAAACAAAGCCTGGAAAAAGATGAGAAACTGGGATTCAGAAGAAAACAGGCAAAAGTATAAAGAGAGAAACAAATACACAGAAATGAGGAGGAGGTCAGAGGCAAACCATGAGAAAGGGATAGTGGAGAACTATGAAAAGAATCCAAAAATGTTTTTCAAGTTTGTAAACGGCAAAAGGAAGATAAAAGCCACAATCCTAAAAATTAAGTGGAAACAGAATCATAGATGATACAGAAATTGCGGTAGAACTAAATAGAAATTTTGCATCAGTATTTACAAAAGAAGGAGAATTCATTGCACCAGAAACCAATGAGATAGGTATAGAGGAAATGTCGGAAGTCACATTTAACAGAGAAGAGCTTATAGACAAAATGAGTAAGGTGGATCCAAACAAAGCCGCCGGACCGGACGGAGTATCAGGCTGGATTATTAAAGAAAATGCCAAGGAACTGAGTATACCAATATATGATATAATGACCAAATCATTGGACAAGGGGATAGTACCTACAGAATGGAAAAGAGCAAACATTATTCCTATATTTAAGGGAGGAAGCAGAGATAAACCACTGAATTATAGACCTGTATCACTATTGAGCATCCTCATGAAGATTCTGGAAGGATTAATAAGGGACAAATGGGTGAACTACCTGGAATCCAAAAGATTAATTACTGACCGACAATTTGGATTCAGAGGAGGCAGATCATGTGTAAGCAACTTGTTGAGTTTTTACTCTAGAGTAATAAACACAGTGGACCAGAGGGAAGGATGGGTAGACTGTGCCTACCTAGACTTTAAAAAGGCATTTGACAAAGTTCCACACAAGAGATTGCTGTGGAAATTAAAACATGAGGGAAAAGTAGGAGACAAACTGCTGAAATGGATGGAGAGCTACCTTAGCGAAAGACAGATGAGAACAACAGTAAGGGGGAAATCGTCAAATTGGACTCAAATTACGAGTGGAGTAACACAAGGATCTTTCCTAGCCCCAATCATGTTTTTAATATTTGTAAATGACTTACCTGAGGGACTAACAAGCTACATGAGCATGTTTGCGGACGATGCTAAGCTGCTTAAAACGATCAGAACCCAGGAGGATTGCCTTGAACTCCAATCAGATTTGCAAAAGATCCATGAATGGAGCATCAAATGGAATATGGAGTTCAATGCAGGAAAATGTAAGACTCTAGAAATGGGTAAAAGCAAGTACAGACCTAGAAAATATTATAAACTAGGAAACGAAGTGATTCCCAAAGCAGAAAAAGAAAAAGACTTGGGGATAGAATTTAAGGATAACATGTCTCCGGAAAGCAACGTAAATAAGATAGTGAGAGAATCACTAGCACTATTGGCAAATATCAGGATGTCTTTCAATTATCTTAATGAAAACACCATGAAACAAATAATAACGGCAATAATAAGACCCAGGATGGAATATGCATCTGTAGTGTGGTCCCCTCACATGAAGAAACATATCCACAAAATTGAGAGGGTACAGAGAGCAGCTACGAGGATGATCCCAGGTTTGGAAAATTTGGAGTACCAAGAGAGGCTCGAGAGATTGAATCTACCTACATTGGAACAGAGAAGGAAACGAGGACAGCAAATTCAGATATACAAATGTGTTAGAGGTATTGACAAAATCGACCAAGAAAACTTCATAGAGAGGGATGGAGGTGAGAGAACAAGAGGTCACAGCTACAAACTGAAAGTGCCTAATAGTAAATCTGATCTGAAAAGTAAAAGATTTCCTACCAACTCGATTAGTGGATGGAACAAATTGCCAGCCGAAGTAGTGTCTGCACCATCAGTGCATAGTTTCAAAGCACGGTATGACAAACATATCTTAGGAGGCGGGAATTAACGAGCATGCTCACTCCCGCAAATACAACTAGAGTAAGTACAACTAGTGTAAGTACACACACACACACACACAATATATATATATATATATATATATATATATATATATATACTGTCTTGATAGCGTAATGCATAAGTGCGCAGAATTTCGATGTGAGTATCCTAGGTTCGAGTCTTTGGATTGCCACATGTATTTGTTGATTTCATTAATTGGGTTTAGAGGTGAAGTTGGTTGGTGGAAAAAACATAATAATATATATATATACTGTATATATACAGTATATCGGTCTACAGTAACGTATATACAATACAGTACAGTATATATATACATATATTTATTAGTGGCCTCTCCATCATTGACGATTATGCCTATTACATAAGGCACCCTCTTCAAACACTCATTTACCGTAGTTTGAATCTACCGCGCAGAGCATAAAAAATTGAGGAGCCTTCATCATGAGCGCACGCAACCTCACTCATGGTTCGTCATTATGAAATTGGGTACTCACTACGAAAAAACTTCGTAAAAAATAACAAATAAAAAGAAAATAAGAATAACTATTCATAAGCTTTCCATAACTTCGTGGATGTACTTGTGTGGATCTTTAACCAGACGCTGATTTCAGGTGTCATTCTTCCTTCTCTGCTCTGCGCTCAACCTGCCCTGACGTGTCTCCCCACGCTCCGCTCGTTCCGCATTTGCTGCGTCCCTAGTGAGTTTTTTCTCATTTGTTTACTCTGGGATGTATCGAGTAAGGTTAGGATATGCGTAGCAGGGGTGTCATGGGCGGGTTGCCCGCAGTTCAGTGTATTTTGGGTCGTGTGTTTGGGACGCCTATTTCGGGCGTACCCTCGTGGTCCCAGGGTGGACGCGTGAAACGTTTTCGCGGATTAGCTAGCCTAATTATTTAGTTGGCTTTAACTACGCGTGATTAGGCTTCTTTTTATCTTTCTGATGAAGTTGCCTTAATTGTTTGTTTTCTGACGTTCCTAGCGTATTTTGCTTCACTTAGTGAAGTTTTTTCTAGGTCCCGTGTCAGTGCTTCCCTCTCCCGGGTATATTTCTTCGAGGTGTGTTGGCTGCTGTTCCTGTTGTGATAATATTCAGTGCTTTTTGTTTTATTACCACATGATTAAGCGATACTCCGTCTGCTTAGGCCTAGCCAGCCTCTCGTAGCTTTTTTACATGTACAAGTGTTATTGATTTATTGTATAAATATGTACTACTGTGTCATGTGTGTTCTGGATAAGTTGTGTATTGGCTTATTCCAGGCACTATTTGTGTACCACCGATTGCTTCTGGTTGGTGTGGGTTACCGTTTCCGGCGGGTTTTCTCGATTGCTCCGTGAAAATCCGGCTGGTTCTCAGATTGCGTCTGGTGGGTGTGGGTTGCCTTTTCCGGCGGGTTTTCTCGATTGCACCGAGAAAATCCGGCTGGTTGCCGAGTTTTAATCACGCGTAGTTAAAATAGGCTAGTTTCCCCCGGCGAGTGGTGGCTTGAGGGCTCTCCAGAACTGCGTCTCTGTAGTGGGGCCTGTGTTCAGGCTTACTGTGTTTCCCGGCGGAAGGGCTTTACCCGATTCAACTAGGGGTTCATGCGGACACCTGTTGACTATAGTTTTTCCCGGTTTTGCAAAGCCGTTGAAAAACTGGGCTGTGTTGTTTGAGTAGTCTTTCCACCCAGGCGATCTTTTGCAAAGAAGTGGGGATACGAACAATTGGGGTTAACTTTTCTATTAATTTTCACCCGGCGGTTGAACCTCGGGAGGGTGGGAATCACGGATTTGCAATTCGGTAGGATTAGTCTAACAATTGAGGGATACAATTAGGTATCAAGACAGTCAACTCACGGCGATCTAATGATTAAGATGGGCTTAACCTGGCTAACTGCGTTATAATAAGGAGGCCGGCGTCTTATTATGGGTTCCCGGTGAACGTTATATCACAGGGAAGACTGCGTCACTTATAAAGAACTGCTCATCTTTATATCATGTCAGAGGATATTCTTAAATCTTTTGGAGACGTAAAGTTATTTACAAATCCTTACATATGAACCTACAGGGTAGCGAGAGGTAATGGTGGTGTATTACGTCTCGTTGCCCGGCAGTTCATTAACACTTGTGTTAGAACATTTTGGAGTAACCTTATGAGCATTAATTCCTGGAAATTTTCTTTTTTCCAGGGCGGAGTTCCGGCAGGTCCACAGAGGACCAGGTGAGGCCCGGGGGGAGTTAGCTTTTAACCAGTCTCTGCCATGGCTGCTCTAGCCCCTGTTTTTGCTCTTTGCTCAACGCCCTCATGTTCCGGGATCCCTATTTTTGCGCACACTCTGTGCATTCGTTGTGTCAAATGCTTAGACCGATCAAGGGGTTTGTGGGTAACAAAGAATTGTACCTTTTGTAGTCAGCTGGGTATTAAAGTATTACAGCACGACAATCTGGCCGCGGCGGTTGCATTACGCGAGGTCAGACAACTTCTTACTAATTATGCTACTGCAGTGGCTCATAAAGCATTGCAGTGTGATAACGTAATTCTGTGGGACCGTTTGTTGGTTCAGTACCCCCCAATTAAACGGCCTCCTTCCCGAAGTAAAGTAACTAAGCCGGCAGAGACTGGGCTGGTTAAAGGGCTTCTTCCCTCCCCCGGCACATCTAAGAGACCGCGAGAGCCGTCTCCCCCGGCGACAACTTCGGAGTCAAGATCTAGGTCCAGGTTACGGTCTCCTCTCAGAAAGCAGACACATAGTCACTCGACTTCACCTTCGCGGAAGAAGAGTAAGACAGACAAGACCAAGGACAGTTCTAGTGATACATCAAAGTCGAGGCGGAGTCACAAGTGTTCTAAAAAAGTCTCATGTACGAAAGTCCTCCCGGCGTTCGCCGGAGCCTCGAACCTCGCTTTCTGCCTCTACTCCCGACATGTCTCAAGTCCAATCTGACAGGTCGGAAGTGGAGTCAGAGACTGTGGTCGGGGATATTCCGGCGGACATAGTGTCCCCAAATAATATTCTCACTTTAGATTTAGAGGGTTCTCCCGGCAGTGATAATCCGCTAGAGGGCTCGAGTGAGGGCTCAGTCATTGGGGTGGGGCCTGGCTCACAAGTGAGTTCCGGCCAAGGCCGGGGAGTTTGGAGATACTCCCAGCCATGGCGGGACAGCTCTCTGCCGTCTCAGGCAACTCAGGTAGTGGCTGAAGTCCACCGGGACGCGGAGACACCGTCTTCCATCCCTGACTTAACATGGCAACATCAAGGGGTCCCAGCCTCGGCGGAATCCTCTCAGGAGGGACCGGAGGCAGGGGATGATGGGTCTATTATTTCTGAGGTGGGTAACATAGATAACTCTCAGAATAGGGATATTTCACCTAATAGTTCTTCCTCTGCTCAATTTGTCACGGCGGATGAGATTGATGGGTTATTAGCGAGTGCTTTAACTAAGTTTTTTGGCCAGCAACCGGAGCCTCCTATGGTTGGTCTGGGAGCTCCCACGTGGGCCAACATCGACTGTCAGACCTCTGGCTACTTCCGTTACTTTGACACAAACTCCGCTCACTCCCCTTGTATCACCTACTATTGTTACTAGGCCAACTTCGGCGGCACTAACTACTTCCAATGTGCGAGTAGTAGCAGACGTAAATCCTCCCCCATTAGACAAAGCCCCGATCAGAAAAGGGGCTATGCCTCTCTTATACGGGCCAGACGATTCTTGGGTATCATTGGTACCAACAAAGCCAGAGGTAGCACAGTCCACTATGTCAGGGGAGCTTCCGGTACCACGAGAGTGGGTAATCCAAGGGAATAAATCTAGGAAGTTAAGGGCTCTAGATATGCTGGGAAATGTACTTGATGTTAGTATTAAGGCCATCCCCAACTATTATCATCATGATTATTTTGTATATTCTTCTACACCTGCCCTACCCCCTGCATCAGCTTCAAAACTGTTTTCAGACTGGACAAAACATGATGGGTTCAATGATATCAAAGCGCTGTCAGCTCTAACCCCTGAGTTGGGATTAAAGACATTTACTGACTCAGCCGCGAATCCAGTTTTGAAGGTGGAGCAATTGGGTCCGGGACCTTGGGTGGACTGGGAAGTCGAGGCGCAAAACTTTGCAACCACAATCACTTCTAAAGCTTCACACCAAATTCCACAGGAGAGCCATTCTTGGTTCTCTCTCCCAGTATACTCTGCCGGCGGAGTTCCCTCTGCTCTCTTTGCCTTTTTAGCTGCCCCTAAAATTAATCTATGCGAGCTTAAAGATCCGTTCTCTACACCTTCCACTGCTCGCCTAGACCGGGAGTTTAGGCTACGGGGTAAGGCGTACAGACTATTTTCTCAGTATATTGTTACGCAACAAGTAGCAAAATCAATGCTAAGATCTGCTCAGGCTATCGCGGACACAGAAGTCCGAAAGGCAATCGAACTATCTAGACGCTTACTTCTCCAAACTTCTATTCAGTCACTAGGAGATATACGCACGGCCTTGTTAAGAGGCGGTGCGGGCAAGACAAGATCTAAGGATGTCTCTAGTCCGAAAGCTCCCGGATAGGATTGCTAATCAAGTAGTAATGTCCCCAGTTCTAACTGCCTCTTTAATGTCCCCGGAGGTGTGGAGGACGGTGTTTAACATGGCTCAGGCCTTGAAGCACAGTCCCGCCCCGTCTCAGAAACCTGCTTTCACTTTTACCAAGCCCAAACCAGTCGCTAAAGCTCAGTCTGGTGGGGCAAAATCCTTTCATTTGCCTAAATCCACTTCCACCCAAGGTCAGTACAGATACAAGCAAGGAAAGTCTTCAGGTACCCATAAAGGACAGAGGTATCAAAGGCCGGGTCAGGGCCCGTCTCCAGCCAAACCCAGCCAGTCGTCTAAACTTCCACCACCACCACCACCAAAACACTAAGGTCTCCCTCACTCCCAGGGCCGATCTTCCGGCGAGTGGATCAGGAGGTAGTCCAGCCGGCGAACCCTTGTCTGCAAACTGGGTCGTTCCGGGCGAATCATCGCGCATGGCCTTTAAACACATGGGCAAGGATGGTGGTACGCAAAGGCATCACCTGGCAGTGGCTCCGGCGACCTCGCTTACGTCAGCCGACAAAGGCAAATTTTGTTTCATTAGAGGTGGAGTCACTGATCCAAGAGATGGTGGCCAAGAATGTTATCATCCCGGTCCCCCAAAATTACCCAGTTTTTACATCCAAACTTTTTCTGGTACCCAAAAGGGACAGTGTTCAGATGAGGCCGGTCATAGACCTGTCTTATCTGAACCTCCATATTCACAACGTGTCCTTCCGGATGCTGACAGTGAATCAGATCAGGCTAACACTTCCGCCGGAAGGGTGGATGTGTTCTTTAGACCTGACGGACGCGTATTGGCACGTCCCGGTAAACAAACGGTTTCAACGTTTTCTAGCATTAAGAATCATGCATCAGACTTATGTCTTTCAGAGGATGCCATTCGGTTTAAACCTAGCACCTCGCATATTCACGAAATTAGTCCGGCAAGCCCTGATGCCCTTGTTGCAACAAGGGATCAGGATTTTGTGGTATCTAGACGACTGGCTGGTGGTGGCGGAGACGGAACAATTATGCATAAATCATGTCAACATAACATTAAATCATGTAAAAACTCTAGGATTCAAGGTAGACCTGGTAAAGTCAAACCTTGTTCCCTCACGAGTGGTTCAGTGGATAGGGCTGGTCTGGGACACAGCTGCTCTCACTCTGAGTCAGAGTGTGGACAATCGGAACAGGTTTCGCAAGAAACTGTTTCTGTTTCTTCACAGTCTTGACTACGACACGGAGAGTCTGGGAATCTCTGGTCGGCTCTCTCAACTGGATTCAACTAACTGTAAAGTTGGGCCGGTTGAAAGTCAAACGTTTAATTTTGGAGGGCAACAAATTTTTTCCACTATTGCCGGCGGAAACATTATGGCCCATCTCAAAATTAATACACACCTTACTAGCGGTCTGGGCGAAGAGGGAAACATTGCACTCAGTCATGTCTTGGACCTCTCCTCCGCCGACGGTATGGGTGGACACGGATGCGTCAGGCACGATAGGTTGGGGCTTTCAGTCAAACCAAGGGCACCAGGGTCAAGGGCTTTGGTCCCATTCAGAATCATCATCATCATCATCATCATCTCCGACGCCTTGCTTCCCCCTGGGAAACCCCCACTAGAGGATGGCCATGACAGAAACGTCTCCAAGCTACTTTGTCAAGACATGCCTCCTTTGCCCGTGCCACAATGCCCCTTCCACTACGTGGAAGTTTTTCTTCAATATATTTTTCCACTTTCTTTTCCCATACCATAGGTGGTCTTCCACTACTAGCGGTTCCACTCACCTGACTCCCATATATCTTTCTTGGCATTCTGTCTTCATCCATTCTCTGAACATGACCATACCACCTCAAAGTACTTCTCTTTATCCACTCAACCACACCACAATCAATGCCCAAAGCCTGCTCTTCCATTCCAAAGGACTCGTACACTTCCCTATTACTTGGCCCATCTAGCCTATTCATGCCAGCTGCCATTCTGAAAAAGCTCATCTCCACAGCTCTTAGTTTGAAGAGGTCCTCGTCACTTGCCGTCCATGTCTCGCTTCCATACGAGAGTGTTGGGAGCAGCACACTGTTTCTCAGTGACTTTTTGACTTCCTGGCTAACCATTCTTCCTTTGAGAATACTATCAAGTTCTCCAATCACTTTTCTCCCTTGCATTTTTCTCTCTTTTATCTCACTCTCCATTTTACCATATTTGCATAGTACAGCTCCCAAATACTTGAAACTTTCAACCTCTTCTAGTACTTCATTTTTCAATTTTATTTTACAACTTTTCTTGTGTTCTTTCTTGATTCTATATTTGTCCTTAAAATCTATAGTTTCATGCATTCTTCTCTCAAACACCATTACCTTACATTTCCCTACATTGACCTTTAACTTTCTCTTTTCACATACCCTGTCAAAGTCAGTGACCACTCTCTGAAGTTCTTCAGCATTTTCCGCCAGAATCCGTCAGAATCCTCCCACATAAATGTCAAAGAGTTACTAGTCCCCTTGTATTTCCTTCAGGCTCACGGCTTTTCTTTGCGGGGCAAATCGGTGGCCTTCAGGATGGACAATCTGAATGCGGTTCAATGCGTTCAGAAACAGGGGTCAACGCGATCTCGGGGGTTGCTAAACATGTCAGAAAAGATTTTTGTACTAGCCGACAAGCTGGACATTCAGCTTCACGCTTCTTATCTCCCCGGCGTAGCGAACGTCTGGGCAGACGCTCTATCTCGGAGACAGAGCACAACAGTAGAATGGGCGCTCAAGCAAAACATTTTCGACCTAATGATTGCGAAGCCTTACCATCCACAAGTGGCTCAATTTGCGTCCAAGGAGACTCACAAACTCCCGCTGTACCTAACCCGCCGGACAACCACGCCGGCGGGAGGACCCGACGCACTGGTGACGGACTGGAACATGTGGAGTTCCGTTTATCTGTTTCCGCCGCCAGACGCTTCTCTAATGTGCCAAGTAGTAAACAAACTACAGGATTATCGGGGCGTCGTCTCATTAATCGCGCCCCTGTGGCCGGCGCAGGCGTGATACCAGCAATTAAAGACGTGGTGCCCGAACCCGGTGTCGCTCCCGGTCGGGTATTTCCACTTAGACACGATTGGCAACCTAGAGACCTCGCTGACTTTTGCATTATGGACATTCAGGAGGCCAAATGGCTAGATCCGTGACCGATAAATTCATGAATCAATACACACAATCTACTAAGAGACAGTATCATTCGAATTGGCAGTCTTTTACTTCTTGGATAATCAGAACAGAACAATCCGTGCCTTCGGTGGCTTTGGTTTTTAATGATTTAAACTATCTGTTTGAGCAGAAACGGCTATCAGTAGTAACGTTAAAGAATCACTTAACAGCAATTAGGGTGCCATTCCTGGACCTTACGGGTCTAACCATACCACTAGCGGAGGAAACAGGCTTCATGAGGGCATGTTTTAAACTCCGCCCACCTCCCCGTCAGCTCATGCCTACCTGGTCTCTGGACAAAGCGTTGTCATTACTTCATTCCCGGCGGTACCAAAATACTGCAGATTTTGACTTACTTTTAAAAAGGGCAGTATTCCTTATGGCTTTAGCTACCGGGAACAGGGTGTCTGAGCTGGCGGCGATGAGCAACACACCTAATTGCATCAGGTTTGGTAGGCTCAATGATTGTATTCATATCGCTCCTTCCCCAGGGTTCATCGCCAAGAATGAACACAGTGATCACGTGTTTTCAGAGTTCACGGTGCCGGCATTGAAAAGGGGAAAGGTGCAACATAATTTATGTCCAGTTCAAGCGCTTACCAAATATTTAAAGGTCGCACCTAGGAATCAACAAGGTGCTTTATGGGTATCTAGTACGGGTAAACGCGTTATGAAGCGTAAACTGGCTTCTCTCTTAGTTAACGTCATTCAGGAAAGTAATCCCGGCGTTGTGGGTAGAGCTCACGATATACGCAAATGGGCGACCTCTTTACGTTTCCTTAAGAATTTTTCTGTTGAGGACATAGCAGCCATGCACCTCTGGTCCTCTAATCATACTTTTTTGACTCGATACCTTTCAGTAGCTTTGGACAGGCCTTCCATGCCATGTATAGCTTTACGGCAGAGGGTCTAGGTGGCCTCTGGGTCACTTAATGTTTAGATGAGGAAAAAAGAGGGGGGGGGGGGTGCAGTCAGTGTAACATAGGACACCCTAGACCCCGCCAGAGTACGTGTGCGAAGCTTACGAGCTGTGATACAGGGTGTAGGTGCTGTGATTTTAAAGAATTTTCTGTAGTATTCATTACAGGAAATTGTGCTAACATCCAATCATAGTTCAAAGACAATGCTTGTTGTAAATAGATTTGGCTGTGAAGCAATATAATTTTAAGTAAATCTTAGTAGTTGCGGCCGCAGCTGGTATGTGTAATGTAAGTACCTCTTTACGGTATAATTTTCAAAATATATCCAAGAGTTAATGGGGTTTATATGTGCACATGTAAACTTTGATGTTTTTTGTTTTTCACCACTTACTTTAAGTGGGGTGCCTTCTTAACTACCAGCTCTGTGTACAGTGTCTCGGAGTTAACCCCTTTTTGTCCAAGCAGGCTTCTTCGAAGCACGCTCCTGCTTGTCACCTTTTTTGTATATTTTTATGCTGTATAAAGTATTATGCACACAAATATATCTTTTTTACAAAGTATGAATACTATGTGGTTGTTTGATTATCTGCTTTTGCTAGAGTTATGATATGATTACGAATGTCCCCCTCCAGTCTTAGATATCAGGCATAATCGTCAATGATGGAGGGGCCACTAATAAATTATAGGTTTGACTCCTGTAAAGAGATAAAGAAAACTTAATATTTAGTAGTGGCCCCGTAATCATTGACGACTGGGGCCCTCCCGACCATCCCCTTCCCATTCGTTGATGTATTAAGGATTTTAGTTTACTTGATATGTCAGTGAAGGAAGAATGACGCCTGAAGTCAGCGTCTGGTTAAAGATCCACACAAGTACATCCACGAAGTTATGGAAAGCTTATGAATAGTTATTCTTATTTTCTTTTTATTTGTTATTTTTTACGAAGTTTTTTCGTAGTGAGTACCCAATTTCATAATGACGAACCATGAGTGAGGTTGCGTGCGCTCATGATGAAGGCTCCTCAATTTTTTATGCTCTGCGCGGTAGATTCAAACTACGGTAAATGAGTGTTTGAAGAGGGTGCCTTATGTAATAGGCATAATCGTCAATGATTACGGGGCCACTACTAAATATTTGGTTTTCTTTATCTCCTTACAGGAGTCAAACCTATAATATATACTGTATATATATATATACGAGGGGTGATTGATAAGTTCGTGGCCTGAGGTACCGGTAGAAGGACATGAGTTACAAAATTCCATTTTATTCACTTACAGTTCTATCTATCTATCTATTGCCTGACGCCGTGATCCCCGAAGAGGTGGCCACGAACGAACCGCCCCATGCACCTCTGTCCCCAGTCAGTCGACGCCCCTCCCCCCCAACATGCACCGCCTTCGTTCATGTACTTCCTCACTCCATCCTTCCACCTCTCATTCGGTCTACCTCTCCCTCTCTGTCCCTCCACCTCGCTCTCGTACACCCTCTTAGTCATTCTCTCGCTTTCCATACATTCCATATGGCCGAACCATCTCAAGTTGTTCCTTTTCACACTTTCCAGCACATCTACCTCCACACCACACCTCCTTCTTACTTCCTCATTAGTCTGTCTATCCCTCCATGTAACTCCGCACGCACTCCTTAAGTAATTCATTTCCACTGCTCTCACTCTTGGTCTGAGTCTCTCAACCAACGTCCATGCTTCGCTTCCGTAAGTCAGTGTCGGGATTACCACACTGTCATGCAAGGACTTCTTCACTTCCATACTGACCACAATATTTCTTGTTACTGCTTTTAGCGTTCCTACAACCCTCTTCCCCTGTTGTACCCTCTCCTGCACTTCTTCATCCATAGTCCCATCTTTACTCAACACACTGCCCAGATACTTAAAAGAGTTGACGATCTCCATAGCCTGACCGTTCAGCTTCACCTCACACTCTGTGACTTCACCCCTTTCGAAGACCATAACCTTGCTCTTCCCCGCATTTACCTTCAAATTCCGTTTTTCGCACACTGTTCCAAACTCATTTACCAGACCCTGCAACTCCCATTCATTATCACTCATCAGAACTGTATCATCCGCAAACAGCAGTATAGGTAGCTTCCACTCAATTCCCTCCCTTTTCAGCGATACACCAACATCCACTGCTCTTGATAGGATTTCTTTCATGACTCCATCCATATATACAGTAAACAACCACGGGGACATCACACACCCCTGTTTCAAACCAACATTCAGGTCAAAGACCTCGCTCTGCTTATTCTCCACACGTACTGCCGCCTTTGCACCCTCATACATGCTCTTCACTGCTTTCAGAAACTTGCCCTCTACTCCGTATATTCTAAGTACTTTCCACAAACCTTCTCTATCCACTCTGTCATAGGCCTTCTGCAAGTCCATAAAGGCAACATACACCTTTTGTTTCTTCTCCAGATACTTCTCCACAACACAATTCAGGGTAAAAATCTGATCTACACATCCTCTTCCCTTCCTAAAACCTCCCTGCTCGTCGCCTATCCATTTCTCCGTTCTCACTCTCACTCTCTCAATCACTACCCTACTGTATACCTTCCCTACTACGCTTAGAAGACATATTCCTCGGTGGTTACCACACACTCCTCTCTCCCCTTTGCCCTTATATAGGGGGACTATTATGCCAGTCTTCCAGTCATCGGGTGCACTCCCCTTCTCCCATGCTAGTTTGCACATTTTCCATACCCATTCTATCACTATCTCACCACCATACCTCAACATTTCCCCACACACTCCATCTGTTCCTGGTGCTTTCCCCAACTTCACTCTTTTCATGGCTTCCCACACTTCTGACCTCCTGATCCCCACCTCCTCCTCCACTACTTCTCTTCTTCTCCCTCCCATACAATATCCAGCTATGTTTGCTGGCTCTTCATTCCTTACATTTAGCAACTCACTTACAGTTCAACCTTTTTAAAGCTTGCATGCATAGTATGAAGTCCCTAACAATATTTGTGTTTTTGTTACAGATAAATGAATGTCATGAATTCAGACTTGCTCATGTAGTGATGTACACCCTATGTGGTGGATTGTGTCTTTTATTTCAAAATTATATTTTATTAAACGTTATTTCCACATAGCGATTTTGATAATTTTTTTTGTATTTATCTTGTGTCGTCCCAGTGTTGGTTTGTTTATTTTGCAAGTTTTACATTATAATTTTGTCAATGCTTTCCTGTGTGGTGACTGTGGGAGGCCTTCCTTCACGGGGGGTTTCATTTGCTACCTCTTTATCAAAGGATTAACCCCCTAAAGAAATCCACAAGGAAATGGTGGCTACACTAGGGGACAATGCTCCTGCCTACAGCATGGTTAAAAATTGGGCAGCTTAATTCAAACGGGGTAGGGAAAGCTTGGAAGACGACCCCCGTGAAGGAAGGCCTCCCACTCACCACACAGGAAAACATGAACAAAATTCATGACATTAATTTATCTGTAACAGAAAGACAAATATTGTTAGAGATTTCATACAATGCATGCAAGGTTTAAAAAGGTTGAACTGTAAGTGAATAAAACTGGAATTTTGTAACTCATGTCCTTTTACTTCAGGCCACAAACTTATCCATCACCCCTCGTATATACAGTATATATATATACATTACTGTATATACTGTGTATATATATATATATATATATAGTGAACTCCCGTTATCCGCGCTCCAAGTATCCGCGATCCTTGTTATCCGCAGACACTCTTAAATATCCCATTACTTGTTATCCGCGCAAAAGGTATGCGTTATCTGCGGATTTCCACTTGATCGAGGAAGAAAGCAGTGCTGCCATTAACCAAGAAAGCCAAATATAAGAACATAAGAATATGGGAGACTGCAAAAAGCCGATTGTAGCACACAAGGCAGATCCCTGTAACACAAGGCAGATCCCTTGTAACACAAGGCAGATCCCTGTAACACAAGGCAGATCCCTGTAACACAAGGCAGATCCCTGTATCACAAAGCAGATCCCTTTAACACAAGGCAGATCCCTCTCACACAAGGCAGATCCCTCTTGTGTGTGTGCTGGATTAGGGAGAAAAACTTAGTGCTACTGTACTGTATTTCATGTCATTTTCTTTTCCTTCTCATATTCATCTGCCTTAATGTGTTCTAAGTGGTTCTAAGAATGGTTCATTGCTTGTGGATAAAGTGAAGAAAATCATATTTAATAAGTTTTATTTAGATAAAAGTGCAGATAATCTTGCTTAATGTGTTATAAGTGGTTCTAAGAATGGTTCACAGGGGAGGGGGATGATGTTATGGCACAAGTGACACTTGGATTTATCTTTGGATTGTACCTGATGTCCACTGCCTTGGACTGTACCTGGAGCTTAGTGGAGCAGTGGAACAGTCATTGTGGATCAAAGTGAGTATCCTTTAATCATTGGGTACATATTAATGTCATTAGCTAGGTCAAAATAGTGTATTTGAGGGTCCAAGATGGGTAAGCTTGGTACACTAAACATATTTGTACAACTTTGAACAGACATTCATGCCTCAGTTTATCTGGAACAGTACACTCTAGGACATAAAATTGTGGCCTGAGGCTTTCAAAGCCATCCAGAACTGAATTAACTTTTTTCATTAGTCACTCATTACCTAATATTTACATTAGGTATATACCTATGCGCAGTATGCTTAAAAGGGTTGGGCGCGAACTCAATACAGTGTAGCATCTGCAGCTGCTGGGTACACCATGGGAACCTTACCTTTGGATACCTTTGGATGTGTTCGCCGCTCCTCTAGCGGCACCAAGGAGCGCGACGCCCCTCGTTATGGGTGGTGATTTGGTGCAGTAGACTGTTTGAAGCGACAGCTCGCTCCCTTGCGAAGAAGTGCTGCACTAAAATAAAGTGACCACTACTGAGGAAGGAGTCTGAAGTTGAGAAATTTGTATGCATAGTATGCAAAGGTGAGGTTGTGTGTTAAATGACCGGCTCGAGAATGTTAACTTTTGATAATGAGGCACTGGAGATGGTGGACAATTTTTGCTACTTCGGTAGATACCTTCTCTGACGGTGGTGGGGCCGAGGCAGCCACTATTATACCCAGAATAAGATGCGGCTGGGAAAGTTCAGAGAACTGTTGCTACTACTTACCATGAGAAGACTCCCTCTCCCCTTGGAGGGAAAGGTGTACGCTTGAATGGAACATAACGAGATGAGAATGGTGAGATGGATGTGTGGTGCCAAATTGCAATATATGATATCTAGTAAAGAGCTGACGAGAAGGTTTAGATATTAAGAGTATCAGTGATGAGATACAGATTAGCAGGCTTGGATTGTTTGTGAAGAGAATGGATGAACTAAGTTGGGTGAAAAGATGCAAGTCAGTGAACGTGGAGGGAGCTGCACCAAGGGGCAGACCAAGAAAGACGTGGGATCATACCTTAATGTCTGATCTTGAATTGAAAAGGCTGACAAGTGAAGCAGCTCTGAACAGGGCTGCCTGGAATGTGAGACCGGAATCGCACTTCGTGTGGAGTATTCTGTCTTTAAATGTACCAGTATGTAAGTATATATTACTGTTCAGGGGTTCTTATTGGACCAGGATTTGTTTCCAAATGTGAACACATAAACTAGTTAAGACATAGATACAGTACATTATTATATTTTAACGGTCATCGAATATGCTTTCATGTGTTAGCTTTGTTTACTTTATGTCAGTATGACATGTGTCACGACTCACGATTGACACCATACACATGAGTGACATGACACACTTGCTTCTCTATTGTCAAATTTCCCGGAGGACCTTTTGCAAAACCTTATCCAACGTCCTCTTTAGTTAATCTCTACATGCTCCACCCCTCCCATCCACTTCTTCACACAGATATCTGCATCCATCGTTATCACATAACCAAGCCACCTCAAATTTTTCATAAACATCTCAACACTATTTACCTAAAAACACTAGGCACTCTCTCAAGCTTGTCAATTCAGCACTCACAATTGTCAGTATACTCTCAAAGATTCATTACTCATCCATATCCTTATCTGCATTATGAACACTCAAGCCTATTCATGTCTTCCCCTTATGCTGTCAGTAGCAGCAGCAGCTCAAAACATTCCCAGCCACTTCTAACTCATATCAATGGAGCAGACAGCCGAACCACCAATAAAGTATGGTACTAATCATTTAACTGTACTCGGATATCAAAGCTCCTGCACAACACTGCATGGATTCATCCTCAAATATCCATCCCATGCATGTGGCTGCCCATATATGTCACACTCAAATCTCACCACATCATAAAACCTATAGTATTTCCTAACTTAAAGTGAAGAAATACAGTATGTTATGTTCCTGAATAACAAGACTAAGTGAAACAACTTTAAGTGAGGCAATATTATTTTCATCCATTATGTTTTAAGTTAATCACCATATTTTTCTCTTTTACAACTTAATGAAGCATAACAACTTTAAGTCATTATCATTTGAGCACCGGTGCTACCTTCCATGGAAAGCCCAGGGACAGTGGGTCTTGGTACAGGAAAAGAAGGGAAGGAGGAACACGGGCATACGTGGAACATCTTGGGATTGCCTACTTGCAATTAATTAATGTGGGCAGTGTGTAGCTCTTTTAACTGTATCAGCCGAGGATCTTGTAAATATGGGTACTCTCACTGGCACTGTCTAAATTCATGAGATTTACCTGCACAAACAACGCTTATAGGTTCTAGCCAACCTATAGGATAGGGCTTTGGAAGCATCCTTGCCAGTGAGGCTTTTTGGGGTGTCATAGGTTTTCCTGTACACATACATACACAAATTTAAAGACAGAGTGCTCCACACGAAGCGCGATTCCGGTCTCACGTCCTAATGGCGGCGGTCCAGGAAGCCGTGTTAACCCATGGACTGCGAAGGTCTTCTCGGAAGCCACGGTATTTAAATGTGTAAAAATAACCCCTTCAATAACCATGCCAGTGCCGGGAAATGTTTTAAATTTGGGTGACACATAGAAATTAGTGGCATCTTTCCATACCACATCCTCCACTTCTTCCCCCCTTTATACTCCACCCCCCTCCCTCCCTCAACTTTGCCTTTTATTTTGTACATGTTCTAGCAGTTCATGGGTTAAGAACTGCCTCACTTGTCAGGTTCTTTGATTTAAGATCAGACTGCAAAGTCCGATCCCACGTCTTTCTTGGTCCGTCCCTTGGTGCAGCTCCCTCCACATTCATGAACTTGCATCTCTTCACCCAGCTTTGTTCATCCATCCTATCTACATGTCCAAACCATCCAAGCCTGCTAGTACACATCTTATCACTGATACTCTAGATACCGTACCTAACCTTCTTCTCCTTAGCTCTTCACTTGATATCCTATCTTGCAGTTTGGCATAACACATCCATCTCACCATTCTCATCATATTATGATTATCATCTATCTATCTATCTATTGCCTGACGCCGTGATCCCCGAAGGGGTGGCCACGAACGAACCGCCCCCATGCACCTCTGTCCCCAGTCAGTCGACGCCCCTCCCCCCAACCAGCACCGCCTTCGTTCATGTAGTTCCTCACTCCATCCTTCCACCTCATATTCGGTCTACCTCTCCCCCTCTGTCCCTCCACCTCGCTCTCGTACACCCTCTTAGTCATTCTCTCGCTTTCCATACGTTCCATATGGCCGAACCATCTCAAGTTGTTCCTTTTCACACTTTCCAGCACATCTACCTCCACACCACACCTCCTTCTTACTTCCTCATTAGTCTGTCTATCCCACCATGTAACTCCGCACGCACTCCTTAAGTAATTCATTTCCACTGCTCTCACTCTTGGTCTGAGTCTCTCAACCAACGTCCATGCTTCGCTTCCGTAAGTCAGTGTCGGGATTACCACACTGTCATGCAAGGACTTCTTCACTTCCATACTGACCACCCTATTTCTTGTTACTGCTTTTAGCGTTCCTACAACCCTCTTCCCCTGTTGTACCTCTCCCGCACCTCTTCATCCATAGTCCCATCTTTACTCAACACACTGCCCAGATACTTAAAAGAGTTGACGATCTCCATAGCCTGACCGTTCAGCTTCACCTCACACTCTGTGACTTCACCCCTTTCGAAGACCATAACCTTGCTCTTCCCCGTATTTACCTTCAAATTCCGTTTTTCGCACACTGTTCCAAACTCATTTACCAGACCCTGCAACTCCCATTCATTATCACTCATCAGAACTGTATCATCCGCAAACAGCAGTATAGGTAGCTTCCACTCAATTCCCTCCCTTTTCAGCGATACACCAACATTCACTGCTCTTGATAGTATTTCTTTCATGACTCCATCCATATATACAGTAACAGTGATTATCATACCATCATCCATTCCAACCACCTAACAATCACTTATTATTCAGACCTTGAAACCTCCTATATACAAGATTAACAGCGGTAAATGCTACTTATCCCACATACTATACTTGCAGACAATCTATTTTCTGATTTCCTATTTAAATTTTTTTTTTTTTTTTTATCTACAGTAAACTTCCGTTAATCCGAAGGGCAGCGGACCGGCCCTCGTTCGGATTAGTGGATTTTTCGGATTATCGGACTTTACCCCTATGAACCTGTGTATTAATGGCCTGACGAAAACATTGAGGCATTAGGCCACCCAAATGACACACACACATATCATATGTTCATGAAATCACTTCAAAAGTTTACCATTGTCATTGTAGCCTATTACCTACTTCAAAACATTCAGATTAATGGTCAAAGGAATTTGCTGATATAAACGTAAACACCATATGTCCGCATCGTCTACTAGCGAGTTTGTCTTGCTCTTGAAGATCAGATCAGATGTGGTTCGGGAAGTAATGCCTTAACAACGGCACTTCCCTGAGAGGTTCTTGTAATTTTCCTTTTGTGATTTTCCTTTTGTGACGTGCTCTGTTATATTATATTGTATTGAAAGCACCCTTGTCTTGTTGTCTTGAAAGCACCCTTGGGACGCTCCGATCACTGAACTATAAATAGTAGCGTATCGGAACGTCCAACGGTGCGTTTTCAAGCTCAAGACTGAATGCGCTTGCAGAAAATGCGGTGCAAGCCAGTAGCGCATCGGAGCGTCCCAAGGATGCGTTCAAGAGCAAAACAAACTCTCTAACAGACGATGTGGTGTTTACGTTTATATCAGTAGCTTCCTTTGACCATTAATCTGAATGTTTTGAAGTAGGTAATAGGCTACAATGACAATGGTAAACTTTTAAAGTGAATTCATGAACATATGATATGTGTGTGCTCCATTATGTGTCATTTGAGTGGACTAATGCCTCAAAAAGGGGACTTTGGGACTTCTTGAAATTCGGACCATCGGGTGAATTCGGATTTGGCCTCAAATTGAAAAATTCGGACTATTGGGAGATTCGAATCATCGGTCGTCGGATTAAAGGACTTTTACTGTACTGTACTTGTATTGAAACGTCCCAATCTCACCTACCGGTACTGTTATACATACAGTATTCTCTTACCTCTTATAATTATATACTGTACATGTAGTACAGTGCATAGTACCGTAAAGTAGTTGTAGAACTACAGTACTGCGCAAACTAATTATTTTTTCTTATACTGTATTACAATACTGTACTCACAATTCCTTAAGGGTTAGAGGCTGCATCATTCAGAAGTGTCAATTCCTGCGTAGATTTTCTTATGCAGCCAGTCTTTATCTCATCATCTATGAAGAGAATAGATTTGTAAGTAAATTGAACAAAACAAATATTTCTTATACCGGTACTGTATTTCACCATTATTAATGCTATCATTACAATCAATGTCTTTACAATAATTGCCCGCCATTTTAAAGTCAAATTCATGTTGGTAAAGAAATTAACAAAACATTAAAGTACAGCAGTCCAGTATGGTACCGCTTTATCATGTGAACATAAGACCATAAAAGAAACGAGTCTGTAGAAAGCCAATAATGCCAATTGGTCCACACACTTTAAACACACTCGGCTTATTACATCCATGTGCCAATCTAATTTTATCTTGAAACTCATCGTTCTTGATCCTACAATAGCACTCAGTATCTACAACTCTTACCAAATCAGTGCTTACCTATATCTTTTCTGAAACAAAAGTCGGCAAGAATGTTAAGTGCGGGCGTACCGCCAGCCTTGTTTACACTATGCGTAGTGGCGTTGGACCTTTGCCATAATTTTCCCGTCTATTTTGACTGCCTTTGGATACAATAATATGTTGAGGGGGGCTTTGCCGCCCCCCCCCCCCCCCCCCCCCCCCCCTCATGACATATTGTCATCATCATATATATTGCCAGCAGGGGGCAAATTACCGAAAATAATAGCCGTCAAAATAGAAGCGAACTTAACCACGGCGATCGACAAATATAAACATGGCGGCGGCGGGGGAGGCGTCGGACCTTTGCAATCATGTTCCCGTCTATTTTGAATGCCATTGAGGGCCCCCCCCCCCCTTGACATATTGTCATCATCATATATATTGCCAGCAGGAGGCAAATAACCGAAAAAAATCGCCGTCAAAATAGACGCGAAGTTGTTGTTGTTGTTCCCTAAGCTGCCTGGCCGAACAGCCCCGAGTCCCTGAGAAAGGCCATGGCCACGATCGGGCTTTCCCACAGAGCTCTCATTGAGTGTAGATTGTGTTGTTGGCGTAAGTGGTTGTGTGAAATGCAGTCTTCTATGATGTGTTTAATGGTATGGGGTGCTGTGTTATATCCCGGGCAGGCGTCGACAACGGAGTCATCCAGTCTCTTCTGATAGCTCAGGAGAGCTGGATGGTGTCCGCATCTCAGCCTGGCCAGGTGGACTCTGTCCTCGCGAGGAAGGGAGGATTCGGAAGGATGGATTTCGGAAGGTCGTGCATGCAGCTGCGTGTTGTCTGTGAGTGAGTGGATGGATCGGTGAGAGATATGAGTATGGATGTGCTTCTGGAAGTTGGTTCGGGGTGGGCAGGGAGGGAGAGAGGACAATAATTGTGTGATACCGTGTGCTGGGTGTTGTTTTGATATTTCTTGGTGTCTGTGGGTGTGTTGCCATGTAGTTTAGTGGGTGGTCCTGGTTCGTGGAGGCTGCTGCCAGGAATTGAGTGCCTCTCATGTCCAGATGGTCTTTGACTTTGAGGATTTTGGTTTCTTGATGTAGGTGATCTGTGGGTGCAGTAGCTGTGCAGCCTGTAATGATCTTCAGGGCTTTGTTTTGAATAGTCTGTAAGGTCTTATGATGTGTTTCAGCCAGGTTAGAAGCCCAGGCTGGGCTTGCGTATTCCATCACTGATCTTATGTATTGTTTATATACTGTGGTGGTAGTTTCTTTGTTGTGTCCAAATTTTGTGTGAGCAAGTGACCTGAGGGCGTTAAGTCTGGGTGTCAGTTTCTTTTTAATGTTTGTGGTGTGCTTTTTGAATGTCATATGAGTATCATATGTTACTCCTAGGATTTTGGGTGTGTGTGTATGTGTTAGGGGTGTGTTGTTTATGGTGAGTTGAGGGATGTATTCGTGTTCTCCTGTCCAACTTGTGAGCAGGGTTGCGGTGGATTTGGCTGGGGCTAGATTAAGTCTGTTTGTAGTGCACCAGCCATGTAGTGTGTTGAGATAGGGTTGAAGGAGATCTGTTGCTCTTCTTGGGTCATGGTGTGCATGTGAGTGTTATGTCATCTGCATAGGAGGCTAAGTTTATTTGGGGCGTATTGGGTGTAGTTATATCGTGCATGTACAGATTGAAGAGTGCGGGCGATAGGACGGATCCTTGTGGGACTCCGTTTGGAAAGTTTCTGATTTTAGATGACTGACCGGCAAAAGATACGTGTGCAGATCTGCCTGCTAGGAAGTTGGCCAGCCACCGTTTTGTGTTGTTGTGCATGTTTGTGTTGTAGATTTTGTTTGTTAGGTTGTGGCGGGGGATGGCATCGAAGGCTTTTCTAATGTCGAGTGTGGCTAATAGTGATCTGTGTGGTGGTCTAGCTGAATTGATGCCGTCGAAAGCTCTTTGTGTAAGGTCTGTGAGAAGAGTGTTTGTGGAGTGCAGTGGCCTAAAGCCATGTTGTGTTGGAGCTAGGGGTAGGTCAGGTGTAATTAGTTGTAATACTAGGCGTTCCATGACTTTGGAGGGGGAGCAAAGGAGTGTGATGGGGCGGTGCGAGGAGGGTAGCGTGGGGTCTTTGTTGGGTTTGGGGAATGTGATGATGATACCATGCTTCCAAATGTCTGGTATTGTGTTGTGTGAATAGCTGTAGTTTGATATGTTAGTGAGTGCTTGTATGCCTTGTGGTCCCAGGTGTCTGAGGTGTATGTTGCTTATGTTGTCTAGGCCACAGGCGGGTGAGTGCTTGAGATTGTTGATGATATGCTTTGTCTGGTGATTGGTGAAGGGTGTATAGTCAGGGTCTGTGGGGAATTGTCTCTTACGTCGGATGACACGTCGGTCGTCTTTGTGAGGTTTTAGGTGGCTGACATGTGAAAAGTGATTGATGAGAGTGTTTGCTTGTTGTTTACATGAAGGAGTAGAGTCTGTTGTTGTGATTGCAGCATGTGATTGTGTTGTGTTGCTGTTGGAAAGTGTGATGCTGTTTAGTGTTTTGTAGAGTTTTTGGGGTTTGTTTTGTGATCAAGTGTTTGTAGGAAGTTATTCCAATTTAGTTTTTGTTGTTCTTGTATTTTGTTGTTAGTTTGGGTGTTGAGTGCTTGAATTTGTTGTGTGATGTCTTGTGTGTGGGGTGCTGGGGAGTGTTTCAGTATGTCGCGTTGTCTGATGAGGTTTTGAATTTCTGGTGTGAAGTTGGGGTTGTGTCTTTTTCTGTTACCTCTTGGAATGTGTTTCTTGTCAGCGTTTTGGATAGTTTTATTGAGTATGTGTACAGCATTGTTGATGTTAGTGATGGGTGTACTGTTTAGAGTTGTGAAGTGTTGTTCTGTCTCATTTGTGAATGCTTCCCAGTTAGCTCTTTTATAATTGGTGTATGTGTGTTTGTGGCTAGCTGGGGTGAGTCTGGTTTTGGTGGTGATAATGATCGGGAGGTGGTCAGAGCCTAAGGTTCTGACCACCCTCCAGGATGTTGTGGGGGCGAGTTGTCAATGGTAGGCCACCATACCTTGCACGGAGCAGTACTTTTGTCTTGACGATTCCTAAGTGTGTCTCATGTGCAAGCTGTAATGTACGCCGTTGTAAAGTTGTGGGTATAACAACTCTGGAGCCCCGTAACACAATTCACCGTTTTGTCATCAGTTCAGTTCGCACATGTTTGAAAGGTTCTGTCAATTTGCAAGTCCTATCATTGTTCAGAATGGCTTCCTCTACGGCTTTTATGATGCGATCTTTACCAGATTCTTCCAAAATTTCAGACAGTGTGAGAGCTTTCGGAATGCTGTTGGCGACAATATGGTTGATGAATCCTTCCGCGAGCTTCTCCTCTTCTGAAATCTGTCTACCGAATTTGAGAGGCTGTCTAGATAGTATATCTGCTGGATTCTCACTTCCCTTGATGTGTTGTCAGTACAGTGTAGTCATATTGTTGCATGCGTAGAATCCACCTGAGTATCCGGGCTGAGGGCTTGCCTTTGGGGTTGAATATTGTCGTTAGTGCTTGGTGGTCGGTCATAATGTTGAATTCCTTCCCGTATAGATAAAGATGAAACTTCTCACATGCCCAAACAACGGCTAGAGCTTCCTTTTCCAGTTGACAATAGCGTCTCTCCACCTGAGTTAGTGTTCTGGAGGCATAACTGATGGGCCTGAGTACTCCTTGGTGATTCTGGCAGAGAATAGCCCCCAGTCCCACAGGACTAGCATCCACAATAAGTGAAGTCTGCAACTGTGGGTCAAAATGCATCATCGTAACGCTCTGTATAACAGCTTCCTTCATTTTGTTGAAACCGTCCTCTTCCTTCTTTGTCCATGCCCACTTGGTATTCTTCCTTGTCAAATCCTTCAGGGGTTCACTCAGTGTTGCTAGCTGTGATATAAATCTTGTTAGATAATTTATTAGACCCAGGAAACTGCGAACTTCTTGGACAGTTTCCGGTCTAACTAAGTTCTTTACTGCTTCAATCTTAGAATCTGTAGGTTTTAGACCCTTATTTGATACCACAAAGCCATGAAATTCTACTTCATCAACATGAAACACACATTTATGTTGAGATATGGTCAGGTTGTTGTCTTTCAAGGTTTGAAATACCGCTTCCAAGGCTCTGTCGTGTTCATCTAAATCTTTACCCCAGATCAAAATGTCGTCTGCCCCATTCCGGCAATTTGGGCACTTTTGAATGATCTGTTGTAACAGGCGTTGTCCTTCTTCTGCCGCTGACGTGATTCCCATGACCAATACTTTATATCTGTAAATACCAGAGTCACATGAGAATGTTGTTATATCTCTCGATTCAGGGGATAACTCTATCTGATGATAGTATGAGTTTAAATCAATCTTAGAGAATACTGTTGCTCCATTCACTTCACTGAGTAGTTGTTCCACTGTTGGTATAAGGTGTCATGTGCGTATTACTGCTTTGTTTGCAATGCGGAGATCGGCACATATTCTGATGTCTCCATTAGGTTTTGGTGCTGCAACTAATGGGGAGACCCATGGTGTGGGCCCTTCCACTCTCTCGATGATGTCCTTTTCCATCATTTCTTGTATCTTTAGTTCAACTGCACTTCGAACGTGGAACGGTATTCGTCGAGGAGGTTGTGCTACAGGTTTTGCATTGTTGTCAATGTTGAGTGTGACGTTAACCACTCCGTTAGAACCGCATGGCTTGTCCTACAGTGACTCGCTAGGATCGCCAGGGCAGTGGATGGGGCTACAGTTTATGTATTAGAGTGTGCTTTATTTCATATGAAAGCTCGTGTCATGGGCAGTCCAGAAAGGCTCTTTGTTTTCACCCATGTCAAGGCTTTATATATTTAATTGTAATCATGTTTTATCATTAACTAGTAATGATGGGATCTGGGAGAGAGAGAGAGAGTAGAACAGAGTGAGAGGGGGGCGCGCAGTGTTTTTGCCCCGCTCGATGACATCACGGCTGGCTGCCTCGTGGGGGTTGGTTGAGAGAGGTCCTTACCATGCTGCTAGCTCCCTTGCTAGTGGCTAGAGGACTTGTTACCGTTTTTTTCCCACGCGGCTCGACCTAGTCCCGGTATATATACTGGTTCCTCGCCACTCTCTCCCTCAGATCTGGTTTCTAGAACGCATCTATCTTATCCCTTGCTACCTGTCCCCTGTGCTGCACCTGAGAATCTTTTCCTCTGCCTATCTCTCTCATTTTCCATATCTTTCACCACCTTTTATTAATATTATACCCCCTCTGGTTAACTCTGCAAAATCAGCTTCATGCTGGCCAGTTGTATTGTGCGTTAAGGTCTGATATAACCTATGTATGTTTAGTTGTTAAGATAAGTTGATCACAAAGCATTGGTTAGCATCCATATTGTTTAGTACCACTTCCTATAATAATTAGTGTTCTGCTGGATTAGATAATGCTAGACTAGGGGTCTGATATTATAAGGTATTGTTTCCTATGAGTGCTGGCTTTAGGTAAAAAGCTGCACGACATACCTGAGAACTGGAGTTGATTGAGTAAATTCTAGTCTGTGTGCCATTGAGAGTAGAGCATGCACGAATGAGGGCTTTTTGCCTATACCATTCTGCACTGTTCTAAGCTCGTTGTTTGTCTTTGAGGTACGCCAGGAGAACGCTTAATACTTCGGTATTAAGGTTTCTCAAGAGAACCCAGACAGGACAGAGAAGACCAGGAGGAAACACACATTCCCAGGAGATCAGGACGCACTATAAGAAGACCACTACGATATCAGGATGGAGCTGAAGATTTTGAGGAAGATGAAGAGGGCCGGATAGAGAACTGGGGACAGGGAGGTCCGCGGAACCGCGGAAACCGTCATATCGAAGGACTACCTCTGTGAATTGAAGGAGGAAGAAGATGTACTGTCTTAAGTTTATATTACAATGGAAGTCTTTATAGTTATATTGATTTGGTATATCGAAGGACTAACTCTGTGCATTGAAGGAGGAAGATAAGTTTATATTACAATGGAATTCTTTATACTGTAGTTATATTGATTTGAGTTACAGTACAGGTATTTGTATTTCAGACATTGGTGCCTTCAATGTACAACAATAAACTAGGAAATCAGCAATGTCTCCTTCAATAGCCTAACCATTGGAAGAACAGTAAAATGACGACCGTACGCCCGGAATCTACATCCATCCCCAAAAGTCATACAATTTGAAACAATCTGTTCGAGCACTTTCGCTATCACTGATCTTCAGTACATCTTTGATGTCCCTTTGATTAACCCACGGAGCCCAGGCGTACTGTTAAAAGTACACTTAGAGCTCGCCCCGTGGAGCTCAGGCATACTGTGTGTAGGCCTACTATTAAATGGCACAAGCTTAAATTTCTCCCAAAACCACTTAAAAGCGTGCAAGAGTTTTGCACAACACACACACACACAAAGTCGGTCAGTCAGCTGACTCATGAATATAACAATGATGTGAATGCTCTACCAGATCTATTAGGGCTAGGCATAAAAAGATTGATGGGCTAACTGTTGGTGCTTAACCCTCTCACCACGGAAGGGCTCTTGAACGCCCATAAAAAAGCATATAACAGGTACGGTACCCGGAAGGCCTCTTGAACGCCCAGTGGTTGAAAGCCTGTGAGCTTCGTGTGCGAGGCGTCGGTCCGACGCATGTAAACAACAGCCGGCTGGACCGACGCCCCGCATCTCCGGCCACAAGAAGGAGAGTGTCGCTTGTTCGTGTGTGCCTGTATGTTGTTTTTAAGTATCGAAAAGTGGTGTAAAGTGGCTGTTTTGGCCATAAAGTTATCTCCAATGAAATCATCATCACAGCTCAACCAGTTGACTTAGAGAGCTCTACTAAATGCCATTCTACAGGTAAATAACACAGCTACGCTTGGGGATGCGCGGGAATGCGGGAAGCAGTCTGATTAACGAATATACGGTAGCCTAGCCTAGACGTTTTTCAGCCAAAACACCCGGGTTTCGAGGAATATATATATAATACATAGCCGGGGCTGGAGGGTTAAAGTCAGCGTATGCCTCTAAAAAACTGGGACTCCTGTACAGAGTTCGAGAATTCTTCACTGACGAGCAGTTGGCCGTAATATATAAAAGTCATGTGCGTTCTCAGATGGATTACTGTTCACCTCTGTGGAGTGGAAGTGGAGTGGTTGCATTGAGGCAGTTGGACAAAATTCAAAATAAAGCTATTAGATTAATCAATAACCCTGCAATCACACAGGACCTTCCTACATTATCCATACGAAGAAACGTTGCATCCCTTGCATTATTCTACAGATATTTTCACAGCAATTGTTCCGCCTCTCCACATCTTTCCCCGTAGAACTAGGGCAGCTGAGAGCGCCCATGAATTTACACTTTCTCCTCCACAATGCAGAACTTCTGCTTATCAAAATTCATTTATCCCTAGAACTACTACTCTTTGGAATTCACTTCCCTCGAGTTGCTTTCCACAAACTTACAATCTACAATTTAAGTTTAAATCCAGTTGTTACAAACATTTTATGAATGGAGGATGCCTTTAGGCACATGGACCTTTTTGTTTTATCTGTGTTTTTTCCTTCCTCCGTTCATTGTCTCTTAAAAAAAAAAAAAAAAAAAAAAAAAAGAAAAAAAAAAAAAAAAAAAAAAAAAAAAAAAAAATGAACTTGGTGGGAAATTCGGTATTACTGATCATTTGAACCGACAGTTAGCTCATCGATCTTTTTAGGCTTAATAGGTCCGGTAGAACATATACCGTACATCATTGCTATATACAGTAGGCCTATGTCATTATGAGCTGAAATGTATCATAAGGAATATACCGGTACAGTATATAATACGATAATAAGTCTCCCTATAAACGGCCCCGCCACCATCTTCGCTACAGTTGTATGTCTAGAAGTTCCTCTAGACACTGTCTAGTGACTTGAAAAGTGATGTGAAATAATCAACCAATAGCATTGGAATTCTCTGGATGACATCACACCTATTTATTAGTGGCCCCTCCATCATTGACGAACATGCCTATTACATAAGGCATCCTCTTCAAACACTAATCCGCCGTAGTTTGAATCTACCGCGCAGAGCATTTAAAAACTGAGGAGCCTTCATCATGAGCGCACGCGACCTCACTCATGGCTTCAGTCATTATGAATTGGGTTCTCACTACGAAAAAACTTCGTAAAAAAATAAAAACAAAAAGAAAATAAGAATAACTATCCAATAAGCTTTCCATCATATCGTGGATGTACTTGTGTGGATTTCTGACCAGACGCTGCTTCAGGCGTCATTCCTCCTTCTTTGCTCTGCGCTCAGCCTGCCCGGACGTTCCTTTCAGGCTCCGCTGGTTCCGCATTCGTGGCGTCCCTAGTGAGTTTTTTCTCATTTGTTTACTCTGGGATGTATCGAGTAAGGTTAGGATAGGCGTAGCAGGAGTGTCCTGGGCTGGTTGCCCGCAGTGCAATGTATTTTGGGTCGTATGTATGGGGCATCTATTTCGGATGTACCCTCGTGGTCCTGTTGTGGACACGTGAACTTTTCACAGTTTGGTTTAGTTGGTGATGCAGGCGGCTTTCATTACGCGTTAATTATTGCTGCCTTTTATCCTTCTGATGAGGTAAGCTGTATGTTTGCTGACGTTCCCAGCGTATTTTTCTTCACTTAGTGAAGTTTTTTCTGGGTCCGTGTCAGGCTTCCCGGGGTTGGGAAGTTTTCGCTTCGGTGGTGTGTTGGCGGTGGTTCCTGTTGTGATATTCCAGTGTGTGTTTATATTTCAACTATTTCTTGCCGTCTACCTAGGCCTAGCCAGCCGCTCGTAGCTTTGCCACATGTCTAGTGTTATTATTTATTTTATAAATATGCCCTACTGTGTCATGTGTATCCGGGTTTTAGTTGTGTATTGGCTAATTCCTCGGACTATATTTGTTTCCTGGTTTAGTTGTGTATTGGCTAATTCCACGGATTATGTTGTGACCTTGGTTAGTCGTGCGTGTCTCTCCTCGGGTCGTATTGTTCAGATGGTGTCTGTTCAGGGTGGGGTTTGCCTTCCGGCGGGTTTTTCTCGGTTTCACCGTGAAAAAACCTGACCGATGAGCAGTGTTATGCCACACGTGGTTGTTAACACTGGCTGGTTCCCCGGCGGGGGAGGTGTCTGTGGCTCTCCAGGACTGCGTATCTGTGGGTGCCTGGTTTCAGGCCTCCTTTATTCCCGGCGGGATGGCTGTACCCATCCTTACATATATATTTAGTTATATATAAAGAAACTATGTTCGTGAGAACACTTGTTTTTTAAGGTTTTTCTACCTGGTTTAACAAACCACGGGGAAAACCGAGCTGTTGTTTAGGCGTTTCCTCCCCGGCGATCTTTTACAAAGTAGTGGGGTCAGGAACTTGTGGGGTTAACTTTTAGACTTCTCACCCGGCGGGTACACCTTAGCAGGGTGGGATAAAACGACTTAGGTCTCTTATAGTTAACCAATCCATGTGAGTGATACTCTGCGTATCGCCGCCTTTACTCTTACGGCATTTGAAGGATCAGTGAGGTTTAACCAAATCGATTTCCACACCCGGCGGGTGTCCCTAAGTTTAGGAACTAAGGAATTTATAAAACAAATTCAATTTCGATTAACCTTAATTGGGTGATACTTTCAGTATCGCCGCCTTCTATTTTTACGACGATCGTTTGGGACAATTCGTTAAAAAATCAGATCTCGTATTTTCCTGCCCTGGGCTATTCTACTAAAATATTCAAAGGGCCGGCGTCTTTATGAGGGGGGGCTTTGTTACAAAATTGAATCTTGAGACAGTCACCACCTCCTACAGACTATAAGTGCCATTCTGGACCATTATATCAGAGGGTATTCTTCATGTTCTTAGCTAAGAAGACTTGTTTAGCCTCTTTATACCCAGCCGCGTGGCGGGATGTGTTAGCTGTGTCTTTGCATCCCGTTACCCGGCGGGATATTAACACTTGTATGCGAACACTTGGGTTAACCTTATGAGCATTAATTCCTGGAAATTTTCTTTATTTTTCCAGAGCTGAGCTCCGGCGGACCAATACAGACCCGGCGGTAGTTCCTCTCACCAGTCTCTGTCATGGCTAATGTCACCCCAGTGTTTGCCCTGTGCATTACCCTTACTTGCGAGGGTATCCCCATTTTGCACATACCCTTTGCATAAGGTGTGTTAGATGTCTAGACCGTTCAAGGGGTCTCTGGGTTACAAGTAATTGTTCTTTTTGCTCCCAATTAACTAATAAAGTCCTGTGTGACAATGACAAGACCGCGGCGGTAGCGTTGAGAGAGGTCCGACAACAAATGTCGGCCTACACTACCATTGTCGCACATAAGTCACTTCAATGTGACAACGTCCCACTTTGGGATAAGTTGCTGTCAGAGCACCCTCCCCCTAAACGTACCTCTAGAGTAAGGGGTTTTAAGCCGACAGAGACTAGCCAGGATTCTGTATCGTCTGTGGAGACGTTTAAACGCCCGAGGGAGCCTACTCCCCCGGCAGCCACCTCCTCGTCGCAGGCGAGATCGAGGTCAAGGTCTCCCCTCAGACAACGGTCTTCAAGTCGGGCCTCTTCCCCGGCTAGTAAGAAGTGCAAGACTAAAGCTTCCCCCAGGGACCATGGTGGTGATCCGTCCGAACCTAGGTCCAGTTCGCGGTCACACCGTAGCCATAAATCCTCCAAAAAGGATTCCCATAAGAAGTCCTCTCGACATTCTTCTAAGTCTAGTGCATCTCATCGTACCTGTACACCTGACAATGTTTCTGTTACAGCCTCAGAGTATAGTGAAGCGCCTGTCCCTAAACAAGATTTACCTATTGATATTTTAACCCTAGAAATGGAGAGTTCAGGATATTCAATAATTGAGAATGTTTCAGACTCTCAAGAGAGTGTAGGCCAGAGCCTAGGTGTTTGGCGTTTTGCTCAGCCAGGGTCTGTCCATCCACGTCCGACTCATACGAGTCACACAGTAGCCGAGGTCCACAGGGACGCGGCGCCGCCATCCTCTATCCCTGATTTATCTTGGAAACAAGGTGCCCCTGCCTCGGCGGGGTCTTCTCAGGAGGATCGGGAGGGACAAGATGAAGTGTCATTAATTTCAGATAGGGAAGGACAAGGGTCAGGCTCAGGCCTGGACGCCGCCCATGATAATACTAATTCACCTGAAAGTTCTGCACCTAACCAGTTTGTTACAGCACAAGAAATTGATGGGTTACTTACTCATGCTCTTACAAAATTCTTTAATCAACAACGAGAAAACCCCACAATGGACTTGGGGGCTCCCTTGACAGGTTCTGCGGTACGGCCTCTGATAACGTCAATCGATTTATCTAAGATTCCTAACCCTCCTACTTTGTCACCGGCAGGGAGCTCTAAGCCAGCTACGGCGGCTTTCACTACGTCAAATGTCAGGGTCATTACGGATGTTAATCCACCCCCTCTAGACAAAGCGCCTCTTAGAAAGGTAGCTATGCCCCTGCTTTATGGGCCAGACGAGTCATGGGTCCCTTTGAACCCCTCTAAGCCAGAGCTTGCCCAGCCTACCTTGTCAGGGGAACTCCCGGTACCAAGTGAGTGGTTTATCCAGGGAAATAAGTCTAAGAAATTAAGGGCATTGGATGCCTTGGGTAAGGTTTTGGATGTAAATATCAAGGCTATACCTAGTTATTATTATCAGGATTATTTTGTTTATGCATCTAAGCCTGCTTTACCCCCTGCCTCAGCTTCAAAACTTTTTTCAGACTGGTCTAAGCTGGATGGGTTTAATGATATTAAGGCTCTGTTGGCTATTACTCCTGAACTAGATTTACAGACCGTCACAGACGAGACAGCTAATCCAGTGTTGAAGGTGGGACAGTTAGGACCAGGACCTTGGGTGGATTGGGAGGTAGAGGCTCAGAACTTTGCAAACCACTTTCACTTCTAAATCTTCCCACCAGATCCCTCAGGATACACATTCATGGTTCTCAATGCCGGTAGGTTCTGCCGGCGGAGTTCCGTCAGCTTTATTTTCCTTTTTAGCTGCCCCTAAGATTAATCTTTGTGAACTAAAGGAACCATTCATTACCCCTACCCCTTCTCACCTAGACAGAGAATTTAGGCTTAGGGGAAAAGCTTTCCGCCTGTTTTCACAGTACATAGTTTCTCAACAGGTGGCTTAAGTCTTTACTCAGGTCTACTCAGGCAATCGCAGACGCGGATGCTCGAAGATCAGTTGAATTATCCCGGCGTCTGATTCTTCAGTCGTCAATTCAATCCTTAGGTGACATACGCACAGCCTTACTTGAGGCGGTGCGAGCACGACAGGATCTTAGAATGTCATTAGTTCGCAAGCTGCCTGATCGCATTGCTAACCAGGTGGTTATGTCCCCAGTACTTACACCTTCTTTAATGTCCCCTGATGTATGGCGAACAGTGTTTAACATGGCACAGGCCGTGAAGCACAGTCCCGCACAGGCTAAGAAACCCGCATTTAACTTCCCCAAACCTAAGCCTCCTACTAAGCTCAGCCAGGGGGTTCTAAGCCGTTTCTTCCGCCTAAGTCCTCCCAATCCCCCCTGGGTCAGTTCAGGCATAGACAGAGAGGGTTTTCAGGACAGAGGGGACGCGGCCAGTATAAGCCGGGTCAGGGCCAGTCTTCGGCCCACACCAGCCAGCCGGCGAAGCGGCCAACACCACCAAAACCACCATCAAAAAACTAAAGTCTTTCTCACTCCCAGTGCCTACTTTAGAGCCGGAGGAACCGAGGGAAGTACAGCCGGCGAAACCTTGTCTGCTAACTGGGTCGTTCCGAACGTGTCACCAAGCATGGCCGTTAAAAACATGGGCACGGATGGTGGCACGCAAAGGCATCACTTGGCAGTGGCTCCGGCGACCTCGCTTACGTCAGCCGACAACGGCAAATTGTGTTTCATTAGAGGTGGAGCTGCTGGTCCAGGAGATGATTGCCAAGAATGTCATCATCCCGGTACCCCCAGATTACCCTGTATTCACGTCAAAACTGTTTTTGGTTCCCAAACGGGACAGTGTTCAGATGAGGCCGGTCGTAGACCTGTCGTATCTGAATCTTCACATTTACAACGAGTCTTTCAGAATGTTAACAGTTCATCAAATCAGGCTAACACTTCCGCCGGGTGGCTGGATGTGTTCCCTAGACCTGACAGCCGCCTATTGGCACGTGTCGGTCACCAAAAGATTTCAAAGGTTTCTGGCCTTGAGGATCAGGCACCAAAATTTTGTTTTTCAAAGGATGCCGTTCGGTTTGAACCTAGCACCTCGATTATTCACAAAATTAGTCAGGCAAGCCCTGATGCCATTGTTAAAACAGGGAATCAGAGTGTTGTGGTATCTAGACGACTGGCTGGTGGTGGCAGAGACACAACAATTATGCATAAAACATGTCAATATCATTTTAAATCATGTCAAAACTCTAGGCTTCAAGGTAAATCTGGTAAAGTCAAACCTTGTTCCCTCAAGAGTAATTCAGTGGATAGGGCTGGTCTGGGACACCGCCGCTCTCACTCTGAGTCAGAGTGTGGACAATCGCAACAGTTTTCGCAGGAAACTGTTCAGGTTTCTTCACAGTCTGACTACGACACGAAGAGTCTGGGAGTCTCTGGTCGGCTCTCTCAACTGGATTCAGCTAACTGTCAAGTTGGGCCGGTTGAAAGTAAAACGATTAATATTGGAGGGCAACAAATATTTCCCACTCTTACCGGCGGGAAAATTATGGCCCATACCAAAATTAATCCACACCTTACTAGCGGTCTGGGCGAAGAGGGAAACATTGCACTCAATCATGTCATGGACCTCTCCTCCTCCAACGGTATGGGTAGCCACGGATGCGTCAGGCACCATAGGGTGGGGATTTCAGTCAAATCAGGGGCACCAGGGTCAGGGACTTTGGTCCCACTTAGAAATCGCTCACATAAATGTCAAAGAGTTACTAGTCCCATTGTATTTCCTTCAGGCTCACGGCTCGGCGTTACGGGGCAAGTCAGTGGCCTTCAGAATGGACAATCTGAATGCAGTTCACTGTATTCAGAAACAAGGGTCAACGAGGTCAAGGAAGTTGCTACTCGTGTCGGAAGAGATTTTTGTCCTAGCCACCAGTCTAGATATTTATCTTCACGCATCTTATCTCCCAGGCGTAGCGAACGTCTGGGCAGACGCTCTGTCCCGGAGACAGAGCACGACAGTAGAATGGGAGCTCAAGCAACCCATTTTCGACCTAATGATTGCGGAGCTCTCCCATCCACAAGTGGATCTTTTTGCGTCCGAGGAGACTCACAAGCTCCCTCTATACCTCACCCGCCGGACGATAACGCCGGCAGGGGGGCCATACGCCCTAGTGACAGACTGGAACAGATGGAGCTCCATCTATCTGTTTCCACCGCCAGATGCGTCACTAATGTGCCACGTAGTGAACAAACTACGAGTTTATCGAGGCTTAGTCTCGCTAATCGCGCCCCTGTGGCCGGCGCAGGTGTGGTGCCAGCAGTTATTAATGTGGTGCCCGGACCCGGTATCGCTCCCGGTCAGGTACTTCCACTTAGACACGATTGGCAACCTAGAGACCTCGCTGACTTTTGCATTATGGACTTCAGGAGGCCAAGTGGCTAGCACCATACGGTAATGTGACCAATAAATTGCTCAATCAATATACTCAGTCTACTAAGCGACAATATCAATCTCATTGGAAAGCTTTTACTTCTTGGATTGTTAGAACGGAACAAACTGTACCCTCAGTGGCATTGGTTTTTAATTACTTGAACTATCTGTTTGAGCAGAAACGTTTATCTGTGGTTACTCTGAAGAATCACTTAACTGCGATTAGAGTGCCCTTTTTCGACCTTACAGGTCTATCCATACCGGTGGCGGAGGAAACAGGATTTATGAGAGCGTGTTTTAAACTCCGCCCACCTCCCCGTCAGCTCATGCCTACTTGGTCTCTGGACAAAGCTTTGTCTTTACTTCATTCTCGTCTGTATCAAAATACTGCAGACTTTGCTTTAATCTTAAAGAAGCCAGTTTTCCTTTTGGCTTTGGCCACCGGAAACAGAGTGTCTGAGCTGGCGGCGATGAGCAACACACCTAATTGTCTTAGGTTTGGTAGACTTAATGATTGAATTTCCATTGGACCCTCCGCGGGGTTTGTAGCCAAGAATGAGCATAGTGCACACGTGTTTTCTGAATTCACGGTGCCGGCGTTAAAAAGGGGAAAGGTGCATCATAATTTATGTCCAGTGCAAGCTCTAACCAAATATTTAAGAATAGCTCCTCATAACCCCCAAGGTGCTTTATGGGTAGCGAGTACGGGTAAACGCTTACTTAAACGGCGATTAGCCTCTCTTCTGGTAGAAGTCATTAAAGAGAGTAATCCCGGCGTTGTGGGTAGGGCCCACGATTTACGCAAGTGGGCGGCCTCTTTACGTTTCCTGAAAAACTTTTCAGTTGAAGATATTGCGTCCACACAGTTGTGGGCGTCTAATCATACGTTTCTCTCTAGATACTTGTCAGTTGCTCTAGACAAACCTTCCTTACCATGTATAGCTTTAAGGCAGAGGGTCTAGGTGGCCCTGTAGTCACTTATGTTTATTTTCAAGGAAATGGGGGGGGGGGGGGTGCAGTCAGTTGACATAGGACACCCTAGACCCCGCCGGAGTATGAGAACTGTGATACAATTTAAGGTGGAAATGTGATATGAAAATTTCTCTGAGAGAAATTGTGCTAGTACAAAGTTTAGTACAAAACAACAGTGTTGTTATAGTAGTTTTAGCTGCGAAAGCAATGTAACATTAGTTCAATGGAGTTCATTAGCAATTGATCTCCACATGTATTTTGGGGTTTATGATGTGCACATATAAACTTATAACTTATTATTTGTCACCACTCGTTGAGTGGGGTGCCTTTTGTAACTACAGATCTGTGTTCAGAATCTTCAGGGTTACCTATTTTTGTCAGGCAGGCTTCTTTGAAGCACGCACCTGCCTGAACCCCCTTTTTCTTGTATATTTCCGGCGTACGCCGTATTAAATACATTTTTCAAAAGTAAGAATACTATGTGGTTGTTTTTATTATCTGCTTTTCTAGAGTTATGATATGATTACGAATGTCCCCCTCCAGTCTTAGATATCAGGCATGTTCGTCAATGATGGAGGGGCCACTAATAAATTATAGGTTTGACTCCTGTAAGGAGATTAGGAAAACCTAATATTTAGTAGTGGCCCCGTAATCATTGACGACTGGGGCCCTCCCGACCGTCCCCTTCCCATTCGTTGATGTATTAAGGATTTTGGTTTACTTGATATGTCAGTGAAGGAGGAATGACGCCTGGATCAGCGTCTGGTCAGAAATCCACACAAGTACATCCACGATATGATGGAAAGCTTATTGGATAGTTATTCTTATTTTCTTTTTGTTTTTATTTTTTACGAAGTTTTTTCGTAGTGAGAACCCAATTCATAATGACTGAAGCCATGAGTGAGGTCGCGTGCGCTCATGATGAAGGCTCCTCAGTTTTTAAATGCTCTGCGCGGTAGATTCAAACTACGGCGGATTAGTGTTTGAAGAGGATGCCTTATGTAATAGGCATGTTCGTCAATGATTACGGGGCCACTACTAAATATTAGGTTTTCCTAATCTCCTTACAGGAGTCAAACCTATAATTTAGCCAATCACCTGTCATGCGCAGCTGAGCATAGCCTATCCCATAGGCCTAATGCAATATATTGGAGAAGGTGAGGGTCGCTGCCTGGTGAGTAGGCAATGGCGTCTTCAGCTGGATGACTCTCATACCTCATACGTCTTTAGATATTTGTTCATATCCAGTGGATTTATATACCGGTATCGAGGATTAGGCCTATAGAGTATAGGTCTTATAGGAAGCGAGTATTTACCCATTATCCAAGGACCGTCGGAAGTGAGGGGACTCTTTACCACCCTCAACTTATTCTGTATCACACGGCAAACGGATATGGCCAAATACAGCTTATTTTTCACCTTTTATCCTCTTTAACCCCTCATTTTCCCCGATATTCATTGCCCTTCCCACTAGTGAGGGCGCGTTTTTAGATTGTTGAATAATGGGTAAATACTTATTTCAGCTCCTCTTCAGGATAATCTTAACCCACAGAGCGCCGGCTGATTTAATTACCGGTATATATATATGTACACTGTGTGACTGAGGGACCAACCACTTGTCAATTGTTTTTTTCTTTTAAACACATGGGACGAGTTAGGGCAAGAATGTAGTTACCGGGTGTACCGCCCGTCTTGTTTACACTACGCGGACGCTCACCATCATGTTCCCGTCTATTTTGGCTGCCTTTGGATACAAAAAATACATTACCCTAACCAAACAACCTAACCTAACCTAGTATTATAGATTTATAAGTATTTATAGGTGATTTATGTTGTATGTCAGTAGTGGTACACCCGGACCCGGTAACTACATCTATCCCTGAGTTAGTACCGTATATGAAGGAAAAACAACATATAACCGCTCACCTAGGTAATTTGGGGGCAAATTGGGGGTCCTGGGAGGCGGGGGAAACTGGAAAAGTCACAATTAACATGGGGTGATGGGTAGGCAAATTACTGGAAAATCACTCCCACACACGCAGTTGGAATTGGAGGGTTGCCAATCATTGATATTGTTCCGTGGGATCTTAAAGCAGTTCCCATACAAATCTGTACGCTCTAGGTGCCATAGGACAGGAGTAGCCTAAATAAGGCGGACGCGACCATTGCGTCGCTGGTACTTTGCTCAGTGGCAGTATCGTAACCAATGAGGTTTAGTTTTCCGAGTGACGTATCTGCTACTGCTGAAGGCCCAAAACACGGTTAAAGTTTTCAATTTCATCTTTGCCTAGTACTTGCGACACCTCGGTTGGGTTACCTTCTTAGGAAGGTAATCAAGTCGTACCCCACCTGCTCGTGGTGACCTCGCAAAAGTTTATCCCAGGTAGTAGTTTAATTTTACTGTAATTTTATTAAGTGTTTTGTATATTTTTAACTGTAGGCTACATAAATATAAACAATGGCCGGCCAAGGCAAACGGAGGCAGAGTTTATTGGGAGATGAAGAGAGCTATGAATTTGAGGGATTTCTGGCAGAGGGTAATGAAGTGGAGGATCAATTGACTGTGGTGAAGAGACAGATGATGGGTCTGTTAAGATGGAAGGGAGTTATGGAGAATTGGAGGAGAGATATAGGTGTGAAGGTGGAGTCACTGACAGAAATATGTGGAGCCAGTTCAGTAGCAACTGCAGATGGGCCATTAATTGCTAACCTAGATGCTGTGATAAGGAAAGTAGATGCGCTGGAGGCAGAGAACATGGCACTCAAGGAGCAGCTAAAGGAGTATGAGGGCCATTTAAGTGAGAATGTAAAGGGAGTAATAAGTGAGGAGAAAAATGAGTGGACAAGGGTGGGGAATGCTAAGGTGGATGCACTGGAAGAAATCATGAAGGAGCAGGTGGAAGAGAGAGAAAAAGAGAAAAGAGAGTTTGAGAAGAATGTAGTGCAGGTTTTGAAGAGCAAGGAAAAGGTAGTGAGGGAAACAGTAGATAGAGGTAAAAGCATAATAATTTTTGGAGACATTGAAGAACATTTAGCAGATATGAGGGAAAGAAGGGGAAGGGATGAGGACAAAGTAAAGAAAATATTGGAGTGTCTAGACGAAGGCTGTGATTGGGGGAAAGAACTGGACGAAGTAAGACGGCTAGGAAGATATAAAAAGGGTGAGATGAGACCGATAAAAGCAGAGTTTAAATCTAGGTCAGTGGTTGAAGCATTAACCATTGTAAGCTGGAGGCTAAATAGTTGTACTGGAATGAAACATATTAGGGTGAAAAAGGACTTAAGCATAGAGGAAAGGGAAAAGTTGAGAGAAGTTCAAGCAAGGGCTGACGATGAAAATCGAAAATTGTCAGATGAGGAGAAAAGGATTTTTTTTTTGGAGAGTAAAGGAAGGGAAACTAAAGAAGTGGTACACTCAGAGTCAGAAAGAACGGAAAATACGAGGAGAAATGAACAAGGAGACAGTGAGTCAGGTAGTGGATCAAATCGGGGACAAGGAGATAGTGAGGGAGGAGCAGGAGATAGAGACAGTGAGTTAGGTAGTGGATCAAACCGAAGACAGAGAGATGGTGAGGGAGGAGCAGGGGATGGAGACGGTGAGTCAGGTAGTGGATCAGCCCGAGGACGGAGAGAGGGGGGGGGGGGGGGGGGAGATTGTGGAGTGGGGGGGGGAGGAGAATAGAACTAGCAGGGAATGTGGAGGTAGGTCAGGGAAGGGATGGAGGAGGAGGTGAATCTGATAGGGGGCAGGGAGGAAAGAGAAACAAGGAGGAGGATTCCAATATACTGTGCTACTACACTAATATAGATGGAATAAACAGTAAAAAGGTAGAATTGGATGATATATTAAGAAAGGATCAACCACAGATAGTCTGTTTGACGGAGACAAAGCTGAACCAGGACTTTGACAGCAATATAGTGTTTAGT
Source organism: Paralithodes platypus (assembly GCA_032716605.1). Taxonomy (NCBI): domain Eukaryota; kingdom Metazoa; phylum Arthropoda; class Malacostraca; order Decapoda; family Lithodidae; genus Paralithodes; species Paralithodes platypus. The sequence continues at coordinate 38,409,485 of CM064521.1, forward strand.
GAAGGATATAATATATGGAGATATGATAGAAAGGGAAAAAGGGGAGGTGGAGTGGCAGTATTAGTTAAGAACCCTATGACAGCAAAGCAAGTGGAGTTAAATAATGACAAGGCAGAAATAATGGCAGTTGAACTCAATGATATAGAAGGAAAAAAGCTAGACATAGCAGTAGCTTACATGCCACCAAAGACCAGAGCATGGAGGGAGTTGGAGTTTGAGGAGATGGTCGAGGATATGATTCAGTCGTTGAGAAGATTGCTTTTAAGGAAGAATCGATTGATCTTGGTAGGCGATTTCAACTGTAGTGAGGTTGATTGGGAATCGGGAGATGCAGGGCCAAATCAGAGATCTTGGGGAAGTCGGCTAGAGGAGTTGGTTACGGAAAATGTACTTGCACATGTGAAGGAAAATACAAGAATGAGGGGTAATAACGAACCTTCTAAACTCGATCTGATTTTTACAAAGGATCCTCACGAAATTGGTGATATAAACTATCTATGTCCTGTAGGTAAAAGTGATCACCTATTACTAAAATGGAAGTTGACCTCGAGTAATGCCAATAGATTAGACAATAGCTACATAAATGACAGATTAAATTATAGTAAAGCTGATTATGTATCCTTGAAAAGATGTTTAGAGGGAGTAGATTGGGATCTTATTTTGAAGGAACAGGACGTACAAGGTAAATATAGTAGATTCCTCGAAATTTATAGAGTAGGAACCAATCTGTTTGTCCCAAGATATAAAACTGGAAATTTTACTAAGCAGAAAGATTGGTTTAATTTGAAATGCAAAAGAGCTTTGGGTAGGCGTGATGCAGCTTGGGCTAGATTAAGAAGAAGGAACACTGAGAGTAATCGGAATAAATATAAACAGGAGAGGAATAGATATGTTAACATAATTAGGCAAGTTAAAATGAACTATGAGAAGAACATAGTAAATAAATGTGAAAGTGATCCTAGATTATTTTATAAATATATAAACAGTAAGTTGAAGGTAAAGAAACAAATTATTAAATTAAGAGTTGATGCTAGGACGTATGAAAATGTATCGGACATGTGCGAGGTAATGAATAACAAATTGGGGTCAGTTTTTACTAGAGAGGAAGGTTTTGACGAACCACAGGCGGGAGTACTGGAGAGTGGTCTTAGTAAGATTGAAATAACTAGAGATGAGCTGTTATCTGCGATGAGAGGACTTGAAGTAAGGAAAGCTATGGGACCGGATGAAGTGTCTGCCTGGGTTTTAAAGGAGTGTACAGAGCAATTAGTGGAGCCAGTGAGGGACATAATTCAAGCTTCCTTAGATAAAGGACAGGTTCCTGTTGAATGGAAAAGAGCTAATATCATTCCGATATACAAGAATGGAAACCCTGAGGACCCTCTAAACTATAGACCAGTTTCACTTACTAGTATTGTATGCAAGATTTGTGAAAAGCTAATTAGGAAGAGATGGATGAAAATGTTGGAGAGAAAGAAGATAATAACCCCAAAGCAATTTGGATTCAGAGAAGGGACATCTTGTGTTACCAGTTTGCTATGTTATTACAGTAGGGTGATAGATGTACTCCAAGAAAGAGGCGGATGGGTGGACTGCGTCTACTTAGACCTTTCCAAAGCATTCGATAAGGTACCACATAAGAGATTGTTATCTAAGCTTGAGACGCTAGGATGTGTCAGGGGGATTTTGCTGAAATGGATGGAGAGCTATTTAACAGATAGGGAAATGAGGACCAACATTAGAGGAACTTACTCATCGTGGCGGAAAGTTGAGAGTGGTGTGCCGTAGGGATCTGTGTTGGCACCTCTCATGTTCCTTATGTACGTGAATGACCTGCCGATAGGCATAAACTCCTACATGTCAATGTACAAGAAACAAAACTCCGCACAACACAAAAAACACCCACATTTCATAATTTCACCACCATCAGACAAGACCGGGCTGTCGGCGGGGGCGGTGGACTCATCACCCTGGTACACAAAGAAATATCATACATAGTAACCAGTGTACAAACCAAATCCCTCCTCCCCCCAAATGATAACACAACAGAAATACAATCAATTAAAATACGCACTGGCAACAACTCCAACATAACCATCATAAACACATACATCCCTCCCCAAACATCCCCTACAGTACCAATGAATACAGACCACACTTACAACACATCACAAACACCCCACACATCATCCTGGGTGGTGACTTCAACGCCAAGACGTCGGCCTGGTTTGTCGACAACCCCGACACAGACAGTGGGCTGGTACTACAAAACCAAACCGATAACCTCATCATCCTTAACGACATCCATCAACATACCCATATTCCTCACCAAGCCCTCTATAACCCATCATCTCCTGACATCACCTTTTGCTCCCCAGAACTCGCCCCCACAACATCCTGGAGGGTGGTCAGAACCTTAGGCTCTGACCACCTCCCGATCATTATCACCACCAAAACCAGACTCACCCCAGCTAGCCACAAACACTAGCCACAAACACACATACACCAATTATAAAAGAGCTAACTGGGAAGCATTCACAAATGAGACAGAACAACACTTCACAACTCTAAACAGTACACCCATCACTAACATCAACAATGCTGTACACATACTCAATAAAACTATCCAAAACGCTGACAAGAAACATATTCCAAGAGGTAACAGGAAAAGACACAACCCCAACTTCACACCAGAAATTCAAAACCTCATCAGACAACGCGACATACTGAAACACTCCCCAACACCCCACACACAAGACATCACACAACAAATTCAAGCACTCAACACCCAAACTAACAACAAAATACAAGAACAACAAAAACTAAATTGGAATAACTTCCTACAAACACTTGATCACAAAACAAACCCCCAAAAACTCTACAAAACACTAAACAACATCACACTTTCCAACAGCAACACAACACAATCACATGATGCAATCACAACAACAGACTCTACTCCTTCATGTAAACAACAAGCAAACACTCTCATCAATCACTTTTCACATGTCAGCCACCTAAAACCTCACAAAGACGACCGACGTGTCATCCGACGTAAGAGACAATTCCCCACAGACCCTGACTATACACCCTTCACCAATCACCAGACAAAGCATATCATCAACAATCTCAAGCACTCACCCGCCTGTGGCCTAGACAACATAAGCAACATACACCTCAGACACCTGGGACCACAAGGCATACAAGCACTCACTAACATATCAAACTACAGCTATTCACACAACACAATACCAGACATTTGGAAGCATGGTATCATCATCACATTCCCCAAACCCAACAAAGACCCCACGCTACCCTCCTCGCACCGCCCCATCACACTTCTTTGCTCCCCCTCCAAAGTCATGGAACGCCTAGTATTACAACTAATTACACCTGACCTACCCCTAGCTCCAACACAACATGGCTTTAGGCCACTGCACTCCACAAACACTCTTCTCACAGACCTTACACAAAGAGCTTTCGACGGCATCAACTCAGCTAGACCACCACACAGATCACTATTAGCCACACTCGACATTAGTAAAGCCTTTGATGCCATCCCCCGCCACAACCTAACAAACAAAATCTACAACACAAACATGCACAACAACACAAAAAGGTGGCTGGCCAACTTCCTAGCAGGCAGATGTGCACACGTATCTTTTGCCGGTCAGTCATCTAAAATCAGAAACTTTCCAAACGGAGTCCCACAAGGATCCGTCCTATCGCCCGCACTCTTCAATCTGTACATGCACGATATAACTACACCCAATACGCCCCAAATAAACTTAGCCTCCTATGCAGATGACATAACACTCACATGCACACGCCATGACCCAGAAAGAGCAACAGATCTCCTTCAACCCTATCTCAACACGCTACATGGTTGGTGCACTACAAACAGACTTAATCTAGCCCCAGCCAAATCCACCGCAACCCTGCTCACAAGTTGGACAGGGGAACACGAATACATCCCTCAACTCACCATAAACAGCGCACCCCTAACACATACACACACACCCAAAATCCTGGGAGTGGCATATGATACTCATATGACATTCAAGCAGCACACCACAAACATTAAAAAGAAGCTGACACCCAGACTTGGCGCCCTCAGGTCACTTGCTCACACAAAATTTGGACACAGCAAAGAAACTACCACCACAGTATATAAACAATACATAAGATCAGTGATGGAATACGCAAGCCCAGCCTGGGCTTCTAACCTGGCTGAAACACATCATAAGACCTTACAGACTGTTCAAAACAAAGCCCTGAAGATCATTACAGGCTGCACAGCTACTTCACCCACAGATCACCTACATCAAGAAACCAAAATTCTCAAAGTCAGGGACCATCTGGACATGAGAGGCACTCAATTCCTGGCAGCAGCCTCCACGAACCAAGACCACCCACTAAACTACATGGCAACACACCCACAGACACCAAGAATATCAAAACAACACCCAGCACACGGTATCACACACAATTATTGTCCTCTCTCCCTCCCTGCCCACCCCGAACCAACTTCCAGAAGCACATCCATACTCATATCTCTCACCGATCCATCCACTCACTCACAGACAACACGCAGCTGCATGCACGACCTCCCGAAATCCATCCTTCCGAATCCTCCCTTCCTCGCGAGGACAGAGTCCACCTGGCCAGGCTGAGATGCGGACACCATCCAGCTCTCCTGAGCTATCAGAAGAGACTGGATGACTCCGTTGTCGCGCCTGCCCGGGATGTAACACAGCACCCCATACCATTAAACACATCATAGAAGACTGCATTTCACACAACCACTTACGCCAACAACACAATCTACACTCAATGAGAGCTCTGTGGGAAAGCCCGATCGTGGCCATGGCCTTTCTCAGGGACTCGGGGCTGTTCGGCCAGGCAGCTTAGGGAACAACAACAACAACAACATGTCAATGTTTGCAGATGACGTAAAAATTATGAGACAAATAACAAATAAAAGTAGTTGTGAGGAGCTGCAAGGGGATTTAGCTAAATATACGAATGGCGCACCAAGGGAAAATGAAATTTAATATAAGTAAATGCCATGTGTTAAATATGGGAAGAAGTGTGAATAGACCAAATTGGGAGTACAGGATGGGAGATAATATAATTAGCAAGGCCGAAAAAGAAAAGGATTTAGGGTTGATTATACAAGATAATTTGTCGCCAGAGAAACATATTAACAAGCTCTTTAGCGGAATGTATGCAATGGCCGGGAATATGAAAGTTGCTCTGAACTACTTGGATGAGACCATGGTAGCGAAAATTATGAAGAGTATGATTAGACCAAGATTGGAGTATGCAGCAGTGGTGTGGTCCCCACATCTAAAGAAGCATATTCACAAGTTAGAAATAATCCAGAGAGCAGTTACTAGATTGGTTCCAAGTCTCAGAGAACTGCCATATGAAGGGAGGCTAGACAAATTAAATCTACCGAGTCTAAAAGAGAGGAGAGAGAGGGGAGACATGATAATGATGTACAAATGCACCCGGGGGCTGGAGAGGCTGGATAGGGAGGATATATTAATTATGGATACAGGAATAACTAGAGGCCACAGCTACAAAGTAAAAAGACCTACCTGCAAGAACGATATCAGGAAGTTTAGCTTCCCCTATACTGTAGATGTATTGACAAATGGAATGGGCTGGAGGAGGAGGTGGTAGGGGCAAGGAATATCCATATTTTCAAGAAAAAATTGGATAAAAAGTAGACTGAGAGACGGGACAACACGAGCTTAGCTCAACTCCTGTAAACTACAATTAGGTAAATACTATGGGCTACATACAGCCTAGGCGATGCAGTGATGCACGTTATTCATCCCTGGGGTTTTGTACTTTTGTGGGTTAAACAACACTTCTGCAGTGCTATTAGAAACTATTTATCAGGAAACATAGGGACCAATAGACTCGCCATATTTTTCTCATTGTAGGCTAGGCTAGGGGATGGATGTAGAGTTCGGGCGTACGGTCGTCATTGTTTACATAGGGCGATCGCCGCGGTCGCACTTACGTTCCCGTCTATTTCGACGCTATATTTTCTGCTATTTGCCCCCTGTCATTACTACATGAATACTAGGTTAGGTTAGGTTAGGTTAGGTTAAAATAGACGGGAACATGATCGGAAAGGTCCGACGCCACTACGCGTAATGTAAACAAAGATGGCGGTACGCCCGCTCACTACATCCTACCCTAGGCTAGTCTGCATGGAGAAATTGTGTTATCAAGAATATGAAAAAAAAACTGATTTCACCGTAAAATATCACCAAAAATAATCAGTCCCACTGTCCCAATGTAAATAAAGCATTCCGTCGACTTGACCTCCTTGACTTGTAACGCGGCGCGAGATTCACCCAATAAATGGCACGAGCGTGACTGCGTGACTCACCCGCCGTAGCCTAGTCGTTACTTACCAAAACAAAGAATCGGCTATTCGGCTACCTGTTATTGCCCCCTTACAATGTTATAGATCATCATAGCCTATATGAGGATGACAATAAGCCAATTTAGCCTACCCATCGATTTCCCTCACCTACTGTAAATGCGCAATTTACCCAATAAATTACGCCATTTGACGCCGTATTTTCAGATTGATGGATAATAGGTAGGCCTAAGTTAATGCAAATCCGGGATGGATGTAGTTACCGGGTGTACCACTACCGACATAGGCTACAACATAAATCATCTAGGCTATAAATACTTATAATAAAATAAATACCGGTACTGTACCGGTACTTATAAATCTCTAATACTAGGTTAGGTTAGGTTAGGTTAGGTTGTTTGGTTAGGGTAATGTATTTTTGGTATTAGTTTTTGACCAACCAGTTACGGGCCCCATCGATGATTATCAGTGTTTTACGTCTATCACTTTCATGAACCGTACGATACTTCGTTGGTGTACATGTAATTACCGTCGCAAAATCACTATAAGTGAAATACGAGAAACTGTTGGATTGTTCACCCATAACACAGGGAACGTGAGCTGGGTTTAGACCGTCGCGAACCCATAAACAGGGAACGTGAGCTGGGTTTAGACCGTCGCACACCTATAAACAGGGAACGTGAGCTGGGTTTAGACCGTCGGCAAGACAGGTTAGTTTTCGGTTAGGCTAATGTTGAAAATACTAAAATGCGACGGTCCTCGGTATTAAACAACACTGTAATAGGCCTAGGCCTAATAATAATATTAATATAATGTATATCAAATAAAAAATAAAAAACAATAACAAATTACCTGAAAAACTCTTAAATGGTTGGTGATAAACTTTTACCGTATTTTTGTATCCAAAGGCAGTCAACATAGACGGAAACATGATGGTGAGTGTCCGCGTAGTGCAAACAAGACAGGCGGTACTCCCGGTAACTACATTCGGGATGGATGTAGTTACCGGGTGTACCACTACCGACATAGGCTACAACATAAATCATCTAGCCTATAGGCTAGGCCTAAATACTTATAATAAAGTAAATGCTTATAAATCTATAATACTAGGTTAGGTTGTTTGGTTAGGGTAATGTATTAGTATTTTTGTATCCAAAGGCAGTCAAAATAGACTGGAACATGATGGTGAGCGTCCGCGTAGTCACCGTAATGTAAACAAGACGGGCGGTACACCCGGTAACTACATTCTTGCCGCAAATCCTCCACTCAAACCATGAAAAACAATAAAACACTAGGCTAGGCCTAGGCCTATTCCTCGAAGAGAAAAAATAAGGTAAATATTTACGAGCCGCACCACAGCTGGGATCTCATTTCTAATGGTAGTTTTGGGTTCCTCTAATTGGTCAATATTTACGAGTCACACCACAGCTGGGATCTCATTTTTAACGGTAGTTTTGGGTTTCTATGCTTCATTGCTATATACTTTTTATCCACCGGAAAATATTTTTTTTTCTTGTTTTTTTTTTTTTTTTTTTTTTTAGCATTAACCTAACAAAAAAACCTAACCTAACCTAACCTAACAGCCCCCAAATACATTTAGGATAGGTAAGGTTAGGTTAGGTTAGGTTAGGTTAGGTTAGGTTAGGTTAGGTTAATGCTAAAAAAAAAAAAAATATATATACTGTATATATATATATATTTTCCGGTGGATAAAAAGTATATAGCAATGAAGCATAGAATGATAGGAACCCAAAACTACCCTTAGAAATGAGATTCCAGCTGTGGTGTGACTCGTAAATATTGACCCTATTTTATGCTTCATTGCTATAGGCCTAATTTTATATCCACCGGAATATATTTTTTTCTTGACTTTAGGTTATTTAGGCTATTAATTTTTATTTTTTTGCATTAACCCGTGGAGCCCCGGCTAGTTTTGTAATGTTTGTTCACCAGAACCCGGCTGGTTTTCAAAAAATGGTTTTATTCCAGAAACAATAGCGAATGGGTTAGGAATGAAGGAAAAAAAAACGAAAAACCGCTCAAAAGCTTAAAGAATGGTCCTACAGAGCCCCCGAAAACGTATTTACAAGAGTAAAAAATGAAGGCAATTACCGTACCCCAAAAAACCAGGTTATTGCACGCTCACGCACGTGGACTTTGAGAGTTTTCAACCATCGGCACGGTTGCGTGGCAGCGTGGGATACGTACACAGTTCCCATACAAATCTGAGCCCTCTTGAGTGGCTACACCTGAGGTTACGGTCGGCGCAATTAGGGTGACGCGTCTCTGAGACTCTGGGGCTGTGCGTTACATACATCGCCGACGCGTCAGACGCGTCGCTGGGGCTGTACGGGTTAACCTAACCTAACCTAACCTAAATGTATTTGGAGGCTATTAGGTTAGGTTAGGTTAGGTTTTTTGGTTAGGTTAGGTTAGGGTTTTTGGTTAGGTTAGGCCTAGGCTAAACTGGCTAATGCTAAAAAAAAACAAAAAAATACCAAAAAAACAAAGGTAACATTCAAGACAGCTAGAGCCGCCTTATTTACCAAGTTTCTTTATATTTTTCCAAGGAATATAGTGTTTTATTTTTGTTTTCATGGTTTGAGTGGAGGATTTGCATTAACTTACCAATATTCATTAATCTGCAGATACACCTCAAATGGCACCATTTATTGGGTGAATCGCGCTTTTACAGTAGGTAAAGAAAATTGTGGGGAGGCCATGCATACTTCCAAAATGTACAAATATTAGCCTAGGCTATATTAGACTAACCTAACCTAACCTAACCAAACCCTAATATAATATAATATAGTTTTTGTGAGTAACGTTCAAGCCATTTATTGGGTGAATCGCACTCACTGCATCTTTCAAAACAAGAAAAAGAGGACCCAGGTCGAAGGATTCATTGGGTGCAATGCTTTGTTTACGTTCGGGACATTATTTTCGTGTTATTTTTCGGTGTAATCGGGTTTTTTCAAGTGTCGATAACGAAATTCCTCCATGCGGACTACCGGGACTAGCCTATATGGAGAAAAATATGGCGAATCTATTGGTGCCTATTTTCCCTACTAAATTGTTTCTCATAACGTCGCACTAGTGTCCTTGAATATTATCCAAATGAGATCCCAGCTGTGGTGCAGCTCGTAAATATTGACAAAAAATAAAATATAAAACATGGTAGCCTAAATAGGGTAGCCTAGGCCTAGGCTAAGTCTGCTGTGCAGCTGTAGTATTATTGAATGGTACCACCCTCTTCAGTATAAGAGAACACTGTGACTGTAGGCTAGCCCTAGCGATAATATTCAAGACCTCTTTTGCAGCCCTATTAGAAATAATTTATAAGGGAAAATAGGGACCAATAGACTCGCCATATTTTTCTCATTATAGGCTAGTCCGCATGGAGGAATTTCGTTATAGGCCCTAGACACTTAAAAAAAACCCGATTAGGCTACACCGAAAAATAACACGAAAATAATGTCCCGAACATAAACAAAGCATTGCACCCAATGAATCCTTCAACCTGGGTCCTCTTCTTCTTGTTTTGAAAGATGCAGTGAGTGCGATTCACCCAATAAATGGCATGAACGTTGCTCACAAAAACGATATTATATTATATTAGGGTTGGGTTAGGTTAGGTTAATCTAATCTAGCCTAATAGCCTATAGGCTAATATTTGTACATTTTGGAAGCGTGCATGGCCTCCCCACAATTTTCCTTACCTACTGTAAAAGCACGATTCACCCAATAAATGGCACCATTTGACGGAGTATCTTCAGATTAATGAATAATGGGTAAGTTAATGCAAATCCTCCACTCAAACCATGAAAAACAACAATTAAACACTATATTCCTTGGAAAAAATATAAAGAAACTTGGTAAATAAGGCAGCTCTAGCTGTCTTGAATGTTACCGCACTAGCAGTGTAGCCTATCTGACAGAAAAACGCAAAAACAAATAAAAAACTCTTAGCCTACTGAAATCACTGTTGGTCCAATAAGTCAGGCTATGCTACTAGGCTAATAATGCTAGGCCCTATTCATTTCTAAACACCATAGGCTACCATGATACCATCAGAATCTGCAGGTATTCATAGTCAAGAAACGCTATAGGCTAGGCCTAATATCAATGCGAAATATTCCTTAGAGCACTGAAACAAAAATATTTACCTATCGTGCACTTTCCATGCGTCCCGATGTAAACAACATAGGCCTAGGCCTAAAAAGTGTTAAAAACAAGTCTTTGATCTTCTTCGTCTTGATATTTATATGTGCAGTTTGCTCGGAGTATTTCAGATCTCCAGATTACTGCACAGGCATAGAGTTGCTTGCTGAGGGGAAGGGAAGTTTGTTAGTTGAAAGGGATCTACAGATAGGATGTCTAAATAGTGAGTACAGGTATTGTACCCTACATAGTTTTAACGGTCAATATACAGGAGGCGCTACAATATAGGTAGCAAAATTCTAATGGTAGTTTTGGGTTCCTATCATCATATGCTTCATTTCTATATACTTTTTATCCCCGGGAAAAAAAAAAAAAAAATATTGGGTTTTTTATTTTGTCTTGGATTTTTTTTTTCTTTTTTTTGTATTAACCTAACCTAACCTAAATGTATTTGGGGGCTATTAGGTTAGGTTAGGTTAGGTTTTTTGGTTAGGTTAATGACCAAAACTAAAATCCCCCGGAACGAGAAGCCCACCACGGAAGCCACGAGCGAGAACAACAAAGAAACGGGAACAGAAACACCCGAAAGAAAGGCCCACAGAACGAAAGAACCAGGTGACCAAGCCAACTAGTTCAGGCAGGCCGAAGCCCGCAGGGCAAAGCAGCTCCAAACCACACCTGCCTACCGGGTATCACTTCTAACCACTGACCCTTCCCCCACCTCGCGTATCCACTACCCCTCGTGTCCTACACCTCTTACCCGCCAGACTCTACCTACATGATGATGAACATGAATGCACCTTAATTTTAATACACCCATGCCCTGTCCCTAAGTTAAGATATCAATATCAACATACACTAAAATACCTTGTCTTGCCAGACTAAGTTTCTGAAGACCAACCGCCCCCATAAATCTATGTATGTTCTTCCATCCGAGAAGTAATATGTTAACCCCTGTCTTGCCAGACTAAGTTTCTGAAGACCAACCGCCCCCATAAATCTATGTATGTTCTTCCATCCGAGAAGTAATATGTTAACCCCCATGTCATAATTGATAAGAAACTGTGATACCCACGGGTACACCATTGTATATAACCATTATTCCTGTAAGACCTAGACAGAGCTAATGACTGAAGATGTTAGCAACCATGCAGTAACTCTAATTCTTACCCCAACCAGAGATTGTATAGATAACCCTCTTTTACCATTGTCTCGACGCATATCTACCACGAAACAATAACGAAGCTACCCCTACGAACTGCCGCTTTCTTTGGTATATATTTCATAGAAAACGCAGTTCCCAGGGACAACTAGATCAGCAAGAAATCGTGTCAACTAATTGTGTCCATAACCCCTCGTATTGACGAGTAATAGTACACTATGTTTTTCTCTACTTTTATCCACAGTCAAGCACACACCTACAGCTAACCTCATCTTCCCCACAGTCCACATGATTCTATAATTTCCAGACTCATATACCACCACCTATTGCTCATCCCCCGGTAGCGTTTGATTACCCTACCTTCCCTGTCGGTAACCCCCGGTCTAAGATACCAACTGTAGCCTAATGCCACCCCTACGCCCAGAGACCTTAGGGTCAAACTTCCACGTAGCCCCCCCTTAACCCTCTCCCTCTCGTTAACTCCCCATACGCTCCTCCACCCCCTCCCTAACCTAGCCTCTCCACCATACCCCCTGAATATCCTTAACTTTTCCGTTACTAACATTCTCAAACCTTTTGTATATATACTCCTATCCAGCCTACCTTCCCCCAGTAGGAAGGAACACCATTAGAACTTTACTAACCCTTTGCATGCCATCTATTCCCTCACAACCCTGTACCAAATGATCGTCAGTGCGAGGCTAGCCGCCTCGCCAGTGACTAACTTCTATTGCCATACTTCCAGATAAATGTGGTAGAGTTAGCAACCCCGTCTCCACTACATCCAACAAACCATGCAATTAACAACCCAACCAATTAAACCAGCTGATCAAGGCACCTTCGGTTTTGGTATTGCGAACACCCACATCTGTCTCATAAACAGAGGGTTATTACAAAACACTTGTAATATGGTAAGCCCCCAGCCACAGCCGCCCAGACGACCATCACAGAGAGAGGACGCGCACCTACCCCTTTCACCCACCCGAGGAGGGAGACCCCTACCCCTGCGGAGGTATACCTGACCCCTGTTTTGACTTCCGGGTCATTGCCAGGTAGCACAGGAATTCTTCTATCAATGAACTAACCATGTATGACTAACACCCTTACTAACCTCTATTAACCCACAATAACCCATTAACCTTTCTTGCATACTCCGATAACCAAATTAGCACCTCAGCTATACCATAGAATGAAGACTGAACAATCTAAGAGAGACGCTCCTATCACAGATGTCCCAATCCTCCTCGCAAAGTAGATCCAGTCTCTCTCCCCTAAATACTTCCAGTATAGCCAAAATAGTACCTCTTACTAAGGCTCAGTTATATCACATTATGAAGGCTCCATACAGCCATGTGCCACAACAGTAATCACCACCTTACCTAGTTCCCGTATCAATTGAGAGCTCAAATAAGTCCATCAAAACTCGTGATCCCTATGGCCTACAGGGTACAAAACCGAACCTATAAACCAAGCTCCAGCCCCCAGTAAAATCAGTTGAAAGATAGACACCAACCAGTGGCTGGTCCCTAGAGTTGACCTCGAGCTCTATCATTGTTTGTTCCTGAGAATTGAGTTCCAGAGCCGGCAGACTCCGTGGCAGATTTAGATAGAAGGATCTGTCCACGTAAAAGAAATCTACGTGCACCTTATAACCTTCATACAGACCGGGAAGCTGAGCGATCGACGTGAGATGCGCTTGGCGTTAATTCCGATCCAGATTTCGGGAAGATCCTAATATCTGTGATTCAGGTCCAGAAACCAGAGGGTATATAAGAGTACGTAACCAGCAACGATCGCCAAGAGATCCGTCTTGAGAACTTTCTACATATGGACCATCTGGACGGCCGCGGAACCAGTCGTTAGCCCCCAACATCACGGACGCAAGATAACCAGGACCAGACCAATCAAATACTACCCAAGATTCACTCTATCAGTGCTACAGTGTTACAGTGCTATTTAGAGACTCACTTATTAATATTTCTACGAAGTGGCTATATCTTTGCCCCAGTATAATTCATATATAACCATTCCATTAGGAAGTGCTAAGCGTATCAGTGTTTATTAATTAACAGGCGATATTAACTCTCGTAATTACTCATATATCCAGATATTATTACATAACAGTGAAACCCTAGTGATATCTGATGTTCGCCCACTGATTTGCGGTTCTATGTGTTTATGATACAAGAATATAAAACTTAGCTCAGTACCCCCCTGAGGTTACTAGAATTCCCGTGCTCTAAAATACGCGTGTCTAATCTAGTCTGTGGACTACTACTGGTGCACCAGAGCTACCAGTGATAAATCTAACAGTGAATATGAATCTATAAGTGACATTTATGGTCTCCAGTATATAAACTTGTGAATAAAGCCAGTGATCAGAAGATTAATACCTGAACGTTGGAAGTGGGAGACTAGGCTCCATCCAGATCCACTTAATGCTAGTGTTGTTCAATTCTATCATTTGTCTTGTACGAGTATTCATATCTTCTTATGCTTCATATTAATCATCATCACGAAAACTATAGAAGTGTGTACATCAATAAAAGTGATCGTGTGTCTTGTTACCGTGTGCTTATTTTGTGTTCTCTATTCCTCATACCTGTTTTGTGCATGCAGCCTTCTATACCCAGTCAGTTAGAACTCACATTACCCAAGTTAATCCTGTAGAAAAACAGGGCATAACATTGGTGGCAGCGGTGGTTCTTGATTCGGATAAAAGGTTGCATTACATTGCAAGTTTGGAACAGCCAGAACACGATAACATCATGGCGCACCGTTCTCACATCCCCATCCCACATTATGATGGGGAGACTTACGAGATCGAAACGTTCATGAAAATAGTGAAACCCGTACTTGACCTAGTTTTACCATGGACGCAGAAAAGATAGCCGTGACATTAACGCACCTGGGAAAAGCCGTTTCCCTGGTTGCCTACCAAGTGTACCCTGCTCTCACATGGGACGAATTTCGCCCAATAGTGATAGAGGCCATTAAGCCTTCGTTGGGCGTTTTCGTGGCCCACACCCGTCTCCAAGACACTAAATTCGAAGGCGATCTAGATGCCACAGTGAATAAGATCGCCCAACATATCAAAGGGTCTTTCCCCACATTGACCAGAATCCAGCAAGAACAGCAGATTCTGGTCAACCTTGTATCAATATTGCCCTCAGCAGTAAAGGATCATTTCCGTGTGCACGATTTCGTCGGATATCAAAAAGATCTCATCACGATCGACATATTTTGGCCGTGCACACAGAAACACCCACCCAAATCGCTGTAATCAAGAGGTTCCCCACACCCGCAGCACCTCGACAACCAAAACCCCAAGGCTCAAACCTTCAACTCCAAGAATGCCTACCCATCCTCATCCTTCCACAACAAACCTACCTACCCTTCCGGCAAGCCCTAACCCAGTAGGCCCCGGTTCCAACCTACCCAGCCACGCAGAATCTTCAACCGGAACAAAACCTACAACACCTACCAAAGTAAGAATCCTACATTAGTGATTATCAACCCCTATGATTTCCCTGCCTGTAGTGCTAAGTGTGCCCTCCATCAAATTCGTGACTCTGCCAAACCTCGCCCCTTTACTCCTCGCATTTCTGTAAATGAAGAGGAGTGGGGACAAGAGGAAGAAATGGAGGAAATGCACACCGAAGACATAGCCCATATCATGACCTCAGACGATACCGAGGAAACCCTGGAGGAGGTAGATACCGACCCCCAGGATTTTTAAAGTATCCCCCGCCCACGATGGCCCCGGGGGGGAACGCCATAACTGATCGCACTGCCCCCATTTACTACATGGCCAAAATCAAGGACATTCCTGTCCGCTTGTTAATCGACACGGGAGCTGCTAAGTCATGTTTGTTCAAGTCTTATTATGATCAACACCACCGACTATTTGGCCCCTTGTTACCTACCAAAGCAGAACTAATCTCAGCTGCTGATACCTACTTAAATCTCCTAGGAGACACTTTGCCCCTGTCAGTAATTACTCCTGCCCCCCATGCCCGTTGTTATCACCCGTTCACAGTATTTTCCTCCCACTGTAAACATTACGATGGTTTCCTTGGACTTGACCTCCTTCAAAAACTCCAGGCCCAGGTTGACTGCGGCAGAGGCTGATCTCATTCAAAAAAAAAATCCAACCCAAAGCCTCTGACAAACCCATCACGCAGAAACCAGTTCACAAAAAGAAAAAACACCTCCACCCTCAACAAACTCTGAGTCAAGATTACCAAGTTGTAGTGTAGCAGTGAGGCTAGCCTAAACAGACCTCGGATGCGGAAATACCCTGAGCCGAACAGGCCAAGTGGGATATCTCTATTGGTCTAACTGGTAAGGTGCCTGCCATCACACCCAAGGTCGAGAGTTCGTGCCCCACCAGGGCATGATATTTTCGTGAGGATATTTCCGCATTTAACGAAGTTTAGGTGTGCTGGTTAAATTCAGATGGTTGAGAGTAAGATCGGAGCTCCATAAATCCTCTGAGTAAGGTGTAAAAACGATCCCCACAAGTTGCACTAAGGTAACTCCTAAACTCCCCCCCCCCCCCCCTTGCCCCGAGTTCTCTCAAAATATCACATCATTCCGTTAAAAAAATGCCTCAGCAAACGAAAGAAGACCAAGTCCAAGCAACTCAATGATGTAAACCCCCCCATTTCTCCTAACTCTGTCCAGGATCAATCCTCCCATGTTTCCAGGACAGACTCTTATGTATGTAAAAAGTAACCATTCTACCAAATATTTATGTACACATGTTTCCAGGGAAAATGCCGACCTATGTACCCAACCATGTTTTCCCCATGCCCCCAGAAATGCTCAGCTATTCCACAACCAACAAAATTTCCCTTGTGACAGCTTTCCGTCAGTAGCTCCCTTCCACCCCCACCAATTCACACCCCTAAAAAACTTCAAAAACGCACACTTGACTCACCCCCTCATGACAGACAAACCCACCAATCCCATATAACCTCTAAACAAACCGTCACTGCCACCGACAAAACTCCCCAAATTCGTCCTTTTAACAACCACAAATCAGTACATCAGTCCTCCACCAATAACCCATGTTCTATACCTAACTCTTCCCCCACCAACCCTCCGCAGTCCCACCAACAAATTCCGTTTTCTAAATCACTCACACCTCACCACTCTGATCCTCCCACACGCGCCGTTAATCCCCCCCTCACGCGTGACCCCCACCAAAGTGATTCCCCCCCCCCCCCCCCCCTCATGCGTACCGAGCACCTGCTCACCAGTCGGTCCCCCCACCATCATTAGACCAGCTGTAGTTCAAGATAAATGTCAAATTCCCCCCCCGCCATCAAAAATGGGTTAACCTTCGACCCATACCCCAAACTCACATGATATTTTCCCCCACTACCACGTCCACCAACCCCAATCGTTGCCTCCTACAACCCGCCATCATTTCCGCTCGCATAAACCACATTCTAGTGGCCAATATCTCTGAAGAATCCCTGACATTACCAAAAGGCCTCATAGGAGACCTCGAAACATTTGATGATCTCCCCATAGATTCCAATGAAACCCCTACCAGTCTCAAATTACCCCCTCTCCCTGACACATTATCCGACCACCAAAAACACAGCATGTACGAACTATTGCTAGAGTTCAGTGACGTATTTGCCCAACAACCCACTGAAATAGGACAGACCGATGTTGAACAACACATTATTAACACCACAGGCCCCCCCATAAGACAACCATCCCGTAGAAAAAATCCCATACAACGCCAAGAAGAGGAACGCCAAGTCCAAGAGATGTTAGAGGCCGGAATTGCTACCCCGTCCATCAGCCCCTGGTCTTCCCCTGTTGTCCTAGTAAAAAAGAAAGATGGATCAACCCGTTTTTGCGTAGATTACAGGAGATTGAATGACGTAACCATTAAGGAAGCTACGCCATTACCCAGGATAGACGATTCCCTTGACTCCCTATACGGATCCAGATGGTTCACTACCCTCGACTTGCAAGCAGGGTATTGGCAAGTGCCCATCAAGGCAGAGGACCAAGAAAAAACAGCATTCTCCACTAGTGGTGACCACCACTACGAATTTAACGTCCTACCTTTTGGCCTCTGCAACGGACCCGCCACTTTCTCCCGTTTGATGGAAGCGGTATTACATGGCCTTACCTGGGAAACCTGCCTAGCGTATCTAGACGATATCATTGTGTACTCACAAACCTGGGAAGAACACCTCCTCAGGTTGAAACAAGTTCTTCAAAGAATCCGAGCCGCCGGGCTGAAATTGAAACCCTCAAAATGCGAGATTTGCACAAAGTAAGGTAGATTTCCTCGGCCACGTAATATCTGAACATGGCATTGCACCAGACCCCAAGAAACTTCAAGCCATACAAAACCAAACCCCACCCACCACCGTTAAAGGAGTACGTTCTTTTCTAGGTTTAGCCACATACTACAGACGTTTCGTCCCACACTTTGCCGCCATAGCCAGACCCCTCCACCAACTCACCCACAAGGACACCACATTCACATGGACACCTGAAAGAGACCTCGCTTTAACACTTTGAAACAAAAGCTGATCCAAGCCCCTATTGTCGCTTTCCCTGATTACCATAAACCTTTCCGTCTTTATACCGACGTATCTCTGTACGCCATTGGTGCAGTTTTAGCTCAAGTAAGAGACGGAGAGGAACATGTGATAGCGTATGCCAGCTCCACACTCAACCAAGCCCAACAGAATTATGCAGCCACCAAGAGAGAGTGCCTAGGGATCATTTGAGCACTCAACCACTTCAGGTCATTTGTGTTGGGCGCGAAACTAGATATAATAACCGACCATCAATCTTTACAATGGTTGCGTAGGTGCGAAACCAACTCAGCCATCTTGGTACGCTGGAGAGAGACACTAGAGGACTACGATTTTACAAATACAGTATCGTCCAGGTAAACTTCACACCAATGCAGACGCCCTGTCACGTTTGCCAGTACCGAAAGACCCCCCACCAACCTAGCCGCCTTACAAAACACTGAGCTCTTACATACCCCCATCAACCAACATAATTCCCCCCCAGCCCCCTCACTAATTCAATCTTGGGAAACAAGGATCAGACCACCCTGGATACCGTTAAATATCTTCAAGAAACTGACTCGCTGGGGAGATCAACTTGCCACAGACTCCGGTCACATAGTCCTAGACCCCACCATTGCCCACGACTACATGATTGCCATCCACTAGGGAAACGGCATACACCTTGGACAAAGAAAATGTTAAAAATCTTCGCGGATCAGTACTGGACCCCCAACCCCTCCAAGATTGCACAACGCGTGACAGAATCCTGCAAACCTTGTTTATTGGGGAAGGATAGATCACGCACCCCAGGCCCAGCTGGTACCATTTCTGCCAACAAACCGTTCCAAGTCCTATCCCTCGACATCATGGGCCCGTTTCCTTCTTGCGCTGGCAACCGCTATATCGTCACATTTGTTGACGTATATTCAAATTTTTTAATAGCCTGCCCAGTTAAAGACCACACAGCCACCACCGTCGCCGCACTGCTTGCCACAGAAGTGTTCCCTATATTCGGCCTTCCCCTTGCTCTTCTATCCGACAATGCCCCCGAATTTAGTGGACACGTTTGGCACCAGTTCAACACCAACAATGCGGTATTAAGATCAAACACTCATCCCCGTACTGGCCTCAAGGAAATGCTATATGCGAACGCAGCCATCGCACCATCAACAACCAGATACGTACCAAAATGATTGCTCTTAACACCTCAGACTGGCCAGCACAGATAAAAATGATACAATGGGGCATGAACACCTGTCCCCGAGAAGACGGTATTTCACCTCATGAACGTGTTTACGGCGTACCCCCCCTGTTACTGCCGTTCCACCATCACGCTCACCTCCCCTCCAACACCTCCACAATTGACCCATTGCAACATCTGCAAAAACACCCTCCATACCGCCCAACCTGTCAAGGACACCAAAAATGATAACCCCGATGATTAAAACCCTTTCGCCATCCATGACACCGTAATGGTAGCCACCTCCCTGTCACCAACAAATTAGGCCCTCGCTATGTCGGACCCTACACCATCATCAAAGTCCCAAATGCCTATCAAGTCATCATTGATTATCACGGCGTGACTCGCATGTTCAGAAATAATTCGTCCGAGCATTTAAACCTCTAAAACCACAAGACATTACCCCACCCCACACGTCCGACCCTGAATTGAACACCCCTACTACCCCTCCCACTCAGGCTATGAATGTTCCCCTACAAACCCCTAAAGGCCTAAACCCTCCAGCACAGAACCTGCCGATCATTCCTCAACATACCCCCCAAACTAACCTCCACAAACCCCAAGCCCCCACTATCACACCTTCCTCCACCATGACCAATTCCTTCACTTCTGATAGTCAAGTACCTCCCCAAAATATCAAAGTACGAAAACCTCCACCCACAACCCCGACCACAACAGAAAACCCTACCCGTCTAGCCCTGAAGTACCTCCACCAGGCACCACAGTAAGAAAACCACCACCCCACCTAAAACCAAGTACACACCCAACCGCACCACACAATCTACCCCAGTCACCTCACGCTACAACTTACGCCCACGACTGAAATCCTTTAAAACCCTCCAGAAAACACACCCTGATAACAAAGTTCCGTAGAGCTGCCAGAACCACTATCCTCCTGCCTCCTCTTCTTCTTCGTCGAATTCTCCCTTCCACCAGGGGAAGAAGACGAATAATCACAAGCAAAACCACCATCACCCCCCCTCTAACTATAATTCCAAAAATAACCACCCCAACCCTCCCACGAGAGCAAAATACCTTCCCCTTCAACCTCATCCCCTCTCAAAAACCCCCACCTTAATCACCCCGAAATGACCTTCTAGATCTGCCCCCCCCCCCCACCAAACTCCCACAAAAACCACCTATTACTACCATCCATCAAATCACCAACCCCACCAAAGAACGCACGGTAACCAACCACACTTTCCTACCGCCCAACACTCCAAATTATAACCTCCCATCACTACCTCACACTCGTCTCTAGCCCCCCCCCGCATCCACGCCCCTTTCCCCTCCACTATCCCTGTGACCCCACCCACTGCATCAACCACTCTCATCATCTCATAAAACCCCCAACCAACCTCCCCCTAAAGACTACCCTATGCAACGACCAACCCCTCCTCACCCACCACGTCTACCACACAAGTAACTCCCAACCAAAGCCCCTCCAAAATGAACGTGAACCGACCATCCACACACCCCACTTAAATAAATCGCCCCACAAAGTCGCCCCTCCGAGAACCCCCATCAATACCCCCACCCAATCCTCTCCAATTCCTCCTACCTCCACGACCTCACTCGACCAAAAAGCCTCCACACGCATATACCTCTCAAATAACCCCCTACATCCACCCCCGACATTAAATGCCCTCCACCTGTAAAGCGTATCTTTCCCCTCAATATAAACATCGTCGAGACGAGCCTCGAAGTCCCACTACAAACAATCTAGCCTTCCCCATCCAGAACCGTCCACAAAGGTAAGAATCAGAACCAGAAGCCGCCTTAAGATTTGAAGACTCAGTTATGTAAAACACAAAACCCCTTTCTTCCACTAAAAGCCCAAGCTTCACACAACACACCACACACCCTCTTTCCTCACCACAACCTCCATCACGCACCGTACCTTAACCAATATTTGCATCATTGCCTCCAGTTTCTATATTTTCCCAGCCTGCAAGACAACATCCACCCAAGACATGACGCCCAAAAACCCGCCAGACTCATATCCCCCCTTCATCCCCCCTTCACCCCCAGCTCCGCCTTCACGTATCGTGTAGTCCCTCCCCTTCAGGGTTAACCCCTTCACCACATCTGAAGAGGCCTCCCTGTCAGTCACCAGCCACACCTCGCCTCGCCAAATACCTGACCTCCACCATTAAAACATCCACCCCATTCGTCTCTCCCGGTCCCTACCCCCACTGAGGACGAAATAC
>CM064521.1:38431317-38491317 GCA_032716605.1 Paralithodes platypus
TTGGACTAACTTCCTACCACACACTTGATCCACAAAACCAAACCCCCAAAAACTCTACAAAACACTAAAACAACATCACATTTTCCAACAGCCAACCACAACACAATCACATGCATGCGAATCCACAACACACAGACCTCTACTCCTTCATGCTGAAAGCAACAAGCAAACACTCTCATCAATCACTTTCTCACATGTCAGCCACCTAAAACCTCACAAAGCACGACCGACGTACTGTCATACCGACGACCTAAAGAGACAATTCCCCACCATGACCCTGACTATACACCCTCTCACACAATCACCAGACAAAGCATTTCATCATCAACAAAATCTCAAGCACGTCACCCGCCTCCACTGTAGCGCCTCCCTAGACAACATTAAGCAACATACACCTCAGCACACCCTGCCCCGGACCACAAAGGCATATCAAGCACTCACTAACATATCAAACTACAGCTATTCACACTAACACAATACCAGACAATTTGGAAGGCATTGGAGTTTTTGATATCATCATCACATTCCCCAAACCCAAACAAAGACCCACACCCCCACACCCGCAAAAACCGCTACACCCCCTCCCCACGCTACCACAGCTCCTCAGCACACGCCCCATCACACTTCTTTGACTCCCCCTCCAAAGTCATGGAACGCCTAGCTTTGTATTACAACTCATTTACACCTGCACCTACCCCTCAATGAAGCCTCCAACACAACATGAGCTTTAGGCCACTGCCCCACTCCACAAACACTCTCTCTCACAGACCTTACACAAAGGGAGCCTCTTCGACGGCCATCAACTCAGCCTAGATCCACCACACAGATCACTATTAGCCACACTCGACATTAGTAAAGCCTTTGATGCCATCCCCCGCCACAACCTAACAAACAAAATCTACAACACAAACATGCACAACAACACAAAAAGGTGGCTGGCCAACTTCCTAGCAGGCAGATGTGCCCACGTATCTTTTGCCGGTCAGTCATCTACAATCAGAAACTTTCCAAACGGAGCCCCACTAGGATCCTCCTATCGCCCGCACTCTTCAATCTGTACATGCACGATATAACTACACCCAATACGCCCCAAATAAACTTAGCCTCCTATGCAGATGACATAACACTCACATGCACACGCCATCACCCAAAAAAGCAACAGATCTCCTTCAACCCTATCTCAACACGCTACATGGTTGGTGCACTACAAACAGACTTAATCTAGCCCCAGCCAAATCCACCGCAACCCTGCTCACAAGTTGGACAGGGGAACACGAATACATCCCTCAACTCACCATAAACAGCGCACCCCTAACACATACACACACACCCAAAATCCTGGGAGTGGCATATGATACTCATATGACATTCAAAGAGCACACCACAAACATTAAAAAGAAGCTGACACCCAACTTAACGCCCTCAGGTCACTTGCTCACACAAAATTTGGACACAGCAAAGAAACTACCACCACAGTATATAACAATACATAAGATCAGTGATGAATAACGCAAGCCCAGCCTGGGCTTCTAACCTTGCTGAAACACATCATAAGACCTTACAGACTATTCAAAACAAAGCCCTGAAGATCATTACAGGCTGCACAGCTACTTCACCCACAGATCACCTACATCAAGAAACCAAAATTCTCGAAGTCAGGGACCATCTGGACATGAGAGGCACTCAATTCCTGGCAGCAGCCTCCACGACCCAAGACCACCCACTAAACTACATGGCAACACACCCACAGACACCCAAAAATATCAAAACAACACCCAGCACACGGTATCACACACAATTATTGTCCTCTCTCCCTCCCTGCCCACCCCGAACCAACTTCCAGAAGCACATCCATACTCATATCTCTCACCGATCCATCCACTCACTCACAGACAACACGCAGCTGCATGCACGACCTCCCGAAATCCATCCTTCCGAATCCTCCCTTCCTCGCGAGGACAGAGTCCACCTGGCCAGGCTGAGATGCGGACACCATCCAGCTCTCCTGAGCTATCAGAAGAGACTTGATGACTCCGTTGTCGACGCCTGCCCGGGATGTAACACAGCACCCCATACCATTAAACACATCATAGAAGACTGCATTTCACACAACCACTTACGCCAACAACACAATCTACACTCAATGAGAGCTCTGTGGGAAAGCCCGATCGTGGCCATGGCCTTTCTCAGGGACTCGGGGCTGTTCGAGCCCCAGGCAGCTTAGGGAACAACAACAACAACAACAACATGTCAATGTTTGCAGATGATGTAAACATTATGAGACACATAACAAATAAAAGTAGTTGTGTGGAGCTGCAAGGGGATTTAGATAAAATATCGAATGGAGCACCAAGTGGAAAATGAAATTTAATATAAGTAACTGCCATGTGTTAATATGGGAAGAAGTGTGAATAGACCAAATTGGGAGTACAGGATGGGAGATATATAATTAGCAAGGCCGAAAAAGAAAAGGATTTAGGGTTGATTATACAAGATAATTTGTCGCCAGAGAAACATATTAACAAGCTCTTTAGCGGAATATATGCAATGGCCGGAATATGAAAGTTGCTCTGAACTACTTGGATGAGACCATGGTAGCGAAAATTATGAAGAGTATGATTAGACCAAGATTGGAGTATGCAGCAGTGGTGTGGTCCCCCCATCTAAAGAAGCATATTCACAAGTTAGAAAGAATCCAGAGAGCAGTTACTAGATTGGTTCCAAGTCTCAGAGAACTGCCATATGAAAGGAGGCTAGACAAATTAAATCTACCGAGTCTAAAAGAGAGGAGAGAGAGGGGAGACATGATAATGATGTACAAATGCACCCGGGGGCTGGAGAGGCTGGATAGGGAGGATATATTAATTATGGATACAGGAATAACTAGAGGCCACAGCTACAAAGTAAAAAGACCTACCTGCAAGAACGATATCAGGAAGTTTAGCTTCCCCTATACTGTAGATGTATTGACAAATGGAATGGGCTGGAGGAGGAGGTGGTAGGGGCAAGGAATATCCATATTTTCAAGAAAAAATTGGATAAAAAGTAGACTGAGAGACGGGACACACACGAGCTTAGCTCAACTCCTGTAAACTACAATTAGGTAAATACTATGGGCTACATACAGCCTAGGCGATGCAGTGATGCACGTTATTCATCCCTGGGGTTTTGTACTTTTGTGGGTTAAACAACACTTCTGCAGTGCTATTAGAAACTATTTATCAGGAAACATAGGGACCAATAGACTCGCCATATTTTTCTCATTGTAGGCTAGGCTAGGGGATGGATGTAGAGTTCGGGCGTACGGTCGTCATTGTTTACATAGGGCGATCGCCGCGGTCGCACTTACGTTCCCGTCTATTTCGACGCTATATTTTCTGCTATTTGCCCCCTGTCATTACTACATGAATACTAGGTTAGGTTAGGTTAGGTTAGGTTAAAATAGACGGGAACATGATCGGAAAGGTCCGACGCCACTACGCGTAATGTAAACAAAGATGGCGGTACGCCCGCTCACTACATCCTACCCTAGGCTAGTCTGCATGGAGAAATTGTGTTATCAAGAATATGAAAAAAAAACTGATTTCACCGTAAAATATCACCAAAAATAATCAGTCCCACTGTCCCAATGTAAATAAAGCATTCCGTCGACTTGACCTCCTTGACTTGTAACGCGGCGCGAGATTCACCCAATAAATGGCACGAGCGTGACTGCGTGACTCACCCGCCGTAGCCTAGTCGTTACTTACCAAAACAAAGAATCGGCTATTCGGCTACCTGTTATTGCCCCCTTACAATGTTATAGATCATCATAGCCTATATGAGGATGACAATAAGCCAATTTAGCCTACCATCGATTTCCCTCACCTACTGTAAATGCGCAATTTACCCAATAAATTACGCCATTTGACGCCGTATTTTCAGATTGATGGATAATAGGTAGGCCTAAGTTAATGCAAATCCGGGATGGATGTAGTTACCGGGTGTACCACTACCGACATAGGCTACAACATAAATCATCTAGGCTATAAATACTTATAATAAAATAAATACCGGTACTGTACCGGTACTTATAAATCTCTAATACTAGGTTAGGTTAGGTTAGGTTAGGTTGTTTGGTTAGGGTAATGTATTTTTGGTATTAGTTTTTGACCAACCAGTTACGGGCCCCATCGATGATTATCAGTGTTTTACGTCTATCACTTTCATGAACCGTACGATACTTCGTTGGTGTACATGTAATTACCGTCGCAAAATCACTATAAGTGAAATACGAGAAACTGTTGGATTGTTCACCCATAACACAGGGAACGTGAGCTGGGCTTAGACCGTCGCGAACCCAAAAAATGAAACGTGAGTTGGGTTTAGACCGTCGCACACCTATAAACAGGGAACGTGAGCTGGGTTTAGACCGTCGGCAAGACAGGTTAGTTTTCGGTTAGGCTAATGTTGAAAATACTAAAATGCGACGGTCCTCGGTATTAAACAACACTGTAATAGGCCTAGGCCTAATAATAATATTAATAATAATGTATATCAAATAAAAAATAAAAAACAATAACAAATTACCTGAAAAACTCTTAAATGGTTGGTGATAAACTTTTACCGTATTTTTGTATCCAAAGGCAGTCAACATAGACGGAAACATGATGGTGAGTGTCCGCGTAGTGCAAACAAGACAGGCGGTACTCCCGGTAACTACATTCGGGATGGATGTAGTTACCGGGTGTACCACTACCGACATAGGCTACAACATAAATCATCTAGCCTATAGGCTAGGCCTAAATACTTATAATAAAGTAAATGCTTATAAATCTATAATACTAGGTTAGGTTGTTTGGTTAGGGTAATGTATTAGTATTTTTGTATCCAAAGGCAGTCAAAATAGACTGGAACATGATGGTGAGCGTCCGCGTAGTCACCGTAATGTAAACAAGACGGGCGGTACACCCGGTAACTACATTCTTGCCGCAAATCCTCCACTCAAACCATGAAAAACAATAAAACACTAGGCTAGGCCTAGGCCTATTCCTCGAAGAGAAAAAATAAGGTAAATATTTACGAGCCGCACCACAGCTGGGATCTCATTTCTAATGGTAGTTTTGGGTTCCTCTAATTGGTCAATATTTACGAGTCACACCACAGCTGGGATCTCATTTTTAACGGTAGTTTTGGGTTCCTATCATTCTATGCTTCATTGCTATATACTTTTTATCCACCGGAAAATATTTGTTTTTCTTGTTTTTTTTTTTGTTTTTTTTTTTAGCATTAACCTAACAAAAAAACCTAACCTAACCTAACCTAACAGCCCCCAAATACATTTAGGATAGGTAAGGTTAGGTTAGGTTAGGTTAGGTTAGGTTAGGTTAGGTTAATGCTAAACAAAAAAAAAATATATATACTGTATATATATATATATTTTCCGGTGGATAAAAAGTATATAGCAATGAAGCATAGAATGATAGGAACCCAAAACTACCCTTAGAAATGAGATTCCAGCTGTGGTGTGACTCGTAAATATTGACCCTATAATTTTATGCTTCATTGCTATAGGCCTAATTTTTATCCACCGGAAAATATATTTTTTTTCTTGACTTTAGGTTATTTAGGCTATTAATTTTTATTTTTTTGCATTAACCCGTGGAGCCCCGGCTAGTTTTGTAATGTTTGTTCACCAGAACCCGGCTGGTTTTCAAAAAATGGTTTTATTCCAGAAACAATAGCGAATGGGTTAGGAATGAAGGAAAAAACACGAAAAACCGCTCAAAAAGCTTAAAGAATGGTCCTACAGAGCCCCCGAAAACGTATTTTACAAGAGTAAAAAATTGAAGGCAATTACCGTACCCCAAAAAACCAGGTTATTGCACGCTCACGCACGTGGACTTTGAGAGTTTTCAACCATCGGCACGGTTGCGTGGCAGCGTGGGATACGTACACAGTTCCCATACAAATCTGAGCCCTCTTGAGTGGCTACACCTGAGGTTACGGTCGGCGCAATTAGGGTGACGTGTCTCTGAGACTCTGGGGCTGTGCGTTACATACATCGCCGACGCGTCAGACGCGTCGCTGGGGCTGTACGGGTTAACCTAACCTAACCTAACCTAAATGTATTTGGAGGCTATTAGGTTAGGTTAGGTTAGGTTTTTTGGTTAGGTTAGGTTAGGGTTTTTGGTTAGGTTAGGCCTAGGCTAAACTGGCTAATGCTAAAAAAAAACAAAAAAATACCAAAAAAACAAAGGTAACATTCAAGACAGCTAGAGCCGCCTTATTTACCAAGTTTCTTTATATTTTTCCAAGGAATATAGTGTTTAATTGTTGTTTTTCATGGTTTGAGTGGAGGATTTGCATTAACTTACCCATTATTCATTAATCTGAAGATACTCCGTCAAATGGTGCCATTTATTGGGTGAATCATGCTTTTACAGTAGGTAAAGAAAATTGTGGGGAGGCCATGCATACTTCCAAAATGTACAAATATTAGCCTAGGCTATATTAGACTAACCTAACCTAACCTAACCAAACCCTAATATAATATAATATAGTTTTTGTGAGTAACGTTCAAGCCATTTATTGGGTGAATCGCACTCACTGCATCTTTCAAAACAAGAAAAAGAGGACCCAGGTCGAAGGATTCATTGGGTGCAATGCTTTGTTTACGTTCGGAGCATTATTTTCGTGTTATTTTTCGGTGTAATCGGTTTTTTTCAAGTGTCGATAACGAAATTCCTCCATGCTGACTACCGGGACTAGCCTATATGGAGAAAATATGGCGAATCTATTGGTGCCTATTTTCCCTACTAAATTGTTTCTCATAACGTCGCACTAGTGTCCTTGAATATTATCCAAATGAGATCCCAGCTGTGGTGCAGCTCGTAAATATTGACAAAAAATAAAATATAAAACATGGTAGCCTAAATAGGGTAGCCTAGGCCTAGGCTAAGTCTGCTGTGCAGCTGTAGTATTATTGAATGGTACCACCCTCTTCAGTATAAGAGAACACTGTGACTGTAGGCTAGCCCTAGCGATAATATTCAAGACCTCTTTTGCAGCCCTATTAGAAATAATTTATAAGGGAAAATAGGGACCAATAGACTCGCCATATTTTTCTCATTATAGGCTAGTCCGCATGGAGGAATTTCGTTATAGGCCCTAGACACTTAAAAAAAACCCGATTAGGCTACACCGAAAAATAACACGAAAATAATGTCCCGAACATAAACAAAGCATTGCACCCAATGAATCCTTCAACCTGGGTCCTCTTCTTCTTGTTTTGAAAGATGCAGTGAGTGCGATTCACCCAATAAATGGCATGAACGTTGCTCACAAAAACGATATTATATTATATTAGGGTTGGTTAGGTTAGGTTAATCTAATCTAGCCTAATAGCCTATAGGCTAATATTTGTACATTTTGGAAGCGTGCATGGCCTCCCCACAATTTTCCTTACCTACTGTAAAAGCACGATTCACCCAATAAATGGCACCATTTGACGGAGTATCTTCAGATTAATGAATAATGGGTAAGTTAATGCAAATCCTCCACTCAAACCATGAAAAACAACAATTAAACACTATATTCCTTGGAAAAAATATAAAGAAACTTGGTAAATAAGGCAGCTCTAGCTGTCTTGAATGTTACCGCACTAGCAGTGTAGCCTATCTGACAGAAAAACGCAAAAACAAATAAAAAACTCTTAGCCTACTGAAATCACTGTTGGTCCAATAAGTCAGGCTATGCTACTAGGCTAATAATGCTAGGCCCTATTCATTTCTAAACACCATAGGCTACCATGATACCATCAGAATCTGCAGGTATTCATAGTCAAGAAACGCTATAGGCTAGGCCTAATATCAATGCGAAATATTCCTTAGAGCACTGAAACAAAAATATTTACCTATCGTGCACTTTCCATGCGTCCCGATGTAAACAACATAGGCCTAGGCCTAAAAAGTGTTAAAAACAAGTCTTTGATCTTCTTCGTCTTGATATTTATATGTGCAGTTTGCTCGGAGTATTTCAGATCTCCAGATTACTGCACAGGCATAGAGTTGCTTGCTGAGGGGAAGGGAAGTTTGTTAGTTGAAAGGGATCTACAGATAGGATGTCTAAATAGTGAGTACAGGTATTGTACCCTACATAGTTTTAACGGTCAATATACAGGAGGCGCTACAATATAGGTAGCAAAATTCTAATGGTAGTTTTGGGTTCCTATCATCATATGCTTCATTTCTATATACTTTTTATCCCCGGGAAAAAAAAAAAAAAAATATTGGGTTTTTTATTTTGTCTTGGATTTTTTTTTTCTTTTTTTTGTATTAACCTAACCTAACCTAAATGTATTTGGGGCTATTTGGTTAGGCTAGGTTAGGTTTTTTGGTTAGGTTAATGACCAAAACTAAAATCCCCCGGAACGAGAAGCCCACCACGGAAGCCACGAGCGAGAACAACAAAGAAACGGGAACAGAAACACCCGAAAGAAAGGCCCACAGAACGAAAGAACCAGGTGACCAAGCCAACTAGTTCAGGCAGGCCGAAGCCCGCAGGGCAAAGCAGCTCCAAACCACACCTGCCTACCGGGTATCACTTCTAACCACTGACCCTTCCCCCACCTCGCGTATCCACTACCCCTCGTGTCCTACACCTCTTACCCGCCAGACTCTACCTACATGATGATGAACATGAATGCACCTTAATTTAATACACCCATGCCCTGTCCCTAAGTTAAGATATCAATATCAACATACACTAAAATACCTTGTCTTGCCAGACTAAGTTTCTGAAGACCAACCGCCCCCATAAATCTATGTATGTTCTTCCATCCGAGAAGTAATATGTTAACCCCTGTCTTGCCAGACTAAGTTTCTGAAGACCAACCGCCCCCATAAATCTATGTATGTTCTTCCATCCGAGAAGTAATATGTTAACCCCCATGTCATAATTGATAAGAAACTGTGATACCCACGGGTACACCATTGTATATAACCATTATTCCTGTAAGACCTAGACAGAGCTAATGACTGAAGATGTTAGCAACCATGCAGTAACTCTAATTCTTACCCCAACCAGAGATTGTATAGATAACCCTCTTTTACCATTGTCTCGACGCATATCTACCACGAAACAATAACGAAGCTACCCCTACGAACTGCCGCTTTCTTTGGTATATATTTCATAGAAAACGCAGTTCCCAGGGACAACTAGATCAGCAAGAAATCGTGTCAACTAATTGTGTCCATAACCCCTCGTATTGACGAGTAATAGTACACTATGTTTTTCTCTACTTTTATCCACAGTCAAGCACACACCTACAGCTAACCTCATCTTCCCCACAGTCCACATGATTCTATAATTTCCAGACTCATATACCACCACCTATTGCTCATCCCCCGGTAGCGTTTGATTACCCTACCTTCCCTGTCGGTAACCCCCGGTCTAAGATACCAACTGTAGCCTAATGCCACCCCTACGCCCAGAGACCTTAGGGTCAAACTTCCACGTAGCCCCCCCTTAACCCTCTCCCTCTCGTTAACCCCCCATACGCTCCTCAACTCCCTCCTAACCTAGCCTCTCCACCATACCCCCTGAATATCCTTAACTTTTCCGTTACTAACATTCTCAAACCTTTGGTATATATACTCCTATCCAGCCTACCTTCCCCCAGTAGGAAGGAACACCATTAGAACTTTACTAACCCTTTGCATGCCATCTATTCCCTCACAACCCTGTACCAAATGATCGTCAGTGCGAGGCTAGCCGCCTCGCCAGTGACTAACTTCTATTGCCATACTTCCAGATAAATGTGGTAGAGTTAGCAACCCCGTCTCCACTACATCCAACAAACCATGCAATTAACAACCCAACCAATTAAACCAGCTGATCAAGGCACCTTCGGTTTTGGTATTGCGAACACCCACATCTGTCTCATAAACAGAGGGTTATTACAAACACTTGTAATATGGTAAGCCCCCAGCCACAGCCGCCCAGACGACCATCACAGAGAGAGGACGCGCACCTACCCCTTTTCACCCACCCGAGGAGGGAGACCCCTACCCCTGCGGAGGTATACCTGACCCCTGTTTTGACTTCCGGGTCATTGCCAGGTAGCACAGGAATTCTTCCTATCAATGAACTAACCATGTATGACTAACACCCTTACTAACCTCTATTAACCCACAATAACCCATTAACCTTTCTTGCATACTCCGATAACCAAATTAGCACCTCAGCTATACCATAGAATGAAGACTGAACAATCTAAGAGAGACGCTCCTATCACAGATGTCCCAATCCTCCTCGCAAAGTAGATCCAGTCTCTCCCCTAAATACTTCCAGTATAGCCAAAATAGTACCTCTTACTAAGGCTCAGTTATATCACATTATGAAGGCTCCATACAGCCATGTGCCACAACAGTAATCACCACCTTACCTAGTTCCCGTATCAATTGAGAGCTCAAATAAGTCCATCAAAACTCGTGATCCCTATGGCCTACAGGGTACAAAACCGAACCTATAAACCAAGCTCCAGCCCCCAGTAAAATCAGTTGAAAGATAGACACCAACCAGTGGCTGGTCCCTAGAGTTGACCTCGAGCTCTATCATTGTTTGTTCCTGAGAATTGAGTTCCAGAGCCGGCAGACTCCGTGGCAGATTTAGATAGAAGGATCTGTCCACGTAAAAGAAATCTACGTGCACCTTATAACCTTCATACAGACCGGGAAGCTGAGCGATCGACGTGAGATGCGCTTGGCGTTAATTCCGATCCAGATTTCGGGAAGATCCTAATATCTGTGATTCAGGTCCAGAAACCAGAGGGTATATAAGAGTACGTGTAACCAGCAACGATCGCCAAGAGATCCGTCTTGAGAACTTTCTACATATGGACCATCTGGACGGCCGCGGAACCAGTCGTTAGCCCCCAACATCACGGACGCAAGATAACCAGGACCAGACCAATCAAATACTACCCAAGATTCACTCTATCAGTGCTACAGTGTTACAGTGCTATTTAGAGACTCACTTATTAATATTTCTACGAAGTGGCTATATCTTTGCCCCAGTATAATTCATATATAACCATTCCATTAGGAAGTGCTAAGCGTATCAGTGTTTATTAATTAACAGGCGATATTAACTCTCGTAATTACTCATATATCCAGATATTATTACATAACAGTGAAACCCTAGTGATATCTGATGTTCGCCCACTGATTTGCGGCTCGCCTGGTGTAGTGACTAGCGTCTCGGACTTCTACCCAGAAGGCCCGGGTTCGCGCCCACGCTCGGCGCATTAAAGATTTTTCACAAGCACTGAGTCGTTACCATCCCTCATGAGCAAAGGGATGGGGTAGTAGTACAGGACCCCAATGGAAATACGCCTAATCGGCCTTATTGAGCTATCCTTAGCTAGCTTAGCATGCACTAGCTTTAAGAACTATTATTATTATTATTATTATGATACAAGAATATAAAACTTAGCTCAGTACCCCCCTGAGGTTACTAGAATTCCCGTGCTCTAAAATACGCGTGTCTAATCTAGTCTGTGAACTACTACTTGTGCACCAGAGCTACCAGTGATAAATCTAACAGTGAATATGAATCTATAAGTGACATTTATGGTCTCCAGTATATAAACTTGTGAATAAAGCCAGTGATCAGAAGATTAATACCTGAACGTTGGAAGTGGGAGACTAGGCTCCATCCAGATCCACTTAATGCTAGTGTTGTTCAATTCTATCATTTGTCTTGTACGAGTATTCATATCTTCTTATGCTTCATATTAATCATCATCACGAAAACTATAGAAGTGTGTACATCAATAAAAGTGATCGTGTGTCTTGTTACCGTGTGCTTATTTTGTGTTCTCTATTCCTCATACCTTGTTTTGTGCATGCAGCCTTCTATACCCAGTCAGTTAGAACTCACATTACCCAAGTTAATCCTGTAGAAAAGCAGGGCATAACATTGGCGGCAGCGGTGGTTCTTGATTCGGATAAAAGGTTGCATTACATTGCAAGTTTGGAACAGCCAGAACACGATAACATCATGGCGCACCGTTCTCACATCCCCATCCCACATTATGATGGGGAGACTTACGAGATCGAAACGTTCATGAAAATAGTGAAACCCGTACTTGACCTAGTTTATACCATGGACGCAGAAAAGATAGCCGTGACATTAACGCACCTGGGAAAAGCCGTTTCCCTGGTTGCCTACCAAGTGTACCCTGCTCTCACATGGGACGAATTTCGCCCAATAGTGATAGAGGCCATTAAGCCTTCGTTGGGCGTTTTCGTGGCCCACACCCGTCTCCAAGACACTAAATTCGAAGGCGATCTAGATGCCACAGTGAATAAGATCGCCCAACATATCAAAGGGTCTTTCCCCACATTGACCAGAATCCAGCAAGAACAGCAGATTCTGGTCAACCTTGTATCAATATTGCCCTCAGCAGTAAAGGATCATTTCCGTGTGCACGATTTCGTCGGATATCAAAAAGATCTCATCACGATCCGACATATTTTGGCCGTGCACACAGAAACACCCACCCAAATCGCTGTAATCAAGAGGTTCCCCACACACCCGCAGCACCTCGACAACCAAAACCCCAAGGCTCAAACCTTCAACTCCAAGAATGCCTACCCATCCTCATCCTTCCACAACAAACCTACCTACCCTTCCGGCAAGCCCTAACCCAGTAGGCCCCGGTTCCAACCTACCCAAGCCACGCAGAATCTTCAACCGGAACAAAACCTACAACACCTACCAAAGTAAGAATCCTACATTAGTGATTATCAACCCCTATGATTTCCCTGCCTGTAGTGCTAAGTGTGCCCTCCATCAAATTCGTGACTCTGCCAAACCTCGCCCCTTTACTCCTCGCATTTCTGTAAATGAAGAGGAGTGGGGACAAGAGGAAGAAATGGAGGAAATGCACACCGAAGACATAGCCCATATCATGACCTCAGACGATACCGAAGAAACCCTGGAGGAGGTAGATACCGACCCCCAGGATTTTTAAAGTATCCCCCGCCCACGATGGCCTCGGCAGGGGACGCCATAACTGATCGCACTGCCCCCATTTACTACATGGCCAAAATCAAGGACATTCCTGTCCGCTTGTTAATCGACACGGGAGCTGCTAAGTCATGTTTGTTCAAGTCTTATTATGATCAACACCACCGACTATTTGGCCCCTTGTTACCTACCAAAGCAGAACTAATCTCAGCTGCTGATACCTACTTAAATCTCCTAGGAGACACTTTGCCCCTGTCAGTAATTACACCTGCCCCCCATGCCCGTTGTTATCACCCGTTCACAGTATTTTCCTCCCACTGTAAACATTACGATGGTTTCCTTGGACTTGACCTCCTTCAAAAACTCCAGGCCCAGGTTGACTGCGGCCAGAGGCTGATCTCATTCAAAATAAAAATCCAACCCAAAGCCTCTGACAAACCCATCACGCAGAAACCAGTTCACAAAAAGAAAAAACACCTCCACCCTCAACAAACTCTGAGTCAAGATTACCAAGTTGTAGTGTAAAGTCAGTGAAAATAGGCTAGCCTAAACAGACCTCGGATGCGGAAATACCCTGAGCCGAACAGGCCAAGTGGGATATCTCTATTGGTCTAACTGGTAAGGTGCCTGCCTCACACCCAAGGGTCGAGAGTTCGTGCCCCCACCAGGGCATGATATTTTCGTGAGGATATTTCCGCATTTAACGAAGTTTAGGTGTGCTGGTTAAATTGTTCAGATGGTTGAGAGTAAGATCGGAGCTCCATAAATCCTCTTTCGAGTAAGGTGTAAAAACCGATCCCCACAGCAGCTAGCACTAAGGTAACTCCTAAACCTCCCCCCCCCCCCCTTGCCCCGAGTTCTCTCAAAATATCACTCATTCCGTTAAAAAAATGCCTCAGCAAACGAAAGAAGACAAGTCCAAGCAACTCAATGATGTAAACCCCCCCCATTTCTCCTAACTCTATCCAGGATCAATCCTCCCATGTTTCCAGGACAGACTCTTATGTATGTAAAAACCATTCTACTAAATATTTATGTACACATGTTTCCAGGGAAAATGCCGACCTATGTACCCAACCATGTTTTCCCCATGCCCCCAGAAATGCTCAGCTATTCCACAACCAACAAAATTTCCCTTGTGACAGCTTTCCGTCAGTAGCTCCCTTCCACCCCCACCCAATTCACACCCCTAAAAAACTTCAAAACCCCACACTTGACTCACCCCCTCATGACAGACAAACCCACCAATCCCATATAACCTCTAAACAAACCGTCACTGCCACCGACAAAACTCCCCAAATTCGTCCTTTTAACAACCACAAATCAGTACATCAGTCCTCCACCAATAACCCATGTTCTATACCTAACTCTTCCCCCACCAACCCTCCGCAGTCCCACCAACAAATTCCGTTTTCTAAATCACTCACACCTCACCACTCTGATCCTCCCACACGCGCCGTTAATCCCCCCTTCACGCGTGACCCCCACCAAAGTGATTCCCCCCCCCCCCCTCATGCGTACCGAGCACCTGCTCACCAGTCGGTCCCCCACCATCATTAGACCAGCTGTAGTTCAAGATAAATGTCAAATTCCCCCCCCGCCATCAAAAATGGGTTAACCTTCGACCCATACCCCAAACTCACATGATATTTTCCCCCACTACCACGTCCACCAACCCCAATCGTTGCCTCCTACAACCCGCCATCATTTCCGCTCGCATAAACCACATTCTAGTGGCCAATATCTCTGAAGAATCCCTGACATTACCAAAAGGCCTCATCATAGGAGACCTCGAAACATTTGATGATCTCCCCATAGATTCCAATGAAACCCCTACCAGTCTCAAATTACCCCCTCTCCCTGACACATTATCCGACCACCAAAAACACAGCATGTACGAACTATTGCTAGAGTTCAGTGACGTATTTGCCCAACAACCCACTGAAATAGGACAGACCGATGTTGAACAACACATTATTAACACCACAGGCCCCCCCATAAGACAACCATCCCGTAGAAAAAATCCCATACAACGCCAAGAAGAGGAACGCCAAGTCCAAGAGATGTTAGAGGCCGGAATTGCTACCCCGTCCATCAGCCCCTGGTCTTCCCCTGTTGTCCTAGTAAAAAAGAAAGATGGATCAACCCGTTTTTGCGTAGATTACAGGAGATTGAATGACGTAACCATTAAGGACGCTACGCCATTACCCAGGATAGACGATCCCCTTGACTCCCTATACGGATCCAGATGGTTCACTACCCTCGGCTTGCAAGCAGGGTATTGGCAAGTGCCCATCAAGGCAGAGGACCAAGAAAAAACAGCATTCTCCACTAGTGGTGACCACCACTACGAATTTAACGTCCTACCTTTTGGCCTCTGCAACGGACCCGCTACTTTCTCCCGTTTGATGGAAGCGGTATTACATGGCCTTACCTGGGAAACCTGCCTAGCGTATCTAGACGATATCATTGTGTACTCACAAACCTGGGAAGAACACCTCAGGTTGAAACAAGTTCTTCAAAGAATCCGAGCCGCCGGGCTGAAATTGAAACCCTCAAAATGCGAGATTGCACAAAATAAGGTAGATTTCCTCGGCCACGTAATATCTGAACATGGCATTGCACCAGACCCCAAGAAACTTCAAGCCATACAAAACCAAACCCCACCCACCACCGTTAAAGGAGTACGTTCTTTTCTAGGTTTAGCCACATACTACAGACGTTTCGTCCCACACTTTGCCGCCATAGCCAGACCCCTCCACCAACTCACCCACAAGGACACCACATTCACCTGGACACCTGAAAGAGACCTCGCTTTTAACACTTTGAAACAAAAGCTGATCCAAGCCCCTATTGTCGCTTTCCCTGATTACCATAAACCTTTCCGTCTTTATACCGACGTATCTCTGTACGCCATTGGTGCAGTTTTAGCTCAAGTAAGAGACGGAGAGGAACATGTGATAGCGTATGCCAGCTCCACACTCAACCAAGCCCAACAGAATTATGCAGCCACCAAGAGAGAGTGCCTAGGGATCATTTGAGCACTCAACCACTTCAGGTCATTTGTGTTGGGCGCGAAACTAGATATAATAACCGACCATCAATCTTTACAATGGTTACGTAGGTGCGAAACCAACTCAGCCATCTTGGTACGCTGGAGAGAGACACTAGAGGACTACGATTTTACAAATACAGTATCGTCCAGGTAAACTTCACACCAATGCAGACGCCCTGTCACGTTTGCCAGTACCGAAAGACCCCCCCCCACCAACCTAGCCGCCTTACAAAACACTGAGCTCTTACATACCCCCATCAACCAACATAATTCCCCCCCAGCCCCCTCACTAATTCAATCTTGGGAAACAAGGATCAGACCACCCTGGATACCGTTAAATCTTCAAGAAACTGACTCGCTGGGGAGATCAACTTGCCACAGACTCCGGTCACATAGTCCTAGACCCCACCATTGCCCACGACTACATGATTGCCATCCATGAGGGAAACGGCATACACCTTGGACAAAAGAAAATGTTAAAAATCTTCGCGGATCAGTACTGGACCCCCAACCCCTCCAAGATTGCACAACGCGTGACAGAATCCTGCAAACCTTGTTTATTGGGGAAGGATAGATCACGCACCCCAGGCCCAGCTGGTACCATTTCTGCCAACAAACCGTTCCAAGTCCTATCCCTCGACATCATGGGCCCGTTTCCTTCTTGCGCTGGCAACCGCTATATCGTCACATTTGTTGACGTATATTCAAATTTTTTAATAGCCTGCCCAGTTAAAGACCACACAGCCACCACCGTCGCCGCACTGCTTGCCACAGAAGTGTTCCCTATATTCGGCCTTCCCCTTGCTCTTCTATCCGACAATGCCCCCGAATTTAGTGGACACGTTTGGCACCAGTTCACCCAACAATGCGGTATTAAGATCAAACACTCATCCCCGTACTGGCCTCAAGGAAATGCTATATGCGAACGCAGCCATCGCACCATCAACAACCAGATACGTACCAAAATGATTGCTCTTAACACCTCAGACTGGCCAGCACAGATAAAAATGATACAATGGGGCATGAACACCTGTCCCCGAGAAGACGGTATTTCACCTCATGAACGTGTTTACGGCGTACCCCCCCTGTTACTGCCGTTCCACCATCACGCTCACCTCCCCTCCAACACCTCCACAATTGACCCATTGCAACATCTGCAAAACACCCTCCATACCACCCAAACCTGTCAAGACACCAAAAATGATAACCCCGATGATAAAAACCCTTTCGCCATCCATGACACCGTAATGGTAGCCAACCTCCCTGTCACCAACAAATTAGGCCCTCGCTATGTCGGACCCTACACCATCATCAAAGTCCCAAATGCCTATCAAGTCATCATTGATTATCACGGCGTGACTCGCATGTTCAGAAATAGATTCGTCCGAGCATTTAAACCTCTAAAACCACAAGACATTACCCCACCCCACACGTCCGACCCTGAATTGAACACCCCTACTACCCCTCCCACTCAGGCTATGAATGTTCCCCTACAAACCCCTAAAGGCCTAAACCCTCCAGCACAGAACCTGCCGATCATTCCTCAACCTACCCCCCAAACTAACCTCCACAAACCCCAAGCCCCCACTATCACACCTTCCTCCACCATGACCAATTCCTTCACTTCTGATAGTCAAGTACCTCCCCAAAATATCAAAGTACGAAAACCTCCACCCACAACCCCGACCACAACAGAAACCCTCCCGTCTAGCCCTGAAGTACCTCCACCAGGCACCACAGTAAGAAAACCACCACCCCCACCTAAAACCAAGTACACACCCAACCGCACCACACAATCTACCCCAGTCACCTCACGCTACAACTTACGCCCATGACTGAAATCCTTTAAACCCTCCAGAAAACACACCCTGATAACAAAGTTCCGTAGAGCTGCCAGACCACTATCCTCCTCCTCCTCTTCTTCTTCGTCGAATTCTCCTCCACAAAGGGAAAGAAGACGAATAATCACAAGCAAACACCATCACCCCTCTAACTATATTCCAAAAATAACCACCCCCACCCTCCCACGAGAGCAAATACCTTCCCCTTCAACCTCATCCCCTCTCAACC
Organism: Paralithodes platypus; assembly: GCA_032716605.1. Taxonomy (NCBI): domain Eukaryota; kingdom Metazoa; phylum Arthropoda; class Malacostraca; order Decapoda; family Lithodidae; genus Paralithodes; species Paralithodes platypus. The sequence goes on from CM064521.1 coordinate 38,449,457, forward strand.
CCCACCTCATCACCCCGAATGACCTTCTAGATCTGCCCCCCCACCAAACTCCCACAAAACCACCTATTTCCACCACCATCAAATCACCAACCCCACCAAAGAATGCACCCAACACACTTTCCTACCCCCAACCCTCCAAATTAAATCTCCACTCACTACCCACTCGTCTAGCCCCCCCCGCATCCACCCCTTTCCCCTCCACTATCCCTGCGACCCCACCCACGCATCAACCAACCTCATCATCTCATAAAACCCCCAACCAACCTCCCCCTAAAGACTACCCTATGCCAACGACCAACCCCTCCTCACCCACCACGTCTACCACACAAGTAACTCCCAACCAAAGCCCCTCCAAAATGACGTACCTAACCTCCACACCCCCACTTAAATCCCCCCACAAAGTCGCCCCTCTGAGAACCCCCATCAATACCCCCACCCAATCCTCTCCCATTCCTCCTACCACCCTCACTCGACAAAAACCTCCACACGCATTTACCTCTCACATAACCCCCTACATCACCCCCACTAAATGTCCACCTGTAAAGCATTCTTCCCCTCAATATAAAACATCGTCGAGCGACTCAAGTCCCACTAAAAAAAATCTACTTTCCCACCAGAACCTCCAAAGGTAGAATCATCAACAGACCCATCAGATTTGAAGACAGTTATGTAAAAACAAAACTCCTTTCTTCCACTAAAAGCCCAAGCCACACAACACACACACCCCCTCTTTCTCACACACCTCCATCACGCACCTTACCTAAACCAATATTGCACATTGCCTCCATATATTTTCCCAGCCTGCAACACCACCCAAGACAACCCCAAAAACTCCAGACTCATATCCCCCCTTCACCCCCAGCTCCGCCTTCACGCGTTAGTCCCTCTCCTTCAGTTGTTAACCCCTTCGCCACACTGAAGAGGCCTCCTGTCAGTCCCACACACCTCACTCAATACCTGACCTCCACCATGAACACATCCACACCATTAGTCGCTCCCGTCCCTACCCCCACTGAGGACGAATACACACCGTTCACAATGATGGTGTAGGAACGAATCAGGAGGCGAGTGATGGTGCGCGCTCCAATCATAGCTCCTCGAATCACATAACAGGTGTGTCGTCCACTCACAGCTCCTGGCGTCGATCATACGTCATAGCATCGGTCATCGAGGTATGGGGCGAGCTGGTATGGGGCGAGATGGTTTGCCCACTCGCTCGTTCGCTCGCTAGTCTGCTTCACCACTTGGGTAGTTTGGCTCCTTGAACTCTAATTCTAACTCTTAAATTAACATACAGGGCTCCGTATGTCAGACCTCCCCCCTAGAAAAGAGTTTAAGGAGTATAGTACATAATATTAAACATAATACATAAATAGATTCACCACCAGATTGGCAACAGCAAGATTATAATGAGGATATAATAAGGATATCACCCAAAGTAGGCAACGTCTCCAGGTACCACATCAGAACATAGCCGGAACGTAGCTGGAGCGTTATTCGAACTGCAAGGCATCTCACAGCTGAAGGCTTAAAAGCGCACTACAAAAGCATGATATTTACCTCGCTACAAGGGAGAGCTAATTTCCAAAATCCTCTCATTAAATTATACTTACTGCTGCATGAGGCCAAACTGGTAAATGCAATCTTTGATCCGTGGCAGTGGGTAGGTATCGTTCTTTGTGACAGCATTGACTTGCCTATAGTCCCTACAAAACCCATGGCTCCCGTCTGGCTTCGGCACAAGTATGACCGGACTACTCCACGGGCTGAAGGCCCTTGTGATCAGCTGGTTTGAAAAAATTAAGTCAAGCTCGACCTGCAGTATACTCCTGCGTTGTGGCGAGACACGGTAGGGGGATAGTTTAATGGGAGTTGCATCCCCTACGTCGATGTCGTGCACGGCCAAAGAAGTGAGCCCTGGAGTATCACGGAACACATTGGGAGACTGAGATAAAACAGAGATTAGTTGGTTCGCTTGATCAGAGGGAAGATGACATAGTTTAGATGGTAATTCCCTCAAAGCCACTGAATTATACTGAAAGTTGGATTGGCTACATGACAAGTCAAAGTCTGCATGGATACCTTCAGGCTCTGGCACAGTCTGTTGCGGATCAGTAAGAGAACTGAAGACTTTGTCCGCACCAGGCTGCTCACAGGTCCTGACATTCACTGCCACAGTGGGAGAATCTGGAGGAGAGGAATCAGGGGACCTATGGTAGGGCTTCAACATATTTATATGGAATACTTGCGTGGGCTTTCTCCTGTCTGGGGTAGTTACTAGATAATCGGTAATGCTCACCCTCCGAATTATCTTATATGGGCCCCTGAACTTGGCAGATAAAGGTTGGCCAAAAAGGGGGAGCAGGACCAAAACCTCATCACCGGGCTTAAACACCCTCTCACGGGCTTTTCTGTCATACCATTTCTTCATGGAGCTTTTAGCCACTGTCAAGTTTTGAGCGGCAAACTCACACGAGGATCTCAGCCGGGTTTTGAAATCTGAAACATACTTGAGGAGGTTTTGGTTCCCCTCCTGGCCAACTAGGCTATCCTGCAATAGTTGCAAAGGACCCCTTACCTGGTGACCGAAAACTAGCTCATTAGGGGAAAAACCCAGGGATTCAGTTGGAACCTCACGAGTAGCAAATAAAAGAAAAGGTACCCCCTTATCCCACTCAACTCCGGTCTCTGTACAATACTTACGTAACATTCCCTTTAATGTCTGATGATATCGTTCGAGAACCCCTTGACTCTCTGGGTGGTAGGTGCTAGACTTTACATGCTCGATACCCAACTCCTTCAGGGACTGCTGGAAAATGTTAGAGGTAAAATTAGTTCCTTGATCACTTTGCACCTCATGGGGGAAACCCATTCTGGTGAAGAATTTGAGCAGTTCCTTGATAACAGTTGGAGCAGAGGTAGTCCTTAAGGGTATAGCCTCTGGGTAGCGAGTTGCCATGTCCATGATAGTTAATAAATAAATGTTACCTTGGGAAGTCTTAGGCAATGGGCCTACAATGTCCACTACCACCCGAGTAAAAGGATTCTCGAAAACGGGCAAGGGCACCAGAGGATGTACAGGCACCTTCTGATTGAGTTTTCCTGTCATCTGGCAAGTGTGACACACTCTACAACACTCCACTACATCTGCACGCATTCCTGGCCAGTAAAAGTGGGATCTGATTCTGTCTAGAGTTTTTCTCACACCTAGGTGTCCTGCCAATGGTATACAATGTGCCATTTCCATTATATCTCTACGACAAGGTTTGGGGACTACTACTTGATGGACGTCCCATGCCCCGTCATCGATTGGTCTGTGTGGCGGTCTCCATCTTCGCCACAATACTCTTCCTTTGAGGTAGAAACATTCACCACCCTCCTTCTCACATTCCTCTTCACTCACGGACCTGGCAGCTAACTCCTTGCATTCACTATCATCTCTCTGTAGCTCTACCAGGCCGCTAGGACAATTTGGAGGGGTTTCATGGTCATCGTTAGGGTCAAGATGAGCCATAAAGGTGTCAGATAAATCCACCTCAGTCACATCATCAGGCACAGTTGGAGCATCATTCACACTCTCATCATCCCTTTCATCAACTCTTACATTCGGTACATTTCTGTCTGAGGGAACTGCTACTTGAGACATTGAACGTTTGTCAGCACACACAGGGAAAACAGTTGGCAACTCCTTGTCGAGCTCACCGGTTAGTGGCTCGTTAACAGGGGAAAGTGACAAAATGGGGTCTGGTCGGACCTTCTCACCTGCTACATCATTCCCCAAAAGGAGTGTTACCCCAGGCACAGGGATATCTTGGGACCTACACAAAGCTATGGTGGCCTCACCCTGTAGTAACTCACATTCAATTTCGCCTTTTACCAAGTATGCATAAAACTGGCCTCCAGCACCTCTCATTACAACTGGTTCGCCAGGTGGGCACTCAGTGTAAGGATTCACCATGAGGGTGCTAGTAGAACCTGTGTCTCTCAGAATTTTTACCTCATGCATGCAACCATTTAATCTCACGTTGCCAGATGAAATAAAGGGACGGTAACTGTCCTGCACTGATGGTGAAATTATTATTGGTTTAACCCTTGTGGGTTGCACCACACATGCTACTACACCCCTGTCTAGATGATTTACGTTAGCTGCTAGGTACTCCTGTCGAGAGTCCTGCATTAAAGGCACTTTTGGTGCTAGGTACTCCTTCTGTCGGGAGTCCTGCATTACAGGCACATATGGAGTTTGAGATACGGCTGCAACTGTCTGCCCCGATCTCTCGGTTCTCTCCTTGGCCCAGCACTGATAAGCTAGGTGGCCTCTCTTGCCACAAAAAGTACATACTTTAGGGGATACGGGAAAGTTCCCTCTTTGAGCATTACTATTAGTTTGGGGCCCACCTCTGTTACCATTGCCCTGAGTCGCATTTTTAGTTGGGGAAACATTTCTATTTTGGCTAGCTGGGGAAGACGTTATAGGCTTGTGACTGGGTCCGTCAGATTTGTGATTGGGATACTTAAAATTAGAACTAGAATTATCGTAGGGCTTCTTTCCACGAAATTTGTTGTTGAGCACGTATGTGTCAGCCATGTCAGCGGCGTCGGCAAGACAATCTACCTTTTTCCCCTTTAAATGATAGGATACAGAAGAATCAATTTTCCATAGGAAATTTTCTAACAGGACCAACTCCTTCAGATCGTTGTAGCTTGTGACTTTCTTACTCTTGACCCAATGATTGAAAGTTTTAGTCATGGTCCTGGCAAATACCTTATGGGTTTCTTCTACTTTCTTCTGGTTTTTACGGAAAGATTGCCTGTAAGCCTCAGGCTGCAATTGATAGGTTTTTAAGATAGCTTCTTTGAGATTGTCATAATCCTGCCTAACTTCTGCTACTTCTGACAAATACGTGGCTCGAGCCTGCCCTGTCAAAACAGTTTGTAACATAAAAGGCCATTGATCTCTTGTCCACTTCATACCTCCAGCAACTTCCTCAAACAAAACAAAGAAATCCTGCACATTATCCTCAGTGAAAGGTGGAATGACACTAGTCATAGTCAATCCCAGAGGGGGAGCAATTTCGGGAGCATTTGTATGGACATTTAGTTGAGCCGTACGATATTGATATTCACATTGTTCGGTCGTTGCACTGGCATTTAGTCTGACTTGTTCGGTCTTTGCTCTGCTTTGTTCTAGTTCGAATAATTGATCAATGGTAAAACCAGGTGGCAATTGTTCATCAAGTTGGCTAGGTTTACTAGGGATCCCACCAACTGCTCCGTCTCCCTCCCCGCCTTCTACAGGGAACAGGTGGGTTTTTATGGTCTGAGCCACCTCTACTTTAGACATGTTTGTGACAGTTAATTGGAGATATGAGGCAAGCACTTTCAGTTCCGATTTTGACAGACAGTCAATATCAGGGGATGTGGGTTCTGATTCTATGAAAACTCGAGCATCTTCTTCATTAATTAGTTGAGGCATGATTAATATTTGATTTTAAGTAGTGAAACGTTAATGAAACTGAGTGAAACTGTATGAAACGAATCCTTGGCAAGGTCGCCACTCTTCTGTTACGTATCTTGATCCTCAAGTGGTTAACTTGATGAATCTAGATAGCACAGAGATATATATTAAGGTATCAGTCAGCTGAAGGCAAAACAAAAGTAAAATCTAATAAAATAATTTCCTGTTGTTGCTTCCTTTCCTTTTGGATCATAGGACTCGGTATCCTTTATTGACTGATACTCTTTACTTATGAAAAATACTGAAACTAATTAAAGTCATGTAGTATTTATAAAGAATTATTATTTAACCGAAGCTTAGTAGGCTATGGTTATGAACCGAATAAGTTATAGCTAAAGAAGGACTATTAATTTTATAAAAGTCTTGAAAGATAAATATTAAAGTAAGAATATTTCCGTCTCTTACCCTTTTTGAAATGAATAGATAGTTTTCTTATATGTCCTTTTATTTATATTTAATTTAATTATACTTGGTTCTTGTCTTACGTTAATGGTATTATATTATTATTATCATCAGGAGTAATATCAAAGTCACATAAAAAGTTAGATATATATTTAATAATTAGTTAAATTTATTTCTTAACCACGTAACATTGAGGTTTGATTATGAGAAAATAAAGTTACAGGATCGTTTCATAGATTCGATTCAGGTCTCACTCAAATAATATGAAAAGCAAAATATAATATTTTGAAGCAAAAGAATTTTCTTCAGCTTAGGAAATCACTAGAAGTAATATTAACACAGCCATGTTAGTCTAAGGCGATATTACTAATACGAGACAATAGCATCACCGTACTAAGCACCATTAAGCACTGTAAGCTTAATTCAAAGAAAATGAAAGAACTCGTAAGTATTAATATAAAACAATAGTATTACTTTCATCATAACCCAATTACTTAAAGAGTTGCTTTAGTCCACAAGTTAGTCAACTAAAATAGTTAAGTACATAATAATAGCGTTAACGTTAATTCCCAATCAAATAGTTAAGTACATAAATAGTAGCGTTAACGTTAATTCGCAATCAAATAGTTAAACACATAATAGTAGCGTTCACGTTATTTCCCAATTAAATCGTTAAACACATAATAGTAGTGTTCACGTTAATTCCCAATTAAATAGTTAAACACATTACACACATTAAACACATCACGTTAATTCCCAATCACATATCTCACTAACCAACATAACATAAGTGTTTACACCGAACACACTTAACACACATTTATATAATCTGACTGACAGTCACAATCCCATTATAATACTTCACCCCGTCTTCCTCCAGCTGCAAGTTCACCTTCCCCAACTCCAAATGAGACTGATTTGAATGCCCACAACTCGGGTCTTATATACCAAACAATGATGGTGTAGGAACGAATCAGGAGGCGAGTGATGGTGCGCGCTCCAATCATAGCTCCTCGAATCACATAACAGGTGTGTCGTCCACTCACAGCTCCTGGCGTCGATCATACGTCATAGCATCGGTCATCGAGGTATGGGGCGAGCTGGTATGGGGCGAGATGGTTTGCCCACTCGCTCGTTCGCTCGCTAGTCTGCTTCACCACTTGGGTAGTTTGGCTCCTTGAACTCTAATTCTAACTCTTAAATTAACATACAGGGCTCCGTATGTCAGAACATACACTAAAATACCTTGTCTTGCCAGACTAAGTTTCTCAAGACCAACCGCCCCCATAAATCTATGTATGTTCTTCCATCCGAGAAGTAATATGTTAACCCCTGTCTTGCCAGACTAAGTTTCTGAAGACCAACCGCCCCCATAAATCTATGTATGTTCTTCCATCCGAGAAGTAATATGTTAACCCCCTAAAATACCTTGTCTTGCCAGACTAAGTTTCTGAAGACCAACCGCCCCCATAAATCTATGTATGTTCTTCCATCCGAGAAGTAATATGTTAACCCCCATGTCATAATTGATAAGAAACTATGATACCCACGGGTACACCATTGTATATAACCATTATTCCTGTAAGACCTAGACAGAGCTAATGACTGAAGATGTTAGCAACCATGCAGTAACTCTAATTCTTACCCCAACCAGAGATTGTATAGATAACCCTCTTTTACCATTGTCTCGACGCATATCTACCACGAAACAATAACGAAGCTACCCCTACGAACTGCCGCTTTCTTTGGTATATATTTCATAGAAAACGCAGTTCCCAGGGACAACTAGATCAGCAAGAAATCGTGTCAACTAATAGTGTCCATAACCCCTCGTATTGACGAGTAATAGTACACTATGTTTTTCTCTACTTTTATCCACAGTCAAGCACACACCTACAGCTAACCTCATCTTCCCCACAGTCCACATGATTCTATAATTTCCAGACTCATATACCACCACCTATTGCTCATCCCCCGGTAGCGTTTGATTACCCTACCTTCCCTGTCGGTAACTCCCAGTCTAAGATACCAACTGTAGCCTAATGCCACCCCTACGCCCAGAGACCTTAGGGTCAAACTTCCACGTAGCCCCTCCCTTAACCCTCTCCCTCTCGTTAACCCCCACGCTCCTCAACTCCCTCCTAACCTAGCCTCTCCACCATATCCCCTGAATATCCTTAATTTTTCCTTTACTAACATTCTCAAACCTTTGGTATATATACTCCTATCCAGCCTACCTTCCCCCAGTAGGAAGGAACACCATTAGAACTTTACTAACCCTTTGCATGCCATCTATTCCCTCACAACCCATTCACAACCCTGTACCAAATGATCGTCAGTGCGAGGCTAGCGCCTCGCCAGTGACTAACTTCTATTGCCATACTTCCAGATAAATGTGGCAGAGTTAGCAACCCAGTCTCCACCACATCCAACAAACCATGCAATTAACAACCCAACCAATTAAACCAGCTGATCAAGGCACCTTCGGTTTTGGTATTGCGAACACCCACATCTGTCTCATAAACAGAGGGTTATTACAAACACTTGTAATATGGTAAACCCCCAGCCACAGCCGCCCAGACGACCATCACAGAGAGAGGACGCGCACCTACCCCTTTCACCCACCCGAGGAGGGAGACCCCTACCCCTGCGGAGGTATACCTGACCCCTGTTTTGACTTCCGGGTCATTGCCAGGTAGCACAGGAATTCTTCCTATCAATGAACTAACCATGTATGACTAACACCCTTACTAACCTCTATTAACCCACAATAACCCATTAACCTTTCTTGCATACTCCGATAACCAAATTAGCACCTCAGCTATACCATAGAATGAAGACTGAACAATCTAAGAGAGACGCTCCTATCACAGATGTCCCAATCCTCCTCGCAAAGTAGATCCAGTCTCTCTCCCCTAAATACTTCCAGTATAGCCAAAATAGTACCTCTTACTAAGGCTCAGTTATATCACATTATGAAGGCTCCATACAGCCATGTGCTACAACAGGAATCACCACCTTACCTAGTTCCCGTATCAATTGAGAGCTCAAATAAGTCCATCAAAACTCGAGATCCCTATGGCCTACTGGGTCCAAAACCGAACCTATAAACCAAGCTCCAGCCCCCAGTAAAATCAGTTGAAAGATAGACACCAACCAGTGGCTGGTCCCTAGAGTTGACCTCGAGCTCTATCATTGTTTGTTCCTGAGAATTGAGTTCCAGAGCCGGCAGACTCCGTGGCAGATTTAGATAGAAGGATCTGTCCACGTAAAAGAAATCTACGTGCACCTTATAACCTTCATACAGACCGGGAAGCTGAGCGATCGACGTGAGATGCGCTTGGCGTTAATTCCGATCCAGATTTCGGGAAGATCCTAATATCTGTGATTCAGGCCCAGAAACCAGAGGGTATATAAGAGTGTAACCAGCAACGATCGCCAAGAGATTCGTCTTGAGAACTTTCTACATATGGACCATCTGGACGGCCGCGGAACCAGTCGTTAGTCCCCAACATCACGGACGCAAGATAACCAGGACCAGACCAATCAAATACTACCCAAGATTCACTCTATCAGTGCTACAGTGTTACAGTGCTATTTAGAGACTCACTTATTAATATTTCTATGAAGTGGCTATATCTTTGCCCCAGTATAATTCATATATAACCATTCCATTAGGAAGTGCTAAGCGTATCAGTGTTTATTAATTAACAGGCGATATTAACTCTCGTTATTACTCATATATCCAGATATTATTACATAACAGTGAAACCCTAGTGATATCTGATGTTTGCCCACTGATTTGCGTTCTATGTGTTTCTGATACAAGAATATAAAACTTAGCTCAGTACCCCCTGAGGTTACTAGAATTCTCGTGCTCTAAAATACGCGTGTCTAATCTAGTCTGTGAACTACTACTTGTGCACCAGAGCTACCAGTGATAAATCTAACAGTGAATATGAATCTATAAGTAACATTTATGGTCTCCAGTATATAAACTTGTGAATAAAGCCAGTGATCAGAAGATTAATACTTGAACGTTGGAAGTGGGAGACTAGGCTCCATCCAGATCCACTTAATGCTAGTGTTGTTCAATTCTATCATTTGTTTTGTACGAGTATTCATAATTATCTTCTTATGCTTCATATTAATCATCATCACGAAAACTATAGAAGTGTGTACATCAATAAAAGTGATCGTGTGTCTTGTTACCGTGTGCTTATTTTGTGTTCTCTATTCCTCATACCTTGTTTTGTGCATGCAGCCTTCTATACCCAGTCAGTTAGAAATCACATTACCCAAGTTAATCCTGTAGAAAAGCAGGGCATAACAAAAACAAAAAATCCCAAGAAAATAAATGAAAAATCCCAAGATTTTTTTTTTTTCCCCCGGGGATAAAAAGTATATAGAAATGAAGGATATGATGATAGGAACCCAAAACTACCATTATAATTTTGCTACCTATATTGTAGCGCCTCCTGTATATTGACCGTTTTAACTATAGGTCAAGGTCATTAAGGACTGGAAAGTGGGTAAGTAAATAGGTAAGATGAGGATTGGTAATTAAGATCTTATAGGAGGTAAGTCGTTATTAGAGTCTCGTCGGGTTGAGTCAGGTTCGGGTTTTGTAGGGTTGGCAGAGGTCTAGTACAGCACAGCACAGCACAGCACAGCACAGTACAGTACAGCACCGGTATGGGTGGTACTGTACTGTATTGGTTATGGGTGGGTTTTCTGTGTTGGAGTTGTTTTGTCATTGATGTTATTAGATGTCTGAAGTTTTATTTGTGGCTCTTATGTATGTTCCTAGAGCTGAGGCAATTGCATGTTTGCCTTGCTGGTCGATATCTCCTCCTAGGATATGTTGTAGATTGAAGGTCCCTCCGTGTTGTGCCACTGTTCTTCTCAGGTCGGTGCGAGCGCTGTAATGTCTATGGCAATGAAGTAGATAGTGTTCCACTGTTTCTGGGGTGAGGCAGTAGGGGCAGTTCTTGTCTTCTAGTCCCATTCTGTGCATGTGCTCCGCTAGTCTTGTGTGTCCTGTCCGTAGGCGGAGTGTAGCTGTATTTAGAGCTTTGTTCTTGTATTTTGTGTGTTTCCATATGGACCATTCGGGTTTGATATTTCCGTATCTTGTGCCGGTGATGGTGACTTTCCATTCACCCTTGAAGTCTTGGAGGATGTCTTCTTTTAGGATGTTGGCTCTGTCTATTGTAGTGTAGGGGAGGGGTGTAATTCTTCTGAGGGAGTGCATGCCCCTGGCGAGTTCATCGACTATTTCATTGTGGAGTATGTCTATATGGCCAGGTACCCACTGGAAACTCATAGTATAACCTTGTAGGGGGAGGTTAGTGAGTAGTTGGAGCATGGGGTATATGAGTTCCTTACTTTGTGTTGTGTTGTATTTAATGGCCTGGATAGCGCTCTTGGAGTCGCAGCATATTGTGTATGGGCCTGGTGGAAGGGTACTGATGATTTCTAGTGCTTGATTGAGTCCGTACAGCTCTGCAGTGAACACTGATGTTTGTTTGGGGAGCTTCCATCCCATGATTAGATGAAATTTTGGGATCCATAGTGCTGCTGATGTGGTGGTGTTGCCGTTTTTGATGAGTGATCCGTCTGTGTATATGTGAGTGGAATTTTTATGCTGGGTATTCAGGATTTCTAGGAATTCCTGTTTTAATTGGGATGGGTTGTCCTTCTTAGTTTTTAAGGTTATGAGATCTGTGTGAGTTTTATGAGGGGTATATTCCCATGGTGGAACTGGAGGTACCATGGATTGCGTTTGGCAGCCCAGAAAAATACGGGCCTTCGTGTATGATCTGGCCTATTCTTTCTCGGAAAGGTGATTTGCGGGTCCGGTTCTCCTGAGGTCGTATTGGTATGTTGCGGAGAGATGCTGAAAAGGGGGGGGGGGGGTGTTATATGTTTTTGAGAAGTATGAACACTGTAAGTCTCTTCTGGTGGTTAGGGGGATTAGGTTAGTTTCACACTGGAGGCTGGCTATTGGTGATGATTTGAGACCTGTTATGATTCTCATAGCAGTATTTTGAATCACCTCCAGTTTGTGAAGGTGTACTAGTGCGGCTGAGGTGTAGGCCTGGGCACAATAGTCTAGTTTGCTCCTTATGTATGCTATGTAGAAGGTTCGTAAGGAGATAGCATCGGCACCCCAGGTTGTTCCAGTAAGTGCTCTCATGATATTGAGTCTTTGATTGGTGCATTGTGTAAGGTATTCGATGTGGTTTTTCCATGTAAGGAGTGGGGCATCAAAAATTACTCCCAGATATTTATGAGTATAAGTGTTTGTTGTAGATCTTCTCCATTGAGTGTGAGTCGTAGGGGTCTTACATTTTTCTTTCTGGTAAAGATTTGATATACTGTCTTTGTTGGGTTGATGGTTAGTTTTGCTTTGTTAATCCAACGTCCTAAGGTGTTGAGTGCGTCCTGGATTTGCTGTTCCGCTATTTGAGGGTTGTGATCCGAGGCATATAATGTTATGTCATCGGCATATTGCATTATCTTGGCGGGTGCTACTGTTGGTGTGTCGGATAGGTACTCTGTGAAAAGGGGGGGGGGGGGGCTTAGTGAGGAGCCCTGAGCTAATCCTTTATTGTGTTTGATAGGGTTTGACATTAATTTGGCCTTGGATGTACACTTGGCTTGTTCTGTTGGATAGAAATGCTAGTAGCCACTGTAGCAAGTTCCCTTGTACACCAAGGCCGGTTATAGTTTGGAGAGCAAGAGGTCGTGGGGAACTGTGTCAAAGGCTGATGACAGATCTAAATATACAACAATGCATGTCTTTTGGTTTGAGAGTGAAGAGAGGATTGCTTGTTCTAGGTTAAGCACCTGGTCTACTGTTGAGCAGGTGGTTCTGAAGCCAGCCTGTATTGGTGGGATGATATTAATTGTTTCTTTCTAGATGCCAAACTAGCCTCGTGTTGACCATTCTTTCGGCTAGCTTGCTCAAGGTTGGTAGGAGGGTAATAGGCCTTTGATCTTGATTCTTCTTCTGAGGAGTAGGACTCAGGAGTCAGGACCTGAGGAGTTCGGGGGCAAATCCTTCCAAACGGACCCCTCGTGTGACCGTGTCGTATTCTATGGTTTTAGGCCTATGATTACAACCATAACTTTTTCTTCTCAGTGATATGGTATTATTGTATTTTAGGTCCAGGTTTTAAACTGTTGAATTTATCAACCATAATAGATTAGCCACATTGAATACTACCTGCCAATATGTTTCTGAAATGCGAGGAGAGGAGAGGAAAGAAAAGACAAAGAACAAGAATAAGAAAAGGGAGAAGAAGCATGCATGCCCATAGCCTCCATCTAAGGGCCTAAGCGCACCCCTACTCCAGGCCCCTCTAGCACGCAAGCAGTCCACCCGGGCTGTGCTCGTGCAGCTGGAATCCCCATCCCATGATCCAAGAAATAGTCCCAGTGTACCAGATGCCGTTCTTGCCCTCAAAAGGACCACCAGTGATAACCCGATTTTCAATATCCCTGTTTGGCCCTCAAGATGTAATACCAACCAAAGCTGAGAATACTAGCTCCGCCAATTCACTGGAGGTCAGGCAAAGTTAAATTGGATTGGTATAGGCTACAGGCCTTTTCCACTACAACTGTTGAGTAGGCCTACAGGCCCTCAGTGGAGTAACGATTGACCTTCCCCACTTCCAAACTACACAAGGACTGACTTGAGCCCGACCAAGCAGTTTCGGAAGTAGTACGGATACCACGTCACTCCATGGTTGTGTAACCATTGTGTTGAGCCCGGCCAGGCAGTCGGAGATAAACTACAGGGGAGTCATGCTCGTCAGGCAAACCACTGTCAAATAAGTGATGTGTATACTGCAGGCCAGATCTTATTGAACACAGGAAATACTATTCTACCCCCAGTAACTCGGTTGAGCGTTGGCCAGCAACGTAAAGGTAGTCTTGGTTCCTTATACAGGAGTGGACGTGCTTAAAAATCTGTTGAACCAGGCCAGACAGTTCTTTAAGACCACCTCCGGTGTTATTCCTTAAAACAAACAGCTCGCAACCATGCGTGTATGGGACCTGAAGTGCTGCACCAGCCGAAGGACCGCTTAACTGGACGCTGCCTTACCACACTGTGAACTCCAGGCCAGGACCGAAGCTGCCAGAAACCAGAACCAGACGAGGGACCTTCATCTACGAAGCTTATATCAGCGTTAGCTTGTATTGTAGACTGTCTTGACAGACCTCCCTTCTCATTGTGTTAAGACTCTTTGCTGAAGACACAAACCATGGCATGCACACATGCTATTCCTTAACTTTGATTAATATTTTGTATATTGTCCCTTTGTAAGGTGATTGTCTATATATTAATATTATGTAGAGTCGAGACAACACATACATCAGTGCTACACAAAAACTTAACCCATAGGCTACATTGACTCCTTTCTTTAACCTAAGACGTGCGCATGGGGGGTATGAGACACCACACTCCTGTGCGCACGTATTTGAGCTGTTCCCATCACTAACATCGTTATTTTACCATAAATAGCATTAATATTTATCCATATGCGCCTATTATAGGTTGATTATAAAGGTATTAACCTGTTACAACAATAAAACAAGTGGAAACAGCGTTTGGATGGTCAAAATCGGCGATACAGGCCGGGAGTTACATAATGTATGGCTGAGGCAAACTCCCTCCCCTCCACTTTTCCCCACGTCTGGAGAGAGGCTGTCGATCGATACTCTCTCTCTCTCTCTTGCACTCGCTTGGTAACAGTGATGACAATGCCCTGCTTGCAACTCGCTAATGTTAGCACGAAAATAAACCACAGAATAAGGGAATAACAGGGAAAATAGGTGATGACTGAAGGAGGGGAGGTGGAGGAGTGATATTTGGCATGACCCAGGGGCAAAAAAAAAAAAAAAAAAAAAAAAAAAAAATTGGGGGGTGTTTTAAATGGATTTTTTCCCCCCCAGACTCTTAAGAGTCTTCCCGCGGTCGCCCGGGGAAACTCTTAAGAGTCTTCCCGCAGCTCCTGGGTTAAGTGACCCCTCATATTCTTTTAACTGTCTTTGTGGTGCAATTAATGCATAAGTGTGTTGATTTTCGGTGTGAGCGTCCTAGATTCGAATCCCCGGACTGCCATATGTGTTTGTTAATTTCATTAATCGAGTTTAGGAGTAAAGTTGGTTAGTGGAGAGAATATAATAATTACGTACTGTTTCTGTGACTGAGTCACCGAGCTTAAAGCTGTGAAAACCTCCAACCATGAAATAACTATTGTATTTGCATAATTATTTACTAGCTGAGAGAGTATAATTTTGTATTATGACTGTGTTAAAGTCTTGTATTTATTAATTATGATTCTCAGTGATTCATATTGTTACTACCAACTAGGGGGATATCAACATTTATTGTATGTAGCCTACAGTTCCCTGCTAAAGTCCCTGAACACTCAGCAAAAGGATATCCCTTTAAAATTCTGCGCAAAAGAGCATGGTTCGCGGTTACTTTAGGACCATCTACTTTCGCCCACTAGGTGATAAGTAGGGTGGGTGCAAGAGGATGCTCATAAAGGAACCGAGAACCATGTCCTTTTTGCGTGGAATATTAACCCATAAAAGGTGACCGTCTTCAATAGAGGTTTTTCTGGTGCACTGTGACCGTCCTCAATAGATCCAGAGCATAAAACAACCTTTGAAAACACCCCAATGGCACTCAACACAAAGCAATTTGTGATTAGGTGTGATAATTCCCCTCCATTACTTGCTACCACTCTTACATGTGTCCCAACCCCACCCCTTGCCCTCCTTTTCCCCCCCTCTTCAATTATCAGCTATTTTTATTCTTATTCCCGCTTTTATCGGGTAATTTTTGGCGCAAATTTACCTCACACAGTCTCTTTAACACAGGCGAGCCAGCTAGAGATCCTTGCAACAGAGAGACTTCTAGTGCAAGGCCTCAGTGTCGCTCGAGAGCTTGGCTCTCGCCTCATGATACGACCTCAATTATAATACATCTTTTTCACCCCCCAAATGCTATTCCCTCCTTTTATTGCTATTAAATGTTCATATGTTCATAATAAAAGCAAAATAGGCGCATATGGATAAGTAATAATTATATATGGTACTATGACGATTTTCGTCAGAATAGAACCAAATAACTTCACTTGGCGGGAGGGTTTGAACTACCATAACTTTGCAGTTTATGAGTTATAGGGGTATCCTAGGCTGTGTTCAGGGACTTTTGCAGGGAACTGTACTTATTGATTTGATTTTTTCAGTGTATTAGCAAACATATGAAAGCCATTTTAAGTTTCTGTGTTAATATACGGTAGCCTACCTAATGTGATATGTACTTCAGTGTTGTAAGCTTACTTGTTCTGCTGCATGCCTATATATGTACTGTGCAATAGCTTCATTTCTTACCCAGTTAAGATCGAATCCACTTACACTAATATTCAAGCCCAATTAAAATCCTAGAATAACAGTTTCATTCATGCGGGAGATGCGTAGGCTACTAGGTAGGCTACTATAGTCAGGTCAGGTGAAGGTATTGAGGGATAAGCCTTTACAATGGCACATCATAGCTACTTTCTACTTTTCCTATTTTCTGAAGAGTGGAGAGAGCGGAAGCTGTTGGAGTGGCTTTGTTATGTGTTATTAGTCTGTATACGTCGTCGAGGTGTACCCCGACTGGGTGCGAGCATGTGAAACACACTAGGACGTAGGCTACTACCACACCCATTAAATGTCTGTGCCCATTTGGCTGGGATCGAAGCCAGGTCAATCAGATTCACACGTGAGCGGGCTCTCCACTAGACCGACGCGTCTCTGCCACATACTGGCTGGTAGGTAATGGTTAGTCTTGTATCCCACGTACTAGGTAGCCTACAGTATAAGGGACACTTTCTACCTGGTAGTATTTTTTGCCATCTTTTTATATATCGTTAAATACATATCTCCCACATGAATGAAACATATGGGCAGGTAGTATACAATATGGCTAGTATATTAGGGTTGTTGTTGTTCCCCAAGCTGCCTGGCCGAACAGCCCCAAGGCCCCGAGCGCCCCCACAGAACCCTCCCTGCCGACCACAATAAAGCCTGGGTGACCGAAGCCACTCCATGGCGGGGAGCTGAGGAGGGTGCAGAAACGCCCGGGAAATCAAAGTCCCACCCAGGGCCCTGTGCCCCTCATCAATTATGAAAAAGAAAGTTGAGGGGCAAAGGAAAAATGTGACGCTTTGGCTTCCAATATTGGTAGATTGGGAGGTCAATCCACGGAAGAGACACCGTCACTTGAGATCTAGAAATTATACAAGTAAAAGGAACAGTCAGAGTAAGCTATGGGTATGGCAGAGATTGCTCAGTTCTCACTCTGATAGACCAGCCCATCACCATAGTCTATTAGGGTTGATAACATTGACAGCTTAAAACCCAGACCTAAAAGATACATTTACAATTTTGTTTTTTTTAGTTTAGTTGTTGTCCAAGTTCTTATATTTTCTTGTCTCTTGTTCTTCAAAATTTATAGCATTTTCTTTTGTAATACCCTGTACCCGCAAAAATCCTGCAACCACAAAACTACCAGAGTTGACGGCTGGGATAGCGTAAAATAGTCGTTGGTGGAGAAGTCTTATGAACCACCATGTGAATAAGCTACCATGAGACTATTACCTGGTTCTTTCAAGGAGAACTAAGGTTACTATCCTAATGTACGTCCGTGGTAGTACACGTACGTACGTGGTTAGTGCATGAGTTTGGTATGCCTACTGACCAGGGTTCAAAACCGCGCCATGCCATCCCTCCCGAAAATCTCTGGGCCTGGCGCGGTATCGAACCCTTGTCAGTAGGCATACCAAACTTGCGCGCTAACCACTGTACGTATTACCACGGACAAATATATTCAAAGGAAAGAATCACAACACAATAAAATTGACAATGATATATTTAGGCATATTATATATGCACAACATTCTGCATACTTAAACTATATTACGTCTGTACACCAAGGCATGTATGTACAATTACACCTGATTAAATAATAGTCTAGTGTCATGTTATAGAGCTATGAGACTTCAATTCAAGTAACCAGAGAGCAAGAGTTTACCATCACAAACATACACACAACTGTACAAGAACACGACCAGTATCTGTCTTCTGTAATAATTCTCTCCTCCAATCAATAGGCTCAATTATTGATCATCAAATTAAAGTATCTGGAAAAAAGGGCTCTGTACCAGTATTTGGGAACCATTATAGATAAAAAAAAGATAAATTCACAGTGCCGTGAATACATGAAGGGAGAAATTATAGCTACATGACTAAACAAAGTGAAAAGAACTCCAGAGAGAGTCGAAACTGTCATCCCGTCACAATGAAACCTATTTCTATCCATCATGTGGGTATAATTTCTCCATTACGGACAATGAGACAGAGCATCATCCCATTGGTATCTTTGCTCCACAATGGCACAGACTGAATACTGATATCATCTTAGGTTTACCATAGTGATATGTTCCTAACGAACTAATATACTGTAGATCAGTAGCTAGCAATGAGACGTTGCTCGTGTTCTGCAGTTCTATTACCTCCAGCAAATTTCAATAGGCACAGGTGTGTATCAAACCCATTCAAAAGCTTACACTTGCTCAACAGAGCCATCCGGACCAAGATCAACAGCTAAACCAGGCAAGGACTTTAAAGGACATTGATGGGCCCTGTTAAGATTTTGGATGGTCACTATGGCTCATATCTAGCCATTAATCAAGCAAATCGGACAAAATATGTCAAAACAGGTGGCTTCCGTGAGTGATCGGCCTATTAGTTATGTGTATTGGGGCATGTTTTCTTGATTGAGAGGACTAGATGTATGACTAGCAGTTAGAGACACAAAGTTAGGGCAGCTTATCTATGTACCTTAGCTAGCCGTAATACTTTCAGGATAAGAGGACGCCTTTTTAAATTTGATTATCGCTATCATTAGACGATTTTAAACAGCTTATGAAGAAATTTCGGAAATCATTTAGAGTTTGTTGTGATAGACATTACACCTCTGATTAATAGAGGGCCTTCCAAAACAGAGGAAAATTGTCTAATAATAGCCAGACTCAAATATAAATATGTGTCCTAATACTGAGAAGGTTAATACTATTTGGCAACCAGAGAACACATGTAGCAAGAGATAAAAGTTACAAATTATACCTGTCTATCAAAAGTTTGCAATATATCATCTGTGCGGAAGTGTTAATTCAGTAATAACATACACATCTTTGGCTATCTCAAGAACGTATATTGATGCTATTATATAATTATGTACAGGTGTATGGGTTCTCTGAGGGACATATACTCCCTTGAGGGGAGGTTTTTAGTTTGTTCCCTAGACCTCCATCAAGCTTAAAATTACACCCCCTAGATCCCCTTTCTAGATGAATTTTTACATTTTTCGGTAGAAAAATGTCACGGCCGAAGGCTGGTTCCTCTTAATATACAGGCTCAATATCGCTCACCAGAAAACAATCGACACCTAAATGGCACGAAAGGTCTTAAATTGACAAATGGGGCGTAAGTTATTAAAATCGCAAAACTAATGGGGCTAACGTCTTAAAATCTCAAAACCAATGGGGCTAAGCATGAGGGAGAAAGGGGTCCAGAAAAAAATCCCTCTAGTGGAAATCTCCCCTAAACTACCAACACTAAATTACCAGGCAACACTGAACACGAATCCACACCGTCAAATATTATGGGTTTAAAGAAGGCATGGAAAGGGTTATTTAAGTGTCCATAATAATAACTTACCCTTATAGAGGTATATTGGCATTGACCCATCTAACATAAGGGGAGAAAGGTCAATCACCGTCGATATACCCAATGAATCTACTGTATATAGCCTACCTTTTTTATACCCTAGATTTGTTACAGTGCAGATATTTGGGAGCGATCCGAGTTGCAGGGAACCAATCAAAGCTTACTCTATTGGTAACAGCATATTTTGTACAGTTTAGTTCATATGACTTCGATCAATTTGTCTTAGCTATACATAAAGCGATCTTTTATATATTACACTGTAAATCTACAAGGTTAACAGGTATTAATGTGTATGGACACTCCTAGAGCCTTATGAAAATAGAAGCTTGATTTAATATTCAAGAAGATTTCACAAATGTTAAAGTTTTATGTGCACCTAATACATGACCTTAATGTTCATCAGTATGTATGAGTGAGTGTGTGTGTGTGTTAAAAGCTATATTGACCAAGTAAACCTGACTGCATCACTCCCCATGCCATGGATCCCACTGGGGCTCAGTTTAGTCATATACACATGTGAATGTTTATTTGTGTGTGTTTATGGGTGTATCTTTGTAAACAGTTTGATGTATTATTCTTGATGTGTATGTGTGTGTGTGTGTGTGTGTGTGTGTGTGTGTGTGTGTGTGTGTGTGTGTGTGTGTGTGTGTGTGTGTGTGTGTGTGTGTGTGTGTGTGTGTGTGTGTGTGTGTGTGTGTGTGTGTGTGTGTGTGTGTGTGTGTGTGTGTGTGTCATTATGTACTTTACTTATAAATTATATTTGGGTCTCTGGCATAGGGTGTGAAGTCAGTCAGCAGGTGCAGCTGAGATATACATGATCTTGCGAGAAAATACTTTATATCATTCTAATAACACTCTACCCGCTACTCTATGACTGCTTACTGCACAGTGGGATGTAGTGAGTTGTAAAGTTCCTCATTATGAAGACTAGTGATCTCTCTCCATCTTAAATAAGCTAATGGACGAGCTTCCAAAACCTGTACCGGTACTGTAATACTATGCTCATATGAAAGAAGCTGATGAAAATGTCCTTACCCCTTCAAGATGTGATGATGCGTTGCTTCATTATATGGATTTTATTAGACAATTATTGTTCAGCTTAGGAAGGCTGTCTCGGAATCAATGGGGTACCATATTTCTCAAATGACCCTCTGACTTCCAAAATTCCTTCCAAAACTTAATACAGTTGCATAATGATAGCCAGAGTAAAAAGAAGAAACGCATCCTCGAATACTGAAAGGGTTAAATGGTTGAAACAGAATGTACCTGCCTTGTCATATACTGTAGTATAGTAGAATGGTCTGGTTAAACTATTTGGTATTACTACTAATATAGTAGGAGTATTCGAAGTGTACTGCCTTATCTAACTGATTAAATTAAGTGTGATTATTCAATAATGAGAACAATCTATCCTATATATGATTAAAAGTCTCAAGTCACTGGGCAGTTGCAATTAACCTTGATGAAAATGATTGCAATTAAGACAAATGAGAGTATTTCTTGTGCAGTAAAATAAATAATTAGGTACCTTTCAATTTGCTGAATTTGGTGAATTTTTGAAAGGATAATATTGTGAAAATTTGGATCCCACTCGTGTCCAAAATTTCAATCAGACACTTGCTTCAAAAAGCACAAATATATTTACGGTCATTGAATAAGTTACCTGTGTAATAGGCTGCATAGGATGTTAAATATAAACTGTCCTTCCTTGGCCAGCTACAATCATATGACATGGATCTATGTATTTCAATGTTTATATAAATATAAAACACAAGTTTGTCAAAATACTATTTTAAGCGAGTGTACGATGACACAAAATAATGTACTGTATCATCAAATTAATCAAGTCCTTGATGATTATGATGCATTTTAACAATTTATTCTGGCTATCATTAGACCTTTTTATCAGTTTCAGATGGCTCTCCAGGAATCAAAGGGGTATAAACTATCTCGATCATCCCTCTGACTCCCATATATCCTTCCTAAGCCGAGTAAATTTGTTTAGGCTACTAATAGCCAGACAAAGAAAGAAAGGCATCCTCGTGTTTTCAAAGCGTTAATAAGTAACTCATGGTAAAAATTAGCATTCTGACAATATTTTGAGTTACAGTATAAACAGCCATTCAACATTACATTTTGGAGGAAATTATGAATAATAATTAGGTGTCTGTCTGTCAGTAATCAGGTGATTAAACATAAAACATGAGAATTATAAGGAAGAATGTTACGTGGCGTTGATCAATCTATGTTTTCTATTCTGAGGAATGCTGTTGTAAACCTAAGTAGATCAATCTATCGAATCTATTGACTGACGCCGTGATCTCCAAAGGGATAGCCACGAATGAACCGCCCCCATGCACCTCTGTCCCCAGTCAGTCGATGCCCCTCCTGCCAACCAGCACTGCCTTCATCCATATACTTCCTCACTCCATCTTTCCACCTCTCCTTCGGTCCACCTCGCTCTCGTACACCCTCTCATTCATTCCCTCGCTTTCCATACGTTCCATATGGCCGAACCATCTCAAGTTGTTCCTTTTCACACTTTCCAGCACATCTACCTCCACACCACACCTCCTTCTTACTTCCTCATTCGTCTGTCCATCCATCCATGTAATTCCGCATGCACTTCTCAAGTAACTAATTTCCACCGCTCTCACTCTTGGTCCGAGTCTCTTCCCGAATGTCCATGCTTCGCTTCCGTAAGTTAGTGACGGGATCACCACACTGTCATGCAAGGACTTCTTCACTTTCATACTAACCACCCTATTTCTTGTTACTGCTTTCAACGTTCCTACAACCCTCTTCCCCTGTTGCACCCTCTCCCGCACTTTTTCATCTATAGTCCCATCTTTACTCAACACACTGCCCAGATACTTAAAAGAGCTGACGATCTCCATAGCCTGACCGTTCAACTTCACCTCACAATCTGTGACTTCACCCCTTTCGAAGACCATAACCGAGCTCTTCCCCGCATTTACCTTCAGATTCCGTTTTTCGCACACTGTTCCAAACTCATTTACCAGACCCTGCAACTCCAATTCATTATCGCTCATCAGACCTGTATCATCCGCAAACAGCAGTATAGGCAGCTTCCACTCATTTCCCTCCCTTTTCAGCGATACACCAACATCCACTGCTCTTCCTAGTATTTATTTCATGACTCCATCCATATATACAGTAAACAACCAAGGGGACATCACACACCCCTGTTTCAACCCAACACTCAGGTCAAAGAACTCGCTCTGCTCATTCTCCACACGTACTGCCGCCTTTGCACCCTCATACATGCTCTTACCTGCTTTCAGCAACTTGCCATCTACTCCGTATATTCTAAGTACTTTCCACATACCTTCTCTATCCACTCTGTCATAGGCCTTCTCCAAGTCCATAAAGGCAACATACACCTTTTGTTTCTTCTCCAGATATTTCTCCACAACACAATTCGGGGTAAAAATCTGATCTACACATCCTCTTCCCTTCCTAAAACCTCCCTGCTCGTCGCCTATCCATTTCTCCGTTCTCACTCTCACTCTCTCAATCACTACCCTACTGTACACCTTCCCTACTACACTTAACAGACATATTCCTCGGTGGTTACCACACACTCCTCTTTTCCCTTTTATAGGGAGACTATTATGCCAGTCTCGTCTTCCAGTCATTGGGTGCACTCCCCTTCTCCCATGCTAGTTTGCACATTTTCCATACCCATTCAATCACTATCTCACCACCATACCTCAACATTTCCCCACACACTCCATCTGTTCCTGGTGCTTTCCCCAACTTCACTCTTTTCATGGCTTCCCACATTTCTGACCTCCTGATCCCCACCTCCTCCTCCACTACTTCTCTTCTCCCTCCCATACCATATCCAACTATGTTTGCGGGCTCTTAATTCCTTACATTTAGCACCTCGTTGAAGTACTCCCTCCATCTTTCGACTCTCTCTTGCTTCTCGGCTAGCATTCTCCCATTCTTATCTTTAACACCCTTACTGTTTCCCTTGCTACCTTCCCTAACTTTCTTGACTTCTTTCCACAACAGTTTCTTACACTCCCTCCACTTTACACTCAGATTCCTTCCAAATTCCTCATCTACTCTTCTCTTACTTTCCTTCACTACTCTCTTTCTCTCCATATACCTCACTCGTTTCTGCCTCTCCAAATCTTCATTCCCTCTACTACCCAACCACTCTCTATACGCTTGCTTCTTGTCTTCCACAGATATTTTTACCTCTTCTGTCCACCATGCTGTACCTTTCACTCCCCTCCCTCTTCTCCTCACTCCACACACCTCTTCACATGCTGCACAGATATCTTCCTTAAACACCTTGCTTTAATGTATTGAACAAAATTTATATGAATAAATTACACATGGAATGAGAGAAGTAATGTGACTTAAGTTATTAAATGGAATCACGTATGCAGAAAGTAAAACGAGTCAAGAAAAATAAAGGAGGCAGGTATATAGAAGAAAATACATGCACTAAATGTGAGAAAGATGATATGAAAGTGAATTAATTATAACAACGAGACACTGAAGGAGCTACCAGCTACTATAAAGACTAAGTTGGAACACACTATGTGATATATGGCAAGGGAGTCAATAAAACCTACAAATGACCTACTGCTACAAGTACAGAAATGAAAGCCTGTGAAATCCAACTAAGATATCAGGGCCCAGACACTCAAAGCATTCTTAAGTTATGACGTATTAAGAACCATTACATTCTGGTACTTTGAAAGGGAATGACTTGCTTAGCACTAAACAACTTAGCGATACTCATAACAACTAGGCAGTTTACCAGTTATTAGACCCAGCTATAGAGTGTTTTAAGTATCATGTCATAGATGGATGTAGCATCGTAAGTGTCGTAGAACTTACTAACTTTTCTATACTCAGAATAAATAGGCAGTCCTAAGTTAAATACACCCAGTTATGACTTGCAATGAGTATCTGCGGTGCAAGATATATGATATCGATTGCCAAGATACGACGGTCAGAGTGCTAGTAATGTCATTAGTGTTTGTGCAGCGTGAGAGTTGCTCAAGATCAGCTGTCAAGAACTTACAGTCATAGCAACATGCAACGTCATAGGGGCTTTGAGTATCCGGGCTCTGGTGAGGGATGCTAACACTGACCGATGTTCAAGCTGTGACACTCTGACAACCAGCAGGCAACACTAATCACGAGCCATCTAACTTGAGCAACAATAAAGACACCACTCCATTAATGTGGACACCTTTCATATATATCACCAATATACCTTCATAGTTGAAACTACAGAGATTATTTCTATTTCATGTTTTGAGTAACATTTAGTGTAAGTCACTGCCTTATAAGTAATGACCAAGGGTGTGTTCAATTCAATAAATCACACAATCATGATAGCTCTACTAAACGTGATTACTTCTCATTTGACTTACATGATTGAGATTAGATAAAGCTCACGCAATCACTCAGTTAGGTGGCTAACTACGCAAACATGCCAAGTCATCAGAAATAATAAACAAACCTTTGATTCGGTATTTAGAATTCTACGATCATATTTCACGAATTTAGTCATTAAGGTGCATCAACTAAATGCACATTGGTATACCTTCATATGGTGAAACTACTGCAGTTATTACTATTAGGCTTCAAATCTCCAGCATCATTATAGTGAAGGTTATTGTGATTTATATGATGATATAGATGACTAGTGGATAAATTAATGTAGTGGTGACTTTAGTGTTGTTTGCATTATATGAACACTACGCTAAATAAACTTCACATGAAACAACTTATCCTTAAGCTTTACTAGGCCTACTCATTTCACAATATAAGATAACTGTAGATATAGATCAACTTATTTTCATTATGCCTAACGTCGACTTAAATTACAATATATAAATAAAGGGAACCACCCATATTCTTAAAATGCCTTTGTATCCAGATTTTGTATCAGCTTATAACTTTCTACACCACCTAGTCTCGAAAATCAAGACAGTATTTTCAAAACTTCAAGTAATACTTTAGTTTGGCACTATACACATATTTGGGGAATAAATTATGTCAATATATCCTTAATAACTTGATTCATAGGCTTTCAGTTAAGTAATTTTGCTGATAAGTCACTATCAACAGATGCTTCAAAATGCTTTCCATTACGTAATTTAAAATAAAATTAAATACTTTGTCTTTCTTATTATTTTCCTATCTGTACAATTACATTTACGTCTATTTTTCGTGATACCCGAAATACTACACACAATACACACACATATATATATATATATATATATATATATATATATATATATATATATATATATATATATATATATATATATATATAATTATATATACTGTATATATATATATATATAATTGAAATATTTCAGAATAGTGATCTCTGCCCACATGTTTGGGGATATTATATCCTAAAATAATATTGTACATAAGAATATACATATTTCTATTTGTCACATCTATTATGCTGATTTACTGAATAATGTTTGTGCCTTTGACGAAAATATAGTTGACATAAAACCAGTAAATATTCTACACAGGTTCTGCTTTTACATCAGATTAGATATACTGTAATATACTATTCATTACACTTTAATTAATATCAGCATACGCTTGATGATTTTGATTTTACAATTCATTGTAATGTATGTGTTGGTTACTCTTCTTCAATAAATTCTTAAGATCCACGAACATTTGTAATCACTTGAATACCGGCAATAGAAATCTGAAATTGATAAAATATTTTTTCAAGCACATCTGTGTTCTTTGTAATCACTGACATAGCGACACATTCTTGTATATAACTTCAACTGCATAATATTCGTATGCATGAATATAAATGGGATTACATTTTGTCATTGTTGATAGCATAAAACATGACAAAAGATACGAATTAGTCAAAATTAATATTCTTGTAAAGATGAAAAACTTGTCACATGTCCTGCTTATTTCCAGTGATAATGAGTTCTTGTCAATCTCTTTCTGCGTCACCATTTTCACAGTTACCACTCTGCTACTCACATATAACTTGGTTCTTTGTGCTATTACATGCACTGCCTAACTACTTCATTGTTTTCATGCTTTCATTTCGTTGTTGCTCTCGTGTCATTCTAGTTTGCTGTTTTTTTGACAGCTTATTTGTGTCTGGTTACTTGTGCAGTCTAAAGACAGTTCTCATGTCTGACTACTGGGAGTAATGAAAATGAAGAATGGATATTGAAATATTCAAACTACCTGTACTGTATTTCCTTTTACTCTTAAACCTTCACAAACTATTACACTAATATAACCAACAGTGTAATCACTAAGGTCAATGCGCTAAAATATCTGAAAATCAAGGTGTGTATTCACATTCAAAATATATATATACAGTATATACAGTATATATATATATATATATATATATATATATATATATATATATATATATATATAGAGAGAGAGAGAGAGAGAGACAGAGATTCAGTATATACTTCAGATGTGAATAAAGCTTTCTAAATGCTCCAGTGAAGAGAGTGTGGTGTAAACGGAAGTGATGGCAGGAATAGTATTTGTTAATGCAGGTGTTGTGAGTTATCAAGTGTATGGAGGTGAGGTAGAGTGTTGGGACTGTAGTGACCTCATAGAAATGTCAGGTGGTGTGTTGTACACAGACAGGAAGAGGAAGGTGGTATAGTTTTGTAGAGATGATTATCTTGTGAAGATATAGGTGTAGTCTAAAGGAATTTATCGGCTCTGCAAAGATAAAGTGAGTAGTGAGTAAAGACATATTTCACTTATGGTATATTGAAGGTGATAATGCAAGATTATGTGGGATAAAGGTATGAGAAAAGGACCGTTTGTAAATCTGGTGTATGACAATTATATATATATATATATAGTATATTGTATATATATATATATAAAGTATACATATATATCAAATGAATGCATGTGGTGAGCATTGACAAAATGAGATCAGGGGCATAAGGAAACCTTCGGAGAATAAAACAAATAAAATAAAAGAGAAAAATAAAGTAAAGTTAATCCGTGTATTCAACCCAAGGCAGAATGATCAATAGCAGGGAGCAAGCCAACAATGCAAGAATTAAGATTGAACAAGGAGAATGGATAGCTAGTAGAATGTAGTTGACTGGAATGGACAAATTAATACATACGTAATGGAATGCAGAATAGATGTGGGGCAGGAATGGAGGAAGGAGATCATGTATAATTATAAATAGCATTGGTATGAGAAACAAAGACACCAGGAAGAGCAGGATAAACTGAAGAACAGTTATGGTCAAATAAACTTTATGGGACAGAAAGTAGTAGATTTACGAAAACTAGCAGTCTCGTAGGTCAATGTAGCTTAACATTATCTAATTTGACGTCTTGGTGGTTACTATAATATTTTGTTTAATTATAGACAACTGAATGGGGTGAAGCATCATATTATTGCCAAACTAATGGGATGAAACGTCTTAAAATCTCCAAACTAATGAGCGAAACCGGGGAAGTCCAAAAAGACCTCCCTCGGACCAAATAATTATAAAATCAATAATAATAATAATAATAATAATAATAATAATATTCTGGTTACTTGTATTACGCCCGTATCTCCTACTTCGAGGATTCACAAGCGCATAGGGTTAATGGAGCAAAAATGACTGGTGGAAAGAACAGCAATGGTGTTATAATCAACAATGGTGAGAGTGGTGGAGTGTGAACATGTGGGGAAATGAATAACAAGGTTGAGGAGAGCAGAAATGGTGGTTTAAGAATGGGCATCAAGTAAGGGAGAATAGTGAAGTAAATATAACCATGGTAAGGTGAGTAGTATTGGTAGAGTAATATGTGTTATGGAGTAAGGGTCGTATTTGAAGCGAGGGCCACCTCTCACATTATTGGAGAGGGGCATCTTTTGAAGTGAAGGGAACTGTTGGCGTAAGGGGCATTATTGAAACAAAAGCTATTGACAATGTTGGAACAAAGTGCATTGTTGGAGCGAAGGGCATTGTTGGAGTGAGGGCCTTTGTTGGAACGAGGGGCACAGTTGAAATGAAGTGCCACTATTGGAGCGAGGGGCATTGTTGAAATGAAGGGCATTGTTGGAGCACGGGGCATTGTTGGAGCACGGGGCATTGTTGAAACGAAGGGCATTTTAGGAGTGATGGGCACTGGTAGAACGAGGAGCACTAAATAGAGACGCTTGTTGACTAAGGAGTATTGGTTAAGCGAGGGACACCATTGTACAGTATCGAGGGGAACCAGTGTGGGGAGTGAGGGGCTGCAGTCATCATCATTTTTTTCTTAAGGATCATAGTTCTCCTTGCATATTAGCCAGTAGGTGTGTATCCGACCCTTGCCCTGGGGGGAGACAAAACATAAAGTCATATAGTTGCACACTATACAAATATTATGCACTTGCACACTGTACTTGCATTCTTCACCTACATACTACACATATGATGCACATTTATATATTGTACTGACATTATAGGTCTTCAAATTAAATATGAATTTTACACAGTATTATCTGCCACTAAATGTACGGTATGTAGAAGTATCATACACTTGCACACAACAAATAAACTATGACAAACCCCCGTGTAGGTAAAGGGGCCTTCACATATAGTGGAGGGAAAATAATATGCCCACGTATCCTACTGCGTGTTGTACATCTGCTGACAAAGGTTCATAAGCTCTTGTGATTCTCTTTATACAAATATATCGATTTAGATTGATGTTTAGATCAAATCAGTAATAAATGTTAATAAATACATCATATAATTACATAAATACTAAACCAGATGTAGATGAAACAGGGCGTAGCTCTACTCCCGGAAAATTTATAAGCTTTGAAATACGGTATATATAAACTTAAAGACTCCCTTAAATTTCTACTTTTCAATACATATGTTAAATTTGGGCAACACATTTTCAAACAAATATTAGGTATTCCTATGGGTGGAAATGCTAGCCCACTCATTGCAGATTTATTCTTATTGGCAGTAGAATTTACATATATGAATAATTTAGTAAACAGTAAAATTGCTCACAAATAAGCGCTAGCTAATAACAGTAGATATATCGATGGTATTCTTGTTCTTAACGTAAATAATTTTAAAGAAGTTTCTAAATTAATTTATCCAAATTACATTCCACTTACACAAAGTAATAATTATTATGATGTTGAAAATGTTCTTGATCTAAATATCAAAATAATTAATGATAAATGTAAACTTAAAATATATCAAAGTTGATGATTTCAATTTCAATGTAATTAACTTTCCTTGCTCTGATAGCAATATTGATAATATCATTATTTATAACTTCTTATAACTTTTAGTAAATAGAGGTTTTGATCAAAATAAATTGATATACAACATTCTATCTCTTTAAAGTCAACTACTGTGATTGTATACTTAAAAGTAAATTCGATATTAATAACGTCAACCATACATTTTATAATTAATATTCTTACAAAACCTCTATTGTATATTTCGTAATATTCTAATATAAATGTTCCTGGCCAGGGCATGTTGAAATTATGTTTATTAAAATTATGTTTATTTAATACAATTCTTTGTTTAATAATGTTCACTAGGTATAGTATTAATTATTACTTTTGTAGCTTATTTGTTTATATTTGTACAATAAATACAAGTTCGTTAGAGTTTTAATTAATTGGGGTCAATTGTGCATGTCAAGCTCACAAGCGCTTACGCAATGACACTGTTCTTAGAGAATATGTTAAGTGATTGTATCCTAAATTAATTTAGTTGTAAAATCCTAGGTAGCATTCAAGACAGCTAGAGCCGCCTTATTTACCAAGTTTTCTTTATATTTTTTTCAAGGAATATAGTGTTTTATTGTTGTTTTTCACGATTTGAGTGGAGGATTTGCATTAACTTACCCATTATTCATTAATCTGAAGATACGGCGTCATATGGCGCCATTTATTGGGTGAATCGCGTTTTTACAGTAGGTAAGGGAAATTGTGGGGTAAATTGGATACAATGGTTTGAGGAGGGGCGCTGCCCCCCCTCACCCCCCCTTGACTTATTGTCATCGTCATATATGTTGATCTGTAAGGGGGCAAGAACAGGTTGCCGGTATTTCGTATTTGCGAGTAATGCTCTCGCCATTTATTGGGTGACTCGCGCCCACCGCATCGTTCAAAACAAGAAGAAGGAAGTCAAGTCGAAGGATTCATTGGACGGAATGCTTTGTTTACATTTGGGACTGATTATTTTGGTGTTATTTTTTGGTGTAATCGGGTTTTTCAAGTTGTTGATTACTAAATTCCTCCATGCGGACTATAATGAGAAAAATATGGAGAGTCTATAGGTCCCTAGTTTCCCTAATAAATTGTTTCTAATAGTGCGGCGCAAGACGTCTTTAATGATATAAAATCGTAGATATAATGCAGTAAACACAAGCAAGGGAATAAATGCCGTCAGTGCCTATTTTAAATGTGTGATACCAGTAAGTAAATCCCGGTCTGTGATTGGCTAAGCCGCGTGACTCGTGAGCAAGTCAGTCAGTCTTCACCTCTCGCTTACCTCCCTCGTTTATAATTTCTTAAATTCGCTTGTGTTTACTTTATGATATATACGTTATTATTGTGTTTCATGTGTTATTTAATAGCTCTTTAGATTCGGTTAAGACTAATCTATTAAGTAATCATTAAAAATACTTAAATATATCTAGATTAATGAATAAATAAAGAATAATAAAGATAATAATAACAATATTATCAGCTCTGCCACTCATTTTGGCTAGTGAGCTTGGGTACTGATAAGATAGCCAATCATGAGCCTCGATACAAACACCAGTTAAGAGCCAGATGTACGGGTCAACTGAATTGAGTATAGTTAGCCACGATACACCAACACATTTGCTACTAGGGTGGCGTGGGAAACCAACCTACTGTCTCGTGTAGTGGTGTACAGATATGTGGATAATATAATTTTTTTCTTTCAAAGTTTAATTTCCGATATTTTTTTTTTCCCACATATCGATTTTGTTTAGTGTGTTGTTGTTTCAATAGTTTTTAATTTTAATGAGTTCGTTATATTAATTTGAACAGTAACTTTTGAGTTCGTTTTCAAGTTTTATATTTTAATATATTTATTTATATATAGCTGATTTGATCTGAAACATCAATCTAAATGGATATAGTTGCATAACGAAAATTGCAAGAGCTCATGAAAATTTGTCAGTAATTGTACAAGTCGAATAAACTGGAGGATGGGAAAAGTCCGGATCAATGGTGTCTCAACACTTTAAAGGTGAATTCCAGGGATGAAACCTATTCAAACTACAATGTCCATTGGGATCTGCTTGGTTTTAGGTACATGATACTGAAGAACCTTCATCAATTTATTTTAACAATATAGAAATATAGCTTATCTAAGTTATTTTATGTGGCGCGAACTGGCGTGTTTACCATGACGTAACTGTAGCCAATGGCGGGAACTCTCGACATGGGAAATGGGTGAATCTGTGTTTTTTTTTATTTGAGAAACTCTTATAATTTGTATGCATGTTTACAGCTCAACATTTGGCTTCACCACTGTTTGGTCAAGGGACCGCGATATATAAATTGAACAGAAAACGATATTATCATTACGAAATAGGCCTTAGAACCGAGTTCCCTCAACTCTGGACCAGGCTAAACATGCATAAACACTGCATGTATGTTAATTGCTGGCGAGCTGGGATTATTTCTTGATGTGCACCACATCATCAGGACGTTGGTCGATCTTTTGCAGAGCTTGAGTATTGAATTGAAAGGTATTAATTACGAAAAAAATACCTCACTGTTCAGGACCGCATATCTTGTTTACAAACGGCGTCTCTACACAATGGAGTCACTCCAGCTGGCTGAAAATGCCAATTCGTTACCAACGACTATATATATTAGTATTTTGTTCTGGAGTTTAATGGAATTATATCGATATTGCCCAAATACATATTACAGTATATTCATGCCAAGTTATGACCCTGCATTAATCTTCGATTTTTCGTTAACCCCTGTAGTTCACCTTTAAAGTCTTGTTAAGGCACTGTTTTGTTGTTGCACTGTTGAGGCTGGTGTCGTGCAGTTAGGTTCTGCAGGGGGACTTTGTCAAGTCCTGCTGAAGTAGTATTAGTACTATGCCAGCATCGGCCACATTGATGACACGGTGCGGGCCATGCAGCAGTGCTATGGCAGGACTTTGTTGTACTACAGTTCTGCTGAAAGGCAACCATGTCTGAGCCATTTAAATTTAATGGAAAAGACGCTAAACCATTGTATTGTATGTATGTACAATCGCGATCATTAAGGCTGGTACATACATTTTCTTAGCTGTTTCGGACTAAAGTGAAAAATATTTATTTTCTAACTGAATTGCATTTTCGTGGTTCCTTTAAATTTTTCGAGGCTTTAAAGTGTATCAGAATTAATAACCTCGACTGTATGTATGTATGTATCTCACCTAGAGTTCTAAAGGAAGCTAAGGATGAGCTCTCCAAACCACTGACATTGCTATTCAATAAATCCTTGCAGTCTGGAACTATGCCTGATCAGTGGAAGCTAGCTAACGTAACACCGATTTAAAAAAAAGGCAGCAAATCCCTACCCAGTAACTATCGTCCAATTAACTTAACCTCAGTTGTATGTAAAATGCTAAAAACGCTCATAAGAGACAGACTCGTAAATCACTTGGAGGAAAATAGCCTAACATACTTAAAAATACTCAACACGGCTTTCGTAACAAACGTTCCTGCTTAACAAATCTCTTAGACTTCTTTCACAATATCCTTAACCTCTATGATGAGAGTAAAGCTGTAGATATTATATACCTTGATTTTCAAAAGGCCTTTGACAAAGTTCCCCACAAACGTTTACTGCTAAAACTAAAAGCGCATGGAATACAAGACGGTGTGTTGAAATGGATAGAAAATTGGCTCAGCGACAGAAAGAAAAGAGTAGTCATAAACGGTAAGGCATCTAAATGGACCAATGTAACTAGCGGGGTACCCCAGGGATCGGTACTAGGACCAATTATCTTTCTAATTTACATTAACGACATAGATGAGGGTCTCACCTGTACAATCTCAAAGTTTGCTGACGATACAAAAATTGCAAATAGCGTGCTCTCAAAAGAACAAGTTGACGATATGCAACACAATCTAGATAAGTTGTCATGTTGGGCCCAAATTTGGCAAATGAGTTTCAATGCGGATAAATGTAAAGTACTACATATCGGACACCAAAATGAGAAAGCAAACTATTCGATGAATGGCACTCAGCTTAAGAGTATAGACAGAGAAACCGATTTGGGAGTAACAATATCAAGTAACCTAAAACAGAGTCAACAGTGTTCAGAAGTTGTTAAGAAGGCAAACAAAATAATTGGCTTTATAGGCAGGTCATTTTTTTTTTTTTTTTTTTTTTTTTAAAGAGACAATGAACGGAGGCAGGAAAAACACAGATAAAACAAAAAGGTCCATGTGCCTAAAGGCATCCTCCATTCATAAAATGTTTGTAACAACTGGATTTAAACATTTGTAGATTGTAAGTTTGTGGAAAGCAATTCGAGGGAAGTGAATTCCAAAGAGTAGTAGCTCTGGGGATAAATGAATTCTGATAAGCAGAAGTTCTGCATTGTGGAGGAGAAAGTGTAAATTCATGGGGGCTCTCAGCTGCCCTAGTTCTACGGGGAAAGATGTGGAGAGGCGGCACAATTGAAGCAAGTTCCTCGGAACAATTGCTGTGAAAATATCTGTAGAATAATGCAAGGGATGCAACGTTTCTTCGTATGGATAATGTAGGAAGGTCCTGTGTGATTGCAGGGTTATTGATTAATCTAATAGCTTTATTTTGAATTTTGTCCAACTGCCTCAATGCAACCACTCCACTTCCACCCCACAGAGGTGAACAGTAATCCATCTGAGAACGCACATGACTTTTATATATCACGGCCAACTGCTCGCCAGTGAAGAATTCTCGAACTCTGTACAGGAGTCCCAGTTTTTTAGAGGCATTCTTAGCAATGCTTCTAACATAATGTGTCCAGCTCAAGTTAGTAGTTAATGTTACACCGAGAATGTCAATACTAGGGGAAGTGGGAATATTTACATCATTAAAAAATATATGGGAGTCAGTGAGATTCTGTCGGTTAGAAAATTGAATGTATTTGGTTTTCTGTGCATTAAAGGAAACTAGATTCTTTTGTCCCCATCCATCAATTCTAGAAAGGTCCTGGTTCAGAGAAATTGCAGTGTTTATTTTTGAATTTATAAGATCGGGTTGGGTGAAAGAATTGGTAAATGTGAAGGAACTGTGGAGTGTTGAGTCATCTGCGTAGGAATGTATTGGATTATGAGTGGTAGATATGAGATCATTGATATGAATGAGGAACAGAATTGGGGCCAAAACTGATCCCTGGGGAACACCAGCATTTATTGAGTGAAATTGAGAATAAAGGCCATCTACCATTACACGTATTTTTCTGTTATGAAGATAAGAAGAAATTAGTGGAACTAATGATGCAAGGCCGTAGTGTGACATCTTCGACAATAAGGATTGATGCCAGACTCTATCAAATGCCTTTGATATATCCATTGCTATTGTATGTGTTTCACCATGTTGGTCTGTAGCTTGGTTGATTTGATGCGTAAGAAGGCAAAGCATGTCTGCAGTTGATCGACATCGTCTAAAACCATATTGCCTATCACTGATTAATTTATTATTCTCAAGATGCTTAATTATGTGATTATTTAATATAATTTCAAAGACCTTACCAAGAGTGGAAGTTATAGCTATTGGTCTGTAGTTTGATGGATCTGAAGAGGCACCTTTTTTAGGAACTGGATGGATGTTTGCTTCTTTCCAGGGTACTGGGAAGCATGAGGTATGAGTACACAGACGGAAATTTTTTGCCAATACAGGAGCGAGCACCAAGGAGCAATTCTTAAGTACTATTGGAGGAATTTCATCTGGACCAGGAGCCTTATCTACTGAGAGATTCTGCAAAATAGTTTTGACATGTCTGGTGTGGATCTTAAGTGAGGGAATTTCAGGCGAATTAAAATTAAGTACAGGGACATCTTGATTTATTTCATCTAAGGTTGAGTTGGTGGAGAAAATATCCGCAAGAAGGTTAGCTTTACCTCGTGGGTCACTTACAAGATTGCCAGTCGGAGATTTTAATGGTGGAATGGATGAAGCAGTAGTGAAGTTGGATTTAAATGAGTTAAGAGTAGACCAAAATATTTTGTTATCATTTGGATTATTTAGAAGTTTATTTGCCTGCTTGTGGAGAAAGTTTGATTTAGTTAGGTTTAATACAGTTTTGGCATGATTTCTGATGTTTCTAAAGTAATTAAAGGCTTCATGAGTTTTTGATCTTGTGTATGCATTGTAGGCTATTGCTTTTTGTTCAGTTACTCTAGCACAATTATGGTCAAACCATTTAGGTGAATTAGATCTTTTACTGTACTTTTGATGAGGAATAAAAGTTTCCATTCCAATTTTTACAAAATCTCTGTATGTGGCTCAAGGTGGAGTGTGCATCATTAGAAAAGAAAGAGGTCCAGGGAATATCAATAAAGAAACCTTGAAGACCCTCCCAGTCTGCCCTATCGTAATGCCATTTAGTCACCAAAACAGGTTCAGAGTGGGAAGGTGTGGTAGGTGATAGACAGGTGGCCTGTATCAGACAGTGATCAGAAGATCCAAAGAAGTTATCTTAACTCTTTACAATTCCTTAGTCCGCCCTCTTCTGGAATACTGCGTTCAATCCTGGTGCCCTTATTACCAAAAAGATATAAACAAGCTAGAACGAGTTCAACGTAGTTACCAAAATGATACCTAATCTAAAAAAACAAACCATACGAGGAGCATCTTAGAGAATTAAATCTATTTCCTTTAACCCAGCGCAGATTAAGAGGCGACTTAATTCAAGTTTTCAAAATCATCAAAGGCATCGACAATATGAACTGTAGTAAGTACTTCACTATCGACCAATCTAGTTACACGCGGGGAAACGGTTGCAAAATTATTGGTAAAACTTTTAACTCTCACGAATCTAAGAATTTCTTCTTCAATCGAGTTGTCAACTTGTGGAATGGGCTTCCCCGAAACGTTATAGACTGCAGCACCGTTGATTCTTTTAAACTTCGCCTAGACAAATATCTTGCATCAAACTGACTGGCTGGGTTTGTAAATTAATAACTATATATGATCCCCCCCTCAGTTACTAACCCCTCTGTCCCCTACTAACTTCCTAATCCTGCCATGGACATTAGTTCCAGGGCAGTAGTTCCCTTTCCAATGTTCCCTTACCCACTCTAAACCACTGTTTGGACACTTGATCCTCAGTGTTTTGGAAGACAAGCAGCCTAGAAGAGTCACTAGATCTGTTGTTGCTTGATTTCCTTTGTACTCATTTGTACTCCTTTATGTATGTATGCATACACATCACAAAGAAACTACATATAAACTATGACATACAAATCACAAACCCATACACCATACACAACACTACATCCTATACAATAAAAACAACATTTACATATTTTTGATGGTGCTCTAATGTAGTTCAGCTTCGATTTTTACTTGCAAAAAGGTAGCCTATAGCATGCCTAAACAAAACTGTAACAACTAAGTATATTTAATTCTAAATTCAGCCACCCAATGTATAATAAACTCATTGTATCTAAAAGTGGCTCCTCCATCAATGACGCATTGCTAATAATCATTTTTGGCACCATTTTCTGACTAGCAAGCCCTTCATAGGGACACTGTGCTGGTTAAACATAATGTCTACCAACTTCATAGGCGACATCGTTAAAATAGATATGGAATGTCATTTGAATCGGATACCACTATAAAGAATAATAATATAAAATATAACTCTAGATTGCTTAGCATTGTGCTTCCTGTTCCTCAATTGAGACGCTCCGTCTCCCCACCCTGAACCATAGATATCTAACCCTAACCCACATCATCAACCTGTCAATTAATACCAACACTGTACCTACTGAACTGAAGGAAGCTATTGTAACCCCTCTATTCAAGAAAGGAAATAAATTAGATGTTAGTAACTACAGACCAGTTAGCATATTATGTATTGTATCAAAAATCCTTGAAAGAGCTGTATACACCCAAATTGAACACTACCTCAAAGAAAATGATCTATTCTATAAGTTTCAATCAGGTTTCAGAGGCATGTACTCGACAGACTCCTGTCTCATCCATTTAACTGATCACATTCGTAATGAAATGTCTAAAGGTAACTACACCGGTATGGTTCTTCTTGACCTACAAAAAGCGTTTGATACAGTAGACCATAATATCCTATGAAATAAACTACAAGCAATGGGCATTGGGTCAGTGAACTGGTTTAAATCTTATCTTAGTGGTAGAACACAAAGTCAAAATTGATGATAATCTTTCTGATCCTATGCCAATTAACTGTGGGGTCCCGCAGGGAAGCATCC
Source organism: Paralithodes platypus (assembly GCA_032716605.1). Taxonomy (NCBI): domain Eukaryota; kingdom Metazoa; phylum Arthropoda; class Malacostraca; order Decapoda; family Lithodidae; genus Paralithodes; species Paralithodes platypus. Next base: position 38,487,660 of record CM064521.1, read on the forward strand.
TTGGTCCCTTACTCTTTCTCTGTTATGTGAACGACATGGAGCTGAGTGTATCGTGTAAATTATTACTGTATGCTGGCAGCTGACGACACTGTGCTTCTGGTTTCAGGAAAAGACCCAATAAGTATTGCCGCCTCACTTTCCAAAAAACTAGAATCGTGTAGTGATTGGCTAGTGGACAATAGACTATCTCTTCACCTGGGCAAGACAGAAGCCATCTTATGTGGAACAAAACGCAAATTGAAAGACATTGAGGGCTTCTCAGTCAACTGTAATGATATTCCCATAACAACAGTGTCACAAGTGAAATATCTCGGACTAAAACTGGACTCGACTCTGTCAGGTGAAACAATCCTGGAATCGATCCTGAGTAAATGTAGAGCATGTATTAAATACCTGTATAGACAGGTGGGATGCTTGCCAGCGGCGACCAAAAAGACCCTATGCCAAGTGCTTGTTCAATGTAATTTTGACTATTCTGTGTCATCCTGGTGCTCTGCATCATCTAAATCAGCAAAGCACAAACTTCAGGTCACTCAAAATAAAATGGTTAGGTTCATGCTGAACCTAGGACCCAGATCGCATATTGGCCAGGAACAACTTCAGTCACTTGGTATGCTCAATGTGTCTGACAGGGCCAAACAAATCAGACTCATAAATGCCTTCAAGATATTTTATGATAGGGCTCCAGAGTATTTAAAGAGTAATTTTGTTAAAGCAAATGAGAGGATTGGACACAATACAAGGAATAGGATGTATAATTTTACGGTCCCGAGAATCCAAGGACAGGGTAAGCTAACATTCTTCTTCACTGCCATCAAAGACTGGAACAACCTACCCCAGTCAGTCCGTGAAAAGAGAACACTGTATTCCTTCAGACGTAGCTTGAAGGAGCACCTGAACCGGACAGCTGCGAGAAGGGAGCACCAAGCTTATGTCTACTACTAAATACGACATAAGAGATAGGCAAAACAAACTGAAATGATTACTGAAATATTTTGACCAGTCCAACTATAGAATGTAAGGTATCTTAATATAACCCCCTAGAAATACTTTCTCTAGAGTATTTTTTTTTTTTTTTTTATCCTCCCCTTTTTCCCCAGCTAACCTAATCCCACAAGGACCCCAATGGAAATACGCCTAACGGCCTTATTGGGCTATCCTTAGTTGGAATTATGCAAAGCTGGTACATGTCATATTTGTAACATATTATGTGGTACCAACATTGTAAAATGCTAACTGAATAAATATTATTATTATTAAAGGTGAACTACAGGGATGAACGAAAAAACGAAGATTAATGCAGGGTCATAACTTGGCATGAATATACTGTAATATGTGTATGGGCAATATCGATATAATTCCATTAAACTCCAGAACAAAATACTAATACAAATAGTCGTTGGTGACGAATTGGCATTTTCAGCCAGCTGGAGTGACTCCATTGTGTAGAGACGCCGTTTGTAAACAAGATATGCGGTCCTTAACAGTGAGGTCTGTTTTTCGTAATTAATACCTTTCAATTCAATACCCAAGCTCTGCAAAAGATCGACCAACGTCCTGATGATGTGGTGCACATCAAGAAATAATCCCAGCTCGCCAGCAATTAACATACATGCAGTGTTTATGCATGTTTAGCCTGGTCCAGGGTTGAGGGAACTCGGTTCTAAGGCCTATTTCGTAATGATAATGGTAGCATTCAAGGAGACTACTGCAGGACTCTTCTTCTTACCTCTGACCGGGTATAGGCTATCCTAGTGTTTACTACCCTATACCCCTTTGAAAGGACATTAGTCTAACCTAACAACCTTACCTAACCTAACCTAGTATTATAGGTGGGGGCTTCCGCCCCCACACCTTAGATTTGATTTTTTGTGTATTTGTCTGTGAAGTGGGTATTTTTCAATTTGTTGATAACGAAAATCCTCCATGCGGACTATATGGAGAAAAATATGGCGAATCTATTGGTGCCTATTTTCCCTAATAAATTGTTTCTCATAACGTCGCACTAGTGTCCTTGAATATTATCATGATAATATCGTTTTCTGTTCAATTTATATATCGAGGTCCCTTGACCAGACAGTGGTGAAGCCAAATGTTGAGCTGTAAACATGCATACAAATGATAAGAGTTTCTCAAATTAAAAAAAACACAGATTCACCCATTTCCCATGTCGAGAGTTCCCGCCATTGGCTACAGTTACGTCATGGTAAACACGCCAGTTTGCGCCACATAAAATAACTTAGATAAGCTATATTTCTATGTTGTTAAAACAAATTGATGAAAGTTCTTCAGTATCATGTACCTAGAACCAAGCAGATCCCAATGGACATTGTAGTTTGAATAGATTTCATCCCTGGAATTCACCTTTAACCGTGGTGCTAAACCCCCCCCCCCCCCCCCAGATCCGTGCGGCCGTCATCGTCTGCTTGACTGCCCCAAGAATCATGGCCGCAAACAAAATAAATGCACGTCTTGACACAGAGCTGTGAAAAGTAGCAATTTCCCATATACAGTATTACATGTTTAAATAAGGCATACTATTTACTTGAAAATGCACTATGAACACACGTGAGTATCCCTATTGACCGATCCGTGTCAATACAAAGGTGGTAAATCTGACCTTCATGTCCACCTCCCCGCGTGGGTCCAACTTGAAGGAAGGGTAGTGCTCGGCCAGCAACGCTTGAGTGGTGGGCGACACGTGGATCTTCAGGGCTGTGGAGAAAAGCTTTATATACTATGGAGAAGGGAATGTGAATGAAAATAAGTCATGATACAAACTAGAGATGGACCGAATATTCGTTTCGTATTCGTATGTCCGAATATTCGCTATGTTTTTCAATATTCGTATTCGCATTTCCATTCATAGCTATTCGCAAATATGCGAATATGTTCACGAAACCAATAGAATATATACAAAAATGTTAAATATTAAATTTTAAAGTTAACACAAACGAATAAATAAGTGTAGATGTGCGTTGGGGCCGCTACAGTGGAATGAAGGAGGACTGAGCAGTGTTGCTACTTAACTATATTTAATAGTACCAGATCAAACTAGTGAAAAGTACCAAATTATTTTAAAGTGGAATCACTGCCCGGTAAACGAACGTGTGCTGGACGCCTGGACCTGGACATTTGAACCGTCGCAATATTGCCATTTCAGACATATCCAATGTAATAGCATGTCACTAAAATATATTACATCATATTTCCTCACTGATTTCGTATTTAGTACCAGATATGGACTATTTTATTGGAAAATGTATAAAATATACTTGAGAGAATCAAATGTACCAAATCTGGTACTTTAGTACCAACAAAGCGGCAACACTAGGACTGAGGACTGGATACATAGACAATTGAATGGATTTAATTTCAATTATTAAATTGTCTATGGTTGAAGTCTTACAATATATTAAACAATAATTCATACAGTTCATTTATGATATTTAAGAAATTACACATTCACATCGCCATTAACTTCTGGTAATTAATTTCATAGTAATTTAATTAACGTTTGTTGGTGACATAAACATAATTACCAGTTCTTGAAGGATGAAATAAGGATTGAAATATTTGCTATTCGTATTCGCGAATTTTACAACAAAATATTCGTATTCGTATTCGCAAATAGTGAAAATTTATATTCGTTCCATCT
>CM064521.1:38496317-38915145 GCA_032716605.1 Paralithodes platypus
CTTTCAGGACGAACTTGGAACAAATCAGCTTCTGGCTGATTAATTTATATATTTAGCTTGAAGGAGGACTGGGTGGGCATTCTTTAAGTTTGAAGGAAGTCTGGGACGGCGTTTTGTTAGCTGAGAAGACAACTATAGTACGTTGCTCGAAAATAGGAACATAAAGCAAAAATCCTGAATATTAATTAACCAATATATCCTAATAACCCGCAAGACGTCGGACCAGAGAATGTTAATAATTCCAAAGAAATATATTCAGTTTATGTAGAATTAACTTATTCACGTGTAATCCTTTGGTAATGTTGAGGCTGGAATACAGTATTTTTATTGACAATTGAACTATGGTACAGTCGACTTAAGGGATTCTTTTTGTTGGACCCCTTTCTCCCTCATGTTTAACCCCATTACTTTTGAGATTTTAAGACGTTTATCCCATTAGTTTGGCGATTTTAAGAACTTTCGCCGCATTTCTGTAATTTTTAATACCTTTCGTGCAATTTAGGTATCGATTTTTTCCTGGGGAGCGATAGCGAGACTGTAATTTAAGACGAACCCGCCTTTGGCCGGGAAATTTTTCTACCGAAAAATGTACAAATATATATTAAAAGGGGGTCTAGGGAGTGTAATTATAAGCTTGATGGAGGTCTAGGGAACAAACTAAAAAAAAGCATAATCCGCAGTCTCAGAAATTGTAGTTGTGCAATTGACCACTTGCGAGTTTCAGGCTATAAGAAAGTTGGAGCTGTGTACATCGATATTAAATAGAAATGCAATAATAATGTGAGTTTCTGATGGATTAAACATATGATAAATTTGGTGTTATGTATTTATAAATGCATAATGCGCGTATTTAAGCTGATAATTCTGATAAATATTGATGGCCACAGCTCCAACTTCCTTATAACCTGAGACTCGCAAGTGGTCAAATTGATGTATGAAACAGTATTGCTCATATATTTCTTGAATAATCCTAATAATTCTAATAAGCCTAAATAAGCTTCTGGGACTGCGGATTAAGGGGGGATGAGCGTATTTATTTGCTTACCTTTTGATTTTTTTGATTTTTTTTTTCCCCCTAGACCTCCATCAAGCTTAAAAACAAACCCTAAGACCCTCCTTCAAGATAAATTTGTAAATTTATCGACAGAAAAATTTCCTCATAACATTACAGGCTCGCTATCGCTCGCCAGGAAAAAATCGACACCTATATGGCACGACAGATCTTAACATTGAAAACGAAATGGGGCGAAAGGTGCTAAAATCGCCAAACTAATGGGCCGAACGTCTTAAAATTTCAAAACTAATGGGGCTAAACTCGAGGGAGAAGGGGGTCCAAAAAATGAACCGTCCCCCCCTTAAGTCTGTGTCACACGAGCACTTTAGCGGCGGGCTGTATCGGAGCCGCAAATACCGGAGTCAAATGTATACTAAAATTAACGTTCGATTTTCACGGAGTCAAATGTAGACTCAAATTAACGGTCGATTTTCACGGAGTCAAATGTAGACTCAAATTAACGGTCGATTTTCACCTCTATCATGACTGTTACTTTGAATATTGTAGCTCATATTATTGTAAACATTATATTTAACAGAAGCATAAGTAATAATGTATATGTATGTATGTGTGGATGAACGAATGAAGAAATCTGTGATGGATGCTAGGGTGTATAGGGGTATTGGAGGGGGTCTGTCTGATCATTATGTAGTGGTAGCTAAGGTTAGGATACAAAAGAAGTGGGTGAGGAGAGCTGGAGGGAGGCGAGAGGAGGGTGGAATGGTGAGGAGGGTGGAGAGGTTGCAGGAGGAGGAAGTCAGGGAGGAGTACAGGAGAGCAGTGGAAAGACGACTAGGTGGGTTCGACCTGGAAGTTATGGAGGAAGTGGAGGAGATGAGCAAGGTGTTTAAGGATGAGATCTGTGCAGCATGTGAGGAGGTGTGTGGAGTGAGGAGAAGAGGGAGGGGAGTGAAAGGTACAGCATGGTGGACAGAAGAGGTAAGAATAGCTGTGGAAGAAAAGAAGAAAGCATATAGAAAGTGGTTGGGTAGTAGAGGGAATGAAGATTCCGAGAGACAGAAACGAGCGAGGTACGTGGAGAGTAAGAGGGTGGTGAAGAGAGTAGTGAAGGAAAGTAAGAGAAGAGTAGATGAGGAATTTGGAAGGAATCTGAGTGTAAAATGGAGGGAGAGTAAGAAACTGTTCTGGAAAGAAGTCAAGAAAGTTAGGGAAGGTAGCAAGGGAAACAGTAAGGGTGTGAAAGATAAGAATGGGAGAATGCTAGCCGAGAAGCTAGAGAGAGTCGAAAGATGGAGGGAGTACTTCAGTGAGTTGCTAAATGTAAGGAATGAAGAGCCAGCAAACATAGCTGGATATGGTATGGGAGGGAGAATAAGAGAAGTAGTGGAGGAGGAGGTGGGGATCAGGAGGTCAGAAATGTGGGAAGCCATGAAAAGAGTGAAGTTGGGGAAAGCACCAGGAACAGATGGAGTGTGTGGGGAAATGTTGAGGTATGGTGGTGAGATAGTGATAGAATGGGTATGGAAAATGTGCAAACTAGCATGGGAGAAGGGGAGTGCACCCGATGACTGGAAGACTGGCATAATAGTCCCCCTATATAAGGGCAAAGGGGAAAGAGGAGTGTGTGGTAACCACAGAGGAATATGTCTTCTAAGCGTAGTAGGGAAGGTATACAGTAGGGTAGTGATTGAGAGAGTGAGACTGAGAACGGAGAAATGGATAGGCGACGAGCAGGGAGGTTTTAGGAAGGGAAAAGGATGTGTAGATCAGATTTTTACCCTGAATTGTGTTGTGGAGAAGTACCTGGAGAAGAAACAAAAGGTGTATGTTGCTTTTATGGACTTGGAGAAGGCCTATGACAGAGTGGATAGAGAAGGTTTGTGGAAAGTACTTAGAATATACGGAGTAGAGGGCAAGTTGCTGAAAGCAGTGAAGAGCATGTATGAGGGTGCAAAGGCGGCAATACGTGTGAAGAGTGAGCAGAGTGAGTTCTTTGACCTGAATGTTGGTTTGAAATAGGGGTGTGTGATGTCCCCGTGGTTGTTTACTGTATATATGGATGGAGTCATGAAAGAAATACTATCAAGAGCAGTGGATGTTGGTGTATCGCTGAAAAGGGAGGGAATTGAGTGGAAGCTACCTATACTGCTGTTTGCGGATGAAACAGTTCTGATAAGTGATAATGAATGGGAGTTGCAGGATCTGGTAAATGAGTTTGGAACAGTGTGCGAAAAACGGAATTTGAAGGTAAATACGGGGAAGAGCAAGGTTATGGTCTTCGAAAGGGGTGAAGTCACAGAGTGTGAGGTGAAGCTGAACGGTCAGGCTATGGAGATCGTCAACTCTTTTAAGTATCTGGGCAGTGTGTTGAGTAAAGATGGGACTATGGATGAAGAAGTGCGGGAGAGGGTACAACAGGGGAAGAAGGTTGTAGGAATGCTAAAAGCAGTAACAAGAAATAGGGTGGTCAGTATGGAAGTGAAGAAGTCCTTGCATGACAGTGTGGTAATCCCGACACTGACTTACGGAAGCGAAGCATGGACGTTGGTTGAGAGACTCAGACCAAGAGTGAGAGCAGTGGAAATGAATTACTTAAGGAGTGCGTGCGGAGTTACATGGAGGGATAGACAGACTAATGAGGAAGTAAGAAGGAGGTGTGGTGTGGAGGTAGATGTGCTGGAAAGTGTGAAAAGGAACAACTTGAGATGGTTCGGCCATATGGAACGTATGGAAAGCGAGAGAATGACTAAGAGGGTGTACGAGAGCGAGGTGGAGGGACAGAGAGGGAGAGGTAGACCGAATATGAGGTGGAAGGATGGAGTGAGGAAGTACATGAATGAAGGCAGTGCTGGTTGGGGGGAGGGGCGTCGACTGACTGGGGACAGAGGTGCATGGGGGCGGTTCGTTCGTGGCCACCCCTTCGGGGATCACGGCGTCAGGCAATAGATGATAGATAAGTAATAATCTAATTTCACTCCCAACACCAAACACCTCCCAATGAAATTAATGAAAGCCTGTGATCCTACCAGGATTCGAACCACATAGCCTACAGATCTTAAACACTCTAACCATTACACCATGAAGACAGTTAATAAATGTTAAGTACATGCCTACAATAAAGCCGGTATCACACGAGCGCCTTTTCACTTAACATTTATCCTTAACACTGGTCTGGCAGCTTATGTGGTGAACATTTGAAATATTTCGGTTGACTAAATTTATCTATATCAGTCTAGTTTCCGACACAGTTACAAAATATTACAGAAATGTTGCCAGCAATTTTTTGATCATCGAATGTTGACTATAAAAGCTCTCGTGTGATACCGGCTTTATATATCACTTTATCGAATACTGGATATCAATCTAATCATGTACTCAAACCCAACTGCACACTGTTATGCAAACTAATATGAAAAGTGGCAGCGGATTTCAGACGATTCGCCTCGCCCATAAAATTGCTGTGTAGCGCCAGCTTTACCACCTCTAAATATTCCGACGCCATTGACTGTACGGTAGCGCTAATATGTCGTTCATGTCTCGGATGTTATTACGTTTGGCTCGCTCTGTGCTGTATTAATGTCTGTCAGATGTTGAATAGGGTAGGTAAGTGTATCTCACTCTAATTGAAAACAATATATTTAGATATTGTTGATAACAATTATTGATCAAAATATACATGGTGCCAAGACATAACTTATTTGGCCGACTGTACATGATATCTGTTGAGCATAATATAGGGTGTATGTGTTATAGTACCGTGCCTGTAGGGGATTGGGCCTGAGCATATAGATAGATAGATAGACCTGTAGGGGTGTGGACTGTACCTCATATATCTAGTGACATAATATAGGGTGTATGTGTTATAGTACCGTACCTGTAGGGGTGTGGACTGTACCTCATATATCTAGTGACATAATATAGGATGTATGTGTTATAGTACCGTACCTGTAGGGTGTGTGGACTGTACCTCATATATCTAGTGACATAATATAGGGTGTATTTGTTATAGTACCGTACCTGTAGGGGTGTGGACTGTACCTCATAATATATCTAGTGACATACTATAGGATGTATGTGTTATAGTACCGTACCTGTAGGGGTGTGGACTGTACCTCATATATCTAGTGACATAATATAGGGTGTATGTGTTATAGTACCGTACCTGTAGGGGTGTGGACTGTACCTCATATATCTAGTGACATAATATAGGGTGTATGTGTTATAGTACCGTACCTGTAGGGGTGTGGACTGTACCTCATATATCTAGTGACATAATATAGGGTGTATGTGTTATAGTACCGTACCTGTAGGGGTGTGGACTGTACCTCATATATCTAGTGACATAATATAGGATGTATGTGTTATAGTACCGTACCTGTAGGGGTGGACTGTACCTCATATATCTAGTGACATAATATAGGGTGTATGTGTTATAGTACCGTACCTGTAGGGGTGTGGACTGTACCTCATATATCTAGTGACATAATATAGGGCATATGTGTTATAGTACCGTACCTGTAGGGGTGTGGACTGTACCTCATATATCTAGTGACATAATATAGGGTGTATGTGTTATAGTACCGTACCTGTAGGGGTGTGGACTGTACCTCATATATCTAGTGACATAATATAGGGTGTATGTGTTATAGTACCGTACCTGTAGGGGGGTGGACTGTGCTGACAGTGCAGTGAAGCCAACAATATCACTGAAGTAGATGGTAACACAGTCATAGGTCTCCGCCACCACAGCCTTACCGGTGATCAGCTGACGCGCCACCGACCTGTACACAACACAAGGTTAATATACTATACAAGTGTGCTGGGAAGGGGTTTACAGCACAGGTTAAGCAGGTAAATCTAGGGTATGCTAGTATAATATTATATAATCTAGTCTGAGGGAGTTGTTTGAAGGAAGTATGCACATACACACACACATATTGACGTAGTACAGTCGAGGTTAATAAGTGTTGTCAGATACTTCACAAAGTTTCGGACTCTGACTAATACTTTGAGGGATAAGCCCTTTTCCCATTAACTATAAAGATACCAATAACACTTTTTGAGCGAAAACCACTGGAATCTATGACAACACTTAATACCCCCGATTGTACAGTAGAGTATATACTACTGTATACATACTGTATAATTATACTGTATATATATATATATATATATATATATATATATATATATATATATATATATATATATATATATATTACAGGGAATCTGTGTAATCAGGGATTTCATGAAATGCCTAGTGAAATCGTGAAACTAAATATTTAATTTCAAAATATTTCTGATACCATGTCCTATATTTAGGACTAGCAGGGTTACCCGGCGTTGCCCGGGTAATCACCATTATCACCATCACTACTACCACCATAATCACCATCATCAATAACTACTACCACAATCATCACAATACTACTACTACCATAATCACCGGCCTCGACCTCCCTGTGCCTCATTAAACGGCGACCTCGATTTCGGCCGCTAAATGACCTCCGATTTTGGATCTGACCTCATCCGTACCCCCATTTTGGGGGGCTGCGAACAACTTTTGTTCCATACACCTTTTCGATCGGAGGCCTCCTTCTGCCCCAAACGGTAATTTTGTTTCGCATTTTTTTCGCTCCCGTATACTATATAAGTTCTGCCGAAAATTTTATTAAACAAAAGTGTCTCTAATTTCCACTAATCTCGCCTAAAACCATCTCCAAAGCCTAGGCTTTCCAACGGTGCCCCACACTCCCACCTGACACCAAAACTGTGGGAGGAGTTTAGTAACAAAGGTCGGGTAGGTCGGGTAACTGACAGACAGACAAACATTGACCTTTATTTATTAAGATATCTTATAGTGGACAGGTTAGGTTAGGTTCAGTTTAACCAAACTACTATGTATCATTCCGAACTTTATATTATAGGAAGATACAAATAAACTTTCACATGATTAATGAAATAAATATTAATCGTAGATTTATCAAGCTTTACAACATTTATCGTAAACAAAAAATTACAGCACATCAATTTATATAATGCCACTTGAAATATTAGGAACATTAAATTATAAGCACATTTCTCATTTTATTTCACAAATTCGCTAGGAATTTCGTGAAATCTCTTTTGTGTGTGTTTGACGACACCCCTTCCTTCCAATGACAACAGCCTCCCTCCTCCACACCGTAATAACACACAGACAATTGGCCCCTAAACCCTGACAAACAACTGTCTTCTTCCCACTCACCTCACCCAATACTCCGCCACTACACACACACTTCACACATACCAAGAAATTCGGCTTTTAAGAGGGTTGTAGTAATTTTTTGGTCTATTTATTAATTAATTAATGTATTTTTTGGTCTATTTATTAATTAATTAATGTATTTTTTGTTTCCTCGTTAGACCTCCATCAAGCTTAAAAAATAAAAACAATAAACACACCCTAGACCCCCCCCCCCCCCATGCAAGATAAATTTGTACATCTTTCGGTAGAACAATGTCCCAGCCGAAGGCCGGTTCCTCTTTAAATTACAGGCTCGCTGTCACTCGCCAGGAAAAATTGGACACCTAAATGGCACGAATGATCTTAAAATTGACAATGAAATGGGGCGGAAGGTGTTCAGATCGCGAAACTAATGGGACAAACGTCTTAAAATCTCAAAACTTATGGGGCTAAACACGAGGGAGAAGGGGGACCAAAAAAAAAAAAAAAAAAAAAAAAATCCCCCTTAACCCCTTAAAGATTATGGCGTGTTTTGACATGTTTATGCTGGCTATCAACAGACTATTTTATTTCGCTTAGGAAGGAATGCTATAAGTCTATGGGCCATTTTATTAAACCATGGTAAGAGCTTTCCCTACGACCTTTCCCGACCAGAATGACCCTTATCGCTTATCTGTATAAGGGTCAGGCCGGTCGGGAAAGGTCGTAGGGAAAGCGCTTACCATGGTTTAATAAAATGGCCCTAAGGCTTAAGGGGATATGGGCCGTTTTTCTAGTCCTCCTTCTTCCTCATGCTTAGCCCCATTAGTATTCATATTTTAAAACGTTCGCCCCATTAGTTTGTCGATTTTAAAACCATTCGTCCCATTTCTATATCAATATCAATACTTTGCGTGCCGTTTATGTGTCGATTTTTTCCTGGCAAGCGAAACCGGCCTTCGGCCGGAACATTTTTCTATCGAAAGATGTACAAACTTATCTTGCAGGGGGGTTCTAAGGTGTGTGTGTGGGTGTGGGTGTGGGTGTGGGTGTGGGTGTGGGTGTGTGTGTGTGTTTTTTTTTTTTTTTTTTTTTTTAAAGCTTGATGAAGGTCTACGGAGGAAAGTAAAAATAAAATAAAAGGATACATAAATGAGCAAATAAATACGCCCATCCCCCCTATATCCATAAGAAACCAAACCGAACAACAGACTTGGGCGGCCGCATGCTGGGAAGGTCCTAGCTCCTCTGGTTCTCTGGAGGATTTTTCTCAACAAGCGTCTTAACCCGGTTTTTTTTTGTTTTCTATATTCCAGCTACTCCCTCTCGGGCATAGGCTGAGAGCCTGCACACTCAACCGCTGAACACGGTGAGGCCCGTGAGGTCTTGTTCCAGTCTAGGGAGTGAGACGTGCGAAGCTTCACGGCTCGAAGCAATCCCATCTCTGAAGCTGCTCCGCCTCTGCGCCTCACAGTCTCAATCCCCAGACTCGGACCCTCACTCTGAAAACGCCACCTATTGAGCAATTAACTCACTAGGCATTGTCCCCCTGTACCATATTTTGAATATGGGAATATTAATACAGTGCTATTTAATCAGGGAACAATGAGGGTATTTTTTTGGCATTTCGGTGTGCTGTGGTAATGCACTGAAACTAGGTACAGCACAAATTCCATCCCAATAATATCTTCCCATTGACATATTGGGATTCGAACCCGGGTCCATTGGATTACCAGTCCAGTGGCAAGACCACTCTGCCACACCTCCCCTTTGGTCTAAGGGGGGTCTTTTTGAACCTCCCCTTTTTCGCTCCAGTAGTTTGGAGATTTTCAGACGTTTCACGCCATCAGTTTGGCGATAATAAGGTGCTTCAACCCATTCAGGTCTCGATTTTCTTCTGGTTTAGGGATATCAAGCCTGTAACTTGGAAAACTATTGGCCTTAGCCCGGGACATTTTTCTATCGAAAAATGAAAATAAAATTATCTTCAAGGTAGTCTGGGTGGGCATTATTTCTTTAGTTGCAAGGAAGTCTGGAAAGGAGTTTTTGTTGGCCAAAGGGACAAACTATAATACATTGCTCTTAAAAGGCAAAAACAAGTAAAATCATCAATAATAATTAAACTGTATGTATATGCTGTACTCAGGCACATACCCAATAGCTCGGGGTAGCCGACCCGAGACAAAGACCCGAACAGAAACAAAATTTGAAGTTCCAATTCTTAGGGTCCGGACGAGACTACTTTCGTGTTCCCTCGCCCCTTTCTCTGTCTTGTCTAGTAGGTGAATTTTACAAGGGGAGGAGGGTTCCTAGCCCCCTGCCCCCGCCCCTTTCAGCCGCCTTCTACGCCTCGCAGGGTAATACGGTGGTGGAACTTCTTTCCCCTCCACCACAGAGGAGGCTATCTGCACCAGATAGTAGCAGACAACGATAAAAAAAGCTATGGGAAGTAGAGGATACCAACCCTCATGGTTGTTCAATATATATATGGATGGAGTCATGAAAGAAATACAAGGAAGAGCAGTGGATGTTGGTGTACCTCTGATAAGGGAAGGAAACGAGTGGAAGTTGCCTTTACTGCTGTTTGCCGACGACACAGTTCTGATGAGCGATAGTGAATGGGAGTTGCAGGGTCTGGTAAATATGTTTGGAACAGTGTGTGAAAATCAGAATCTGAAGGGAAATTCGGGGAAGAGCAAGGTTATGGTCTTTGAAAGGGGTGCAGCCACAGAGTGTGAGGTGAGGTTGAACGGTCAGGCTATGGAGAATGTCAGCTCATTTAAGTATTTGGGCAGTGTGTTGAATAAATATGGGACTATGGATGAAGAAGTGCGGGAGAGGGTGCAATAGGGGAAGAGGGTTGTAGGAATGCTGAAAGCAACAAGAAATAGGGTGGTCAGCAGGGAAGTAATGAAATCCTTGCATGACAATGTGGTAATCCCGACATTGACTTATGGGAGCGAAGCATGGACGTTGGTGGAGAGACTCAAACCAAGAGTGAGAGGGATGGAAATGAGTGAGTTACATGGAGGGATAGACAGACGAATGAGGAAGTACAAGAGAGGTGTGGTGTGGATGTAGATGTGCTGGAACATGTGAAAAGGAACACCTTGAGAGGGTTCGGCCATGTGGAACATATGGGAAGCGAAAGAATGACTAAGAGAGTGTACAAGAGTGTGGAATGACAGAGAGGGAGAGGTAGACTGAGTGAGAGGTGGAAGGATGCAGTTAAGAAGTATATGCATGAAAGCGGTGCTGGATGGGAGGAGGGGCGTCGACTGACTGGGGACAGAGGTGCATGGGGGCGTTTCATTCGTGGCCACCTCTTCGGGGATCACAGCGTCCGGCAATAGCTAGATAGATTCAATAAGAGAAAATTGTAATTCTACTACCCTGCCACCAGTTGGCTTCACCAGTTTCCTGACATAATTGCTACCCCCGAAGGAGACGTTGCAGAGTGGAGACATTTGTTATAAACTAGAGTACTTTTAACTTAAAAGAATTGATAAAGTAAACCTTGTACTGACCTTGGCAACAACTGGTATAGCAGCTCCTCACAGCGGCGCTTCTCCTCGAGGTAGTCGGCCGTCCTCTCTTGCACGAGGGTCTCTAGGTTGTTGGCGTACTGTTCCATTCGAGACAGTAGGTTGTCCAGGATATTGCCAGACTCGTTATCCCTGCCGCGGCCACCAAGCCTTTAGAGCCACCCAACTTAACACTACACTTCAATGTTTCTTAGGCCATTGTCACACGAGCACTTTTTCCGCCAATTTTTGATGAGCAAGTGTGTTTTCTTGTATTCTATTATGGAGGCTCTTTCTCATCGGAATAATTCGTTGAGCAAGTTTCTTTTTCTCGTGCTATATCGAGACTCTTATCGGAATAATTCGATGAGCAAGTTTACCTTTTTTTTCGTACTAGAGTGAGACTCTTTCTCATCAGAATAGTTCGATGAGCAAGTTTTCTCTCGTACTTGGAATCGGAAACTAGACTGAAGGTAGATTATGTTAGGTGCCTCAACTTCCTCAAGTCTGATATAACTGAGATTTAATAGTTGCCAGACTACAATTGCTCGTAAAAATTGACTGAAAAATAGCTCGTGTGACACCGCCTTTTAGTTGGGGTTTAGTATTATTGGCAACCCTTTCAGTATACCAGGATCCACTCTTTCATCACATTTCAGGGAGTGTTTGATAATTTTATTAAGCTTAGAAAGGGTCCGTGCGAGTTAAAGTTATAAATGAAATATATTTAAAAACTTTGATTGCACGAGGTCCTTCTTTAGCTGTATAAATGTATCAAATGCTCGTCAGAATACAATGAAATATAGTCCCCAATACTGAAAGGGTTAAGGGACATGGGGGAGGTATTGTTATATGGACACTAAGAAATACTACACTACATATTTACCAGACTTGTTAAGGGGGTAGTACTCGCTTTTTATGGACCCCCTTCTCCCTCATGTTTATCATTAGTTTTGAAGTTTTAAGACGTTCGTTCCGTTAGTTTGGCGATTTTGAGACCTTTCACCTATTTTTTTTTGGTCAATATTTAGACCTTTCGTGCTCTTTAAGTGTCGATGTTTTCCTGGCGAGCGACAGCGAACATCTAATTTTAGAAGGAATCGGCCTTTGGCCGGTACATTTTTCTAGCGAAAAATTTACAAATTTATCTGAACACGAGGGAGAAAGGGATCAAGAAAAGCGACCCATCTCCCCTTAAAGGACATGGCAAGGCATTATTTTACTATTAATTATTAAAGGACATGGCTAGATATTATTGTACTACTATTATTATTAAAGGACATGGCTAGACATTATTTTACTATTTCTTATTATAGGACATTGTTAGACATTATATCAATATTATTATCAAAGGACATGGCAAGGCATTATTTTACTTTTATTACTAAAGGACATGGCTAGATATTATTTTACTATTATTATTATTAAAGGACATGGCTAGATATTATTTTACTATTATTATTAAAGGACATGGCTAGACATTATTTTACTATTATTATTATTAAAGGACATGGCTAGATATTATTTTACTATTATTATTAAAGGACATGGCTAGACATTATTTTACTATTATTATTAAAGGACATGACTAGATATTATTTTACTATTATTATTAAAGGACATGGCTAGACATTATTTTACTATTATTATTAAAGGACATGGCTAGACATTATTTTACTATTATTATTAAAGGACATGACTAGATATTATTTTACTATTATTATTAAAGGACATGGCTAGACATTATTTAACTATTATTATTAAAGGACATGACTAGATATTATTTTACTATTATTATTAAAGGACATGGCAAGACATTATTTTACTATTATTATTAAAGGACATGGCTAGACATTATTTTACTATTATTATTAAAGGACATGGCTAGACATTATTTTACTATTATTATTAAAGGACATGGCTAGATATTATTTTACTATTTTTTTATTATATGACATTGTTAGACATTATTTTACAATTATTATTAAAGGACATGGCTATATATTGGTTATTGATACTAACAAAACATTCATCTCGTGTTTGTTCTCTCCGCTGCAGCCAACAAGCCTTTAGAGTCACACCACTTAGCACTACAGTCCAAAAATTATTTGTGTATTATTGTTATATATATACGATATGTGGAGGTATTTTAATATGGACAATGGTAAAACTTTATTTTCTTGTCGTATAAGTTATTACAGTGTCTTGATAGCGTTTTTTTTTTTTTTTTTTTTTTATATGTGAGTGAAGGAGACAAAAGGCAGAACTGCCTGTATCGAGTGCCTCCCCCAGAGTCGAAAGAGTGACAGGGCCAAAATCAATGGACGTTCGAGCAAAAATGCCTGGACACACGGAGTTTGAAGCAATTTATGTCATAGGAAGAGGGTAAGACTGATTCTGGGAGAGTTCCATAGCTCAGCAGTTGAATAGAAGAAAGTCTGAGAATAACGTTTCACTCTTGGGTTGGAGAGTTGCACAGAGTAGGGGTGGGATTGTGTTGCAAGACGGGTACTACGTACCCTACGTAGAGGAGGTGGTATACACTGGGAAAGCTCGGAAGAACAATGATTATTATAGTAGCGACAGCATAGTGAGAGAGATGCAACATTGCGGCGAAGAGAGAGCTTGCAGAGAGTTGGTGAGTGGGCGGGAGTTAATGATACGAAAGGCTTTCCTTTCTACTTTGTCTAGGAGTGCGAATGGTTAGTACATTTTTTCCTGGCGAGCGAAAGCGAGCCTGTAATTCAAAAGGAACCGGCCTTCGGCCGAGACATTTTTCTACCGAAAAATGTACAAATTTATCTGGATAGGGGGTCTGGGGTGTGTGATTTTAAGCGTGATAGAGGTATAGGCAACAAACAAAAAGCCTCCTCTTAAGGCTAAGTCTCTCTCTCTCTCTCTCTCCTTGGACTATAATGTTATCAGTGCCTTGGGTCCCACATTAATCAACAAGGCCGCCTCCACACACACACACACACACAAACACATACACACACACACACACACACACACACACACACAGCCCGTAGCCTAGTAGGTAGAACTCTCGTCTCACACACGAGGGGTCGGGGGTTCAATCCCCGGCCGGGCGGAGACAAATTGGGCTTGTCTCCTTTCATGTGTTAGCCTCAGTTCACCTAGCTGTAAATAGGTACCTGGAATAGGTGGACGACGTTGTGACGTCCCATCTGGGGTTGGCAAAAATGGTACAAGGCGAGATGGGTATCATATGGTTCACCTAAGCTGATGGCTACCTAAGCCTTCGGGCGAGACGGTACCGTCTATAGTGAGAATGGTACCATACAGATCCACCCTAAGCCTTCGTTTCCGATGTCGCCAATTGGCTAAAATACAGACTACACACACATCCACAGCCATTCCAACAGTACATAAAACACTTAACATGCATTTCACGCAATACATTCCCAGTTAAGGAGGCGCGATAATAATGAGCTTAGCTCGCATTGCGTGGATTCCCCTTGACGAACAAGTAACTGAGTAACACACACACACACACACACACACACACTCTATCCTTGGACTATAATGTTATCAGTGCCTTGGGTCCCACAGTAATCAACAAGGCCGCCTCCACACACACACACACACACACACACACACACACACACACACACACACACACACACACACACTCTCACTCTCTCTCTCTCCTTGGACTATAATGTTATGAGTGCCTTGGGTCCCACAGTAATCAACAAGGCCGCCTACACACACACACACACACACACACACACACACACACACACACACACACACACACACACACACACACACACACACACACACACACACACACACTCTCTCTCTCCTTGGACTATAATGTTATCAGTGCCTTGGGTCCCACAGTAATCAACAAGGCTGCCTACACACACAAACACACACACACTCTCATACAGAGAGAGAGAGAGACAGAGAGAGAGAGAGAGAGAGAGAGAGAGAGAGAGAGAGAGAGAGAGAGAGAGAGAGAGAGAGAGAGAGAGAGAGAGAGAGAGAGAGAGAGAGAGAGAGAGAATTATAACATCGGGTTCCTTGAGATGTCCTGTGAGGCTCGGTATGGGATCTATTAACTTAAGGGGACATGGGTTGTTTTTCTGGTCACCCTTCTTCCTCATGCTTACCCCCAATAGTTTTCAGAATTTATGACGTTCGGCCCATTAGTTTGGCGATTTTAATACCTTTTGCTCCATTTCGTTGTCAATTTTAAGACCTTTCGTGCCATTTAGGTGTCGATTTATTCCTGGCGAGCGATAGCGAGCCTGTAATCTTAAGAGTAACCAGGCTTCGGCCGGGACATTTTTCTACCGAAAAATGTAGAAATTAATCTAGAAGGGGGATCTGATGGATGTTTTTTAAGTTTGATAGATGTCTAGGGAGGAAACTAAAAAGAATAATAAATAAATGAAAAAGTCTACCAAAAAGTGAACCATCCCCCTTATAATACTGAGAGAGTGGGGGACGGGGAATGGGGCTACAGGACATTATAATACTGAGAGAGTGGGGGACGGGGAATGGGGCTACAGGACATTATAATACTGAGAGAGTGGGGGACGGGGAATGGGGCTACAGGACATTATAATACTGAGAGAGTGGGGGACGGGGAATGGGGCTACAGGACATTATAATACTGAGAGAGTGGGGGACGGGGAATGGGGCTACAGGACATTATAATACTGAGAGTGGGGGACGGGGAATGGGGCTACAGGACATTATAATACTGAGAGAGTGGGGGACGGGGAATGGGGCTACAGGACATTATAATACTGAGAGAGTGGGGGACGGGGAATGGGGCTACAGGACATTATAATACTGAGAGAGTGGGGGACGGGGAATGGGGCTACAGGACATTATAATACTGAGAGAGTGGGGGACGGAGAATGGGGCTACAGGATTATAATACTGAGAGAGTGGGGGACGGGGAATGGGGCTACAGGATTAGATCGCCATAGTCGTCTAAAATAGCAACCTTCTCCCTCATCCTTATCCCCATTACTTGAGAATTTAAGACATTAGCCCCATTAGTTTGGAGATTTTAAGAACAATTCGTGGGAGTTAGTTAATTGAGATAAATTGTACTCCTTTGATACCTAAAGATCCTTCCTAAACTGAATATAATCGTCTAATAATAGCCAGAAATGAGTAAAGAGAGGCGGCATCGTAGCCTCCAAGATTAATAACATATTCCCTTGCATTCTCCGCACCGCCACCAATCCAATGACCTGTCGAATTCTCTTCATGATCCGGTCTCTCTCTCTCTCTCTGTCTTTCTTTCTTTCTTTCCTCTCCCTCTCTCTCTCTCTCTCCATTATTGACCTATTCTTCACTCCTTCTCATGCTTTACTATATTTCTTGTTCTTGTTTAGCTTCCTCTCTCCAACTCTCATCTCTTTTCCTTATTCTTCACCCATTCCCTCTTTGTTTACCCTCTTTCTCTTCCACAACCTACCTCGCTCTTCTCTTCTCAACCTCTACGATGAGAGTAAAGCTGTAGATATTATATACTTTGATTTTCAAAAGGCCTTTGACAAAGTTCCCCACAAACATTTACTGCTAAAACTAAAAGCGCATGGAATACAAGACGGTGTGTTGAAATGGATAGAAAATTGGCTCAGCGACAGAAAGCAAAGAGTAGTCATAAACGGTAAGGTCATCTAAATGGACCAATGTAAGTAGCGGGGTACCCCAGGGATCGGTACTAGGACCAATTCTCTTTCTAATTTACATCAACGACATAGATGAGGGTCTCACCAGTACAATCTCAAAATTTGCTGACAATACAAACATTGCAAATAGCGTACTCTCAAAAGAACAAGTTGACGATATGCAACACAATCTAGATAAGTTGTCATGTTGGGCCCAAATTTGGAAAATGAGTTTCAATACCGATAAATGTAAAGTACTACATATCGGATACCAAAATGAGAAAGCAAACTATTTGATGAATGGCACTCAGCTTAAGAATGTAAACAGAGAAACCGATCTGGGAGTAACCATATCGAGTAACCTAAAACCGAGTCAACAATGTTCAGAAGTTGTTAAGAAGGCAAACAAAATAATTGGCTTTATAGGCAGGTCATTTGAGCATAAATCCAAAGAAGTTATCCTAACCCTTTACAATTCCTTAGTCCGCCCTCTTCTGGAATACTGCGTTCAATCCTGGTGCCCTTATTACCAAAAAGATATAGACAAGCTAGAACGAATTCAACGTAGAGTTACCAAAATGTTACCTAGCCTAAAGAACAAACCATACGAGGAGCGTCTTAGAGAATTAAAACTATTTCCTTTAACCCAGCGCAGATTAAGAGGCGACTTAATTCAAGTTTTCAAAATCATCAAAGGCATCGACAATATGAACTGTAGTAAGTACTTCACTATCGACCAATCTAATTACACGCGGGGGAAACGGGTGCAAAATTATTGGTAAATCTTTTAACTCACACGAAGCTACAAATTTCTTCTTCAATCGAGTTGTCAACTTATGGAATGGGCTTCCCCGAGATGTTAGACTGCATTCATTTAATGCATTTAATTCATTTAAACTTCGCCTAGACAAATATCTCGCATCAAACCCGCGACTGACTGCGTTTGTAAATGAATAACTTTATTTTATCCTCCCCTCAGTTACTAACCCATCTGTCCCCTACTAACTTCCTAATCCTGCCACGGACATTAGTTCCAGGGCAGTAGTTCCCTCTCCAATGTTCCCTTACCCACTCTAAACCACTGTTTGGACACTTGATCCTCAGTGTTTTGGAGGACAAGCAGCCTAGAAGGGTCACTATATCTATTGTTGCTTGATTTCCTTTGTACTCCTTTGTACTCTCTTTCTCTCACACACACAGATCCACTTTAACACACACACACACACACACACATACTCTCTCTCTCTCTCTCTTCAGAATAATTATCTCTTCGTCAACTCGCCCTCTCTTTCTTCATTATATTATCTCTCTCTCTCTCTCTCCATTATCCTCCTGCCTTCATGCCATTGTTCAAGGCCGAAGTCGGTGTCGCCACGCATAATTAACCCCTTGGCAAAGAGACGCCTTTCCTGAACCTAATATAAAGTGTCGCGGTAGCCAGAACATAAAAATATAAGATATACAAAAGAGAGGCCTTTCCTGGGGGTAATAAAAATCGCGTCGCGGTAGCCAGAACATAGGAAAAGAAGATATCACCAAGAGAGTCTTTTTCTTCATAACAAAATATTTTCAACTTAGCCAGCACACACACAATACAATATCTACAACAGGCTTCATAAAAATCTTCTCGTGGTAGCTAGAACAAAACAAAACAGACATATCACGACGAGTAGCCTTGCATTGTCGTGTTTGCCACAAAACAAGACAACACTATATTATGAACATCACAGAATACTCTACATGAATGAAAAATACATTCCGAAAAGTTGACCGAATGGATATTAAAATATACGAGGAGCAGCAGCATATAGTTGTTGTTGTTCCCCAAGCTGCCTGGCCGAACAGCCCCAAGGCCCCGAGCAAGGCCAAGGCCATAACCGAGCGCCCCCACAGAACCCTCCCTGCCGACCACTATAAAGCCTGGGTGACCGAAGCCACTCCATTGCGGAGAGCTGAGGAGGGTGCAGAAACGCCCGGGAAATCAAAGCCACACCCAGGGCCCTGTGCCCCTCAGCAATTATGAAGAGAAAGTTGAGGGGCAAAGGAAAAAAATATAGTAAATATGACTAGTTCAATGTATATTATCTATAAATTATATAATTTCGAAAGGTATTAATTAAATTTCGAAAACAAAAACAAATATATACAGTGGTCTAAGGTGTGCGTGCTAACTGGCAGGAATTGGCGTCGAGGGTTCAAGCCCTCAGAATCCGAAGAGGTTTATCAGCTATGCCTATGGAGTGTGTTAGCCTACACGTAGTTGCACCAGTAGGCTTATCACCGTATGTATTGTACCATGGTCGGGACTCCAGCACCATCTTGGTTGCCAAAGGTGGCTTATCACCGTATGTATTGTATCATGGTCGGGACTCCAGCACCATCTTGGTTGCCAAAGGTGGCTTATCACCGTATGTATTGTACCATGGTCGGGACTCCAGCACCATCTTGGTTGCCAAAGGTGGCTTATCACCGTATGTATTGTACCATGGTCGGGACTCCAGCACCATCTTGGTTGCCAAAGGTGGCTTATCACCGTATGTATTGTACCATGGTCGGGACTCCAGCACCATCTTGGTTGCCAAAGGTGGCTTATCACCGTATGTATTGTACCATGGTCGGGACTCCAGCACCATCTTGGTTGTTGTTGTTGTTCCTCAAGCTGCCTGGCCGAACAGCCCCAAGGCCCCGAATAAGGCCAAGGCCATAATCGAGCGCCCCCAAAGAACCCTCCCTGCCGACCACAATAAAGCCTGGGTGACCGAAGCCACTCCATGGCGGGGAGCTAAGGAGGGTGCGGAAACGCCCGGGAAACCAAAGCCCCACCCAGGGCCCTGTGCCCCTCAGCAATTATGAAGAGAAAGTTGAGGGGCAAAGGAAGAATGTGACGCTTTGGCTTCCAATCATGGTAGATTGGGAGGTCAATCCACGTTAGAGACGCCGTCACTTGAGATCTAGAAAATATATAAGTAAAAGGAACAGTCAGAGTAAGCTATGGGTATGGCAGAGATCGCTCAGTTCTCACTCTGATAGACCAGCCCATCACCACATGACTAGAACCCAATCCTCTCAGCATCAGCTAGGAAAGGCCCTAGAAAGCCGCCTTAGACGAGGGGATAGCTCCCCTATTTCAACCCCTTTCGGGGTTGGGCACCCGCCTAGCACCATCTTGGTTGCCAAAGGTGGCTTATCACCGTATGTATTGTACCATGGTCGGGACTCCAGCACCATCTTGGTTGCCAAAGGTGGCTTATCACCGTATGTATTGTACCATGGTCGGGACTCCAGCACCATCTTGGTTGCCAAAGGTGGCTTATCACTGTATGTATTGTACCATGGTCGGGACTTCAGCACCATCTTGGTTGCCAAAGGTGGCTTATCACCGTATGTATTGTACCATGGTCGGAACTCCAGCACCATCTTGGTTGGCAAAGGTGGCTTATCACCGTATGTATTGTACCATGGTCGGGACTCCAGCACCATCTTGGTTGCCAAAGGTGGCTTATCACCGTATGTATTGTACCATGGTGGGGACTCCAGCACCATCTTGGTTGCCAAAGGTGGCTTATCACCGTATGTATTGTACCATGGTCGGGACTCCAGCACCATCTTGGTTGCCAAAGGTGGCTTATAACCGTATGTATTGTACCATGGTGGGGACTCCAGCACCATCTTGGTTGCCAAAGGTGGCTTATCACCGTATGTATTATACCATGGTGGGGACTCCAGCACCATCTTGGTTGGCAAAGGTCGCATGTAATCTCGTTATTAAGGTAGATTAAGCATTGTATTGTACCTAGGTTAAGAAAACTATAGATATTCAGCCTCAGGGGTGTAAATTAATAGCATTATTAAAGCATTATTAAAATTCCTATGACACACACACCGTACCGTACAGCTTTTTTGTTATATATATATATATATATATATATATATATATATATATATATATATATATATATATATATATACTGCGTTGACGTCGACTATCGTCTTGTTTTTGTTCTTTTTGGTGATCTAAGGTCTCTGTGTAGTGTATGGGCTAGGGTGAAATCGCTACCATCAAAGTGAGTTTTTAGCTACAAAATAAATACAAATATAAAGCATGATTATTACTATTGTGGATATGTTGTTTCGATATGAAAAACTTGGTCAATGAATTCACACATCACTTACTAGCCGTTTATTCGCTGTAAGTAGGCGAGAAATCATGACCTCTATCCTCTGTAACTCAAAAAGGGCTAGAGCAAATGGGCCGTAAATTTGCACACCTATTCTCTGGCTGACCCTTCCCAAATGGTAGAAATATTAGCTCGATTACTCTAGACGTTTTTGAGTTACAGAGGTCATGATTTCTCGCCTACTTACAGCGAATAGACTATAGCCGTTTATTGGAGATAATGGTGAAAGTTTGAGCCCCTTGGATGATACCGATATATGTAATTCACCACCTGCGAGTTTCAAGCTATAAGGAAGTTGAAGCTGTAAACATAGATACAAAATAGAAATGCAATAATGATATACCTTTCTGATGGATGGAAAGTAGGATTGATTTAATTTAATGAGTTTCTAAATGTACTACAACCGTATCTTAGCTGGGAATTCTGCTAAATATCGATGTATACGGCTCCAACTTCCTTATAGCCTGAAACTCGCAAGTGGTCAATTCGGTACCTGGCCCATCAACTATTATACCGGTCAGCAGGTACGGGTAGAGATCCTGTATGTGACCTGATAGCCACTCTGGACAGCTTTTTTGGCCGCCATATTGCTACCTCGCTTAAGGGGGGGATGGGCTTATTTATTTGCTCATTTATGTATATGTTTTATTATAATGTTTTAGTTTCCTCCCTAGACCTCCATCAATATTACCCCCCCCCCCCCCACCCAGACCCTCCTTCAAGATAAATTTGTAAATTTTTCGGTAGAAAAATGTCCCAGCCGAAAGCCGTTACCTCTTAAATTACAGGCTCGCTATCGCTCGCCAGGAAAAAAAATCGACACCTAAATGACGCGAAAAGTCGTAATATTGATAACAAAATGGGGTGAAAGGTATTAAAATCGCCAAACTAATGGACCAAACGTCTTAAAATGTCAAAACTAATGGGGCTAAACACGAGGGAGAAAGGGGTCCAGAAAAACGACCCATCTCGCCTCACTAGCCGTGCATTATAGATCATGGTGAAAGCTTGAGCCCCGAACGGATACAAACCAAAGAGAGAGGGAGAGAAAGATAAAAAAAACGAGGTGGGCTCCCTTAAGTGTAAAGAGAGGAAAATGTCACCAGGGGCTCGAAATTGACGAAGGTTATGGTGGTTTGGATAGCTTTGAAAGTTCTCTATTTATCATACTTCCATATATACTGCACCTTAGGGAAGATTTTCGCAGAACTTGGCGTTGAGTATTATTTTAATTAACTCTCAAATCATTGGCTTTAGCTTCTAAATATTCTGACATTCATTGATATTAAGAAAACGGGAACCAAGAGAGAGAGAGATTTACATAGATACACTGGTCACACAGACCTTACGATCCAAACGAGGTGGTCAGGACTTAATTCTAGTCGAGATGGCATACCCGATAGAAGAGGAAAGTTGAAGGAAAGGATAGAAAGGAAAAATACAAAAGAGAGAGAGAGAGAGAGAGAGAGAGAGAGAGAGAGTGAGACTATTTGTAGACCTAAGACTCCTAAATCAATAAACCAAGGACCATATAGGCACAAAAGGGGACCAAATTTTTTTTTTTTTTATATACAGTATATATATATATATATATATATATATATATATATATATATATATATATATATATATATATATATATATAGATATATATATATATATATATATATATATAACTCTTCGGTTCCTCCGCCTCACTTTTCACTATCTTCTCAGTATAGTAGGTTTAGGATTTCTTAGGAATTATTAGACATTTATTTCCCTTCTCTTTTACTTACGCTAATAGTTTGTTTTCTTCATTTCCTGTTCATTCATTTCCTCACTCACTCTCACCTCTCTCCTTCACTTTTGGTTATCCATCCATCCATCTATCTATCTATCTATCTATCTATCTATCTATCTGTTTGTTTATTTATTAATGTATCTCCAACATACAAAACAAAACTATCCGAATCCCCCCCCCCCCTCTCTCACTTTTACTTACTACATCCCAATATTCTCAGTGTCAAAAGCTCTCCCTCCTCCAATATCAAATGGTGTGACACGCTTCCTTCGCTATTAAGGGGAGGAACCTCTTCCACTTGAGTTTCTAACTTCCTTCTCCCTCATGTTTAGCCCTATTGTTTTTGAGATTTTAAGACGTTTTCCCCATTAGTTTGACGATTTTAAGAACTTTCGCCCCATTTATATCACTTTTAAGACCTTTAGTGCCATTTAGGTGTCGATTTTTTCCTGGCGAGCGAAAGCGAGCCTGTAATTTAAGAGGAACCGGCCTTTGGCCGGGACAGCTTTTCTACCGACAAATGTACAAATTTATCTTGGAAGGGGGTCAAGGGGATGTAATTTCAAGATTGATGGAAGTCTAGGAAACTCACTAAAAACCTCCCCTTAATGGTGTTTACCAGTTTATTTCACTTCACTCTGTTACCGTCGCCCACTCACCCTCCCTCGCTCTCTCGTTTGGTCTTGGGGTTATAATACTGTATCTGAAAACCTAAACTACTCAGAGCAATGTGCGGCTGCGACAAAGGCTTGGGATTTATCAACAGATATTTCACCTTTAAAATCGAACACATTGTTTTGCCGTTATTCAAATGCATTGTTAGACCCCATCTTGAATATGGCGTTCAGTTCTGGTCCCCGTATCTCAAGAAAGACATTGCAAAACTCGAATCCGTGCAGCGTTGATCAACTAAGCTAATCCCCTCTCTGAGAAACAAGCCAAATTATGAGAGATTAAAGAAATTACATTTGTTCGACTACAAAATTATCACTACCCTCTTAAAGAATACTGTAAGCCCTCCAGCGTCTCTACGAAGTTGTAAACTGTCTATAGTCTATTTGTTTCCAGCTGAGGGTAAATTGTCATGTTTCTATCACTGTTACTCAGCTATAAGGTAGATTTTGTAGCGAAATATGATGTTAATTATGAAAACTTGGCATTAATACGACACACAGCCATAGTAGTTTCATATTTATTCATTTATTTTTTTAGTTTTCTCCCTAGACCTCCATCAAGCTTAGAAAAACACCCCCTAGACTCCCCTTCAAGATAAATTTGTAAATTTTTCGGTAGAAAAATGTCCCGGCCGAAGGCCGATTGCTCTTAAAATTGCAGGCTCGCTTTCGCTCGCCAGGAAATAATCGACACCTAAATGGCAAGAAAGGTCTTAAAATTGACAACGAAATGGGGCGAAAAGTGTTAAAATCGCCAAACTAATGGGCCGAACGTCTTATAATCTCAAAACTAGTGGGGCTAAGCATTAGGGAGAAAGGGGTCCAGAAAAACGGTCTTCCTCCCCTTAAGTATCGAAAAATCAGCTACTAAGAGATTCAATTTTACCATCAGCTGGAAAAAAACCCCAAACCAAAATAGACTATAGTGTATATGTGTCCTCCTCATCAGTCTGTTGTTCTCAGGCCAGTTACCAATATATGTGTCCTCCTCATCAGTCTGTTGTTCTCAGGCCAGTTACCAATATATGTGTCCTCCTCATCAGTCTGTTGTTCTCAGGCCAGTTACCAATATATGTGTCCTCCTCATCAGTCTGTTGTTCTCAGGCCAGTTACCAATATATGTGTCCTCCTCATCAGTCTGTTGTTCTCAGGCCAGTTACCAATATATGTGTCCTCCTCATCAGTCTGTTGTTCTCAGGCCTGTTACCAATATATGTGTCCTCCTCATCAGTCTGTTGTTCTCAGGCCAGTTACCAATATATGTGTCCTCCTCATCAGTCTGTTGTTCTCAGGCCAGTTACCAATATATGTGTCCTCCTCATCAGTCTGTTGTTCTCAGGCCAGTTACCAATATATGTGTCCTCCTCATCAGTCTGTTGTTCTCAGGCCAGTTACCAATATATGTGTCCTCCTCATCAGTCTGTTGTTCTCAGGCCAGTTACCAATATATGTGTCCTCCTCATCAGTCTGTTGTTCTCAGGCCAGTTACCAATATATGTGTCCTCCTCATCAGTCTGTTGTTCTCAGGCCAGTTACCAATATTGTAGCTCTGTCCTGTATCTTCACCAACGCTGCCAAATGCCGGTATGTTGTCGCTGCCCCCCATCGTAGCGTATTCCACAGTTAAGGGGAGGCAGACCGTTTTTCTGGACCCCCTTCTCCCTAATGCTTAGCCCCACTAGTTTTGAGATTATAAGACGTTTGGCCCATTAGTTTGGCGATTTTAACACCTTTCGCCCCATTTCGTTGTCAAATTTAAGACCTTTCTTGCCATTTAGGTGTCGATTATTTCCTAGCGAGCGAAAGCGAGCCTGCAATTTTAAGAGGAATCGGCCTTCGGCCGGGACATTTTTCTACCGAAAAATTTACAAATTTATCTTGAAGGGGGGTCTAGGGGGTGTTTTTCTAAGCTTGATGGAGGTCTAGGGAGAAAACTAAAAAAATAAATGAATTAATAGACCAAACAACCGGTCAGTCTCCCCTTAATCGGACCTGGGACTTGTATAACATTAGGAGGCTCTTGGTGGACAGAACTTACAGAAGATGTGCAGTTCTTATGTAGCAGAACTTCATTGATGCAACTCTTTGCTATATTTTTAATGTGTTGGTTGAATGGGAAAGAGAGTTGTCAAATGTTACATTAAGAATTGTTATTTGACTATTTTCCTGGATAACATTCCCATCCATGTTAACCCTCTCCGACATATGACGCGATTTTGAGCCTATTAGGGATACTTTAAAGCCTTTACCATCAGGGGTATTTAGAAACCTTTAGTTTAGTTACTTCAACCTCTGTAGTTGTCTTTGAGTTAGCTGTGGGCAGAACACTAATATTGGAGAGGTAATTATAAGAGTGAGAAAACTCTATTTCTTATTGCTAATCTGGCAACCTCTGCGTCATATGTGCGTGAAAGGGTTTAAGTTGAGCTGGATTTGCTAGATGTCTTTTCGGCTGCAAATTTGACTTGACATATGCGCCACCCCCTCTCCCTCCCCTACCCCATCTCACTCTCACTCACACACACTCTATCTCTCTCTCCTCATATCTGGTGAAGGTAAAAGGATAGAATCCAATTAGCGGTGAGGACAGAGTGCCAGGGAAAGGCCTCTCTCTCTCACTCACTCACTCACTCACTCACTCACTCACTCACTCACTCACTCACTCACTGGAAGCTAGCCAACGTAACACCGATATTCAAAAAAGGCAGCAAATCCCTACCCAGTAACTATCGTCCAATTAGCTTAACCTCAGTTGTATGTAAAATGCTAGAAACGGTCATACGAGACAGACTCGTAAATCACTTAGAGGAAAATAACATACTTAAAGATACTCAACACGGCTTTCGTAAAAAACGTTCCTGTTTAACAAACCTCTTCGACTTCTTCCACGATATCCTCAACCTCTACGATGAGAGTAAAGCTGTAGATATTATATACCTTGATTTTCAAAAGGCCTTTGACAAAGTTCCCCACAAACGTTTACTGCTAAACTAAAAGCGCATGGAATACAAGACGGTGTGTTGAAATGGATAGAAAATTGGCTCAGCAACAGAAGCAAAGGGTAGTCATAAACGGTAAGGCATCTAAATGGACCAATGTAAGTAGCGGGGTACCCCAGGGATCGGTACTAGGACCAATTCTCTTTCTAATTTACATCAACGACATAGATGAGGGTCTCACCTGCACAATCTCAAAATTTGCTGACGATACAAAAATTGCAAATAGCGTACTCTCAAAAGAACAAGTTGACGATATGCAACACAATCTAGATAAATTGTCATGTTGGGCCCAAATTTGGCAAATGAGTTTCAATGCGGATAAATGTAAAGTACTACATGTCGGATACCTAAATGAGAAAGCAAACTATTCGATGAATGGCACTCAGCTTAAGAATGTAAACAGAGAAACTGATCTGGGAGTAACAATATCGAGTAACCTAAAACCGAGTCAACAATGTTCAGAAGTTGTTAAGAAGGCAAACAAAATAATTGGCTTTATAGGCAGGTCATTTGAGCATAAATCCAAAGAAGTTATCCTAACCCTTTACAATTCCTTAGTCCGCCCTCTTCTGGAATACTGCGTTCAATCCTGGTGCCCTTATTACCAAAAAGATATAAACAAGCTAGAACGAGTTCAACGTAGAGTTACCAAAATGATACCTAGCCTAAAGAACAAACCATACGAAGAGCGTCTTAGAGA
This sequence comes from Paralithodes platypus, assembly GCA_032716605.1. Classification (NCBI taxonomy): domain Eukaryota; kingdom Metazoa; phylum Arthropoda; class Malacostraca; order Decapoda; family Lithodidae; genus Paralithodes; species Paralithodes platypus. The sequence continues at coordinate 38,523,056 of CM064521.1, forward strand.
ATTAAATCTATTTCCTTTAACCCAGCGCAGATTAAGAGGCGACTTAATTCAAGTGTTCAAAATCATCAAAGGCATCGACAATATGAAACTGTAGTAAGTACTTCACTATCGACCAATCTAATTACACGCGGGGAAACGGTTGCAAAATTATTGGTAAATCTTTTAACTCGCACGAATCTAAGAATTTCTTCTTCAATCGAGTTGTCAACTTGTGGAATGGGCTTCCCCGAGACGTTATAGACTGCAGCACCGTTGATTCATTTAAATTCCGCCTAGACAAATATCTCCCATCAAACCCGCGACTGACTGCGTTTGTAAATGAATAACTTTATCCTCCCCTCAGTTACTAACCCATATGTCCCCTACTAACTTCCTAGTCCTGCCACGTTAGTGGCAGGGCAGTAGTTCCCTTTCCAATGTTCCCTTACCCACTCTAAACCACTGTTTGGACACTTGATCCTCAGTGTTTTGGAGGACAAGCAACCTAGAAGGGTCACTAGACCTGTTGTTGCTTGATTTCCTTTGTACTCCTTTGTACTCACTCACTCACTCACTCACTCACTCTCTCCATCTATATCTATATATTTATCTATCTACGTCCTCCTTCACCCTTAATTCCCCCCTCTCTCTCCTTTTTCCCACTTCCTCTTTATCATCCCCCTTCCTCACTCCATCCTTTCTCCTCTCCTCTCTTCCTCACAATACTCCCACCTTTCCTTCACCTTCTCTCCCTCCCTCCCTCCTTTCCTCACTCTCCCCTCTCCATCATCATCAATCTCTTCCTTTCATTTCCTTCTTACCTCACTCTCACCTTTCCTTTACCCTCTCTCCTTTCCTCACTATCCTCGTCATTCTTCTCCCCCTCCTCCTTCCATCCCTTCCTCCATCCTCCCTCCCTCCTTCTCTCATCCCTTCCCTTTCACCCCCGCCCTCTCCATCCACATCCGTCTCTCCTGCCTCTTCCGCTTTCTCTCCACCACACTCCCCTTCAACCACCCCTCCCTCTCACTCTCAAAATAAATGTTACCTTTAAAAACGAGAACATTATTATGCCGGTATTCAAAAGGATTGTTAGACCCCATTATGGCGTTCAGTTCTGGTCCCCGTATCTCAAGAAAGACATTGAAAATCTCGAATCCGTGCAGTGTAGAACTACTAAGCTAATCTCCTCTCTCAGAAACAAGCCATATTATGAAAGATTAAAGAAATCAAATTTGTCCTCGCTAAAGAAAAAGGCCAACTTATCGAGTGTTTTAAGATACTTAAAAGATTGACAGAGTAGATATCAGAGCACTGTTCACGATTAATAACAATGCTGCAACCCGAGGTAATGGAATGAAATAATTAGAAAGAAGGCATGCCTAGATGTGACACAAAATGTATTCACATACAGTGTGGTTAAAGAGTGGAATAGTTTACCGAGGGAGGTGGTCGACAGTACTTCAATTGATACGTTTAAGAAGAGACTGGACGATCATCTGATGGAGATTGGATTAATATGAATTAGTCAGTAGGTAAGTGTAATTTCCCTTTCAAACTAAAATTCTTTCTATACTCTATACAAACTTTTCTTGTAGGCATTTCCTGACCCATAAGGTTACACTTCATCCAATTTTCCGGTACCGCTTTTTAGCCGTAGAGAGTGGAGGGTGGGGAGAGAGCCTTCTACTTTGCTGTCCTATTCTTCTACTATAAACTTACCCTGTCTAGTAGATTTAAGGCCGGACCACCTAGTAGGGACCACAAGATCTGTGTGGTCTGAGTATCTCTGTGTAACTCTCTCCTCATATCTGCTCCAGCCTTGTTTCCTGTCCATCTCCACACCTGTCTTTATTTCTCTCTCTTCCATTCCTCCTTTTCTCACTATACCCTCGCCATCCGGGTATAAAAGGGAAGTATGGATAGGGGAAGGAAGAAAGAGGAAAGATGGAGAAAGGGAAAGGCAGAAGGGAAGAAGACAAGGGAACGGATATAGCTGGATACCGAGTCTATTATTATTATTATTATTATTATTATTATTATTATTTTTAGAAAAAATAATAAATATGCAGGTTATTAATCTATCATCCCTAACTCTCTAATATATATTCTCCCTTGTTCACCCTAAAAACATAGTAACTCAAGAAATAAATTCGCTCGATCATAAAACACAAACACCTTACATCTCTATGGTAACCTACCCTCCAACAAGAGGGCGAATAATATATGACAAATTGGATAAACCACTACGCACTTGTCCCACATTATCAGACAACACACATCTCCATTATGCCTTTCACCCCTAACATAATTAGTGAACACATATACATAAATATGTACACCATGTATAAAACAAATGTTCAAAGTATAATTCACCACCCGTCCATATCATCTAAAGAATGCCCCCCCCAAAAAAAAACAAAAAAAAAAAACAAAAAAAAAAACATACAAAATAAATAAATAAATAAATAAATAAATACATGAATAAATAAATAATACAATGTAATTCAATCAATATAAAATCAATAACCAAACACAAGTAATAGTAGTATAATTAATCTAAATATTAACAAATTCACATTAATTACAATCAAACAAATTAACAAAGCACCCTCTCTATCACCTATCCAATCCGGTGTCCCGATATTGCGAGTTATATCTCCCTTTCAGTACCGGTGACGTCTTTATTTATTTGATTTCAGCTACATTTAAAAGATTTATTAAGCTTAGGAAGGATATATGGTAGCTAGAAAGATTAATTGAGATAGTTTGTAGCTTTGTAAATGTCAAATGTCCTTCCTTAGCCAAATAACATCGTCTAATAGGTGCTAGAATATAATAAAAAGATGTCACAGGTAATGAATGGGTTAAAAAAAGAGGGGAAGGAAGGAAGGGGTTGGGGTGGGGAGGAGGAAAGATGAAATACAGTAGGTGAGAAAAAGTTGATGGGCTGACCTCCTTACTGTTCTGTAGTTTATATTTAGTCCGTTTTGCCTTTTGTCTCCCTCATAAAAAAAAAAAAAAAAAAAAAAAAAACACACACACACACACACACACGTATTGCTGACAACTATGATCCCTCGCCTGCTCTCCAGCTCGGGGATTATCCGGGGAATGCCTCTCATATGACCCATGACCTTTGACCTTACCCTTCACTTGGCACTAACGATCACGCAAGAAATTCACAGCATCCACTCGCTTCCAATAAAGCTCAATATGAAGATTTTCAACGTTATCACGTTTTACCAACCAATACGGATAACTAGCAAACGTAATTCCATGCACTACGCGTTTATTCATTAGTCATATAATACCAGTCTCTCACGAAAGGTATAGAGTATTAACCATACCTATCTCACTCCTTTTCTGCAATTTCTGGCTACCGAAAGACGATTTCATTCAACTTAGGAATTAATTTTCGAAATTAAAGGGGTATAAGCTAATCTTTCTGAGGCTAACAAAACCTTCCCCAACTGCATAAAATCACCTAAATATACTGCGAATATAATATGTTTAATTTACACATAAACTTTAATTGTTGGTGAAATATGACAAGCTCAAAACCCAGAAACTTGAAGGCTACGTTCTCTGCCATTTATCAACATGGTATTACTAACTCTCTCTCTCTCTCTCTCTCTCTCTCTCTCTCTCTCTCTCTCTCTCTCTCTCTCTCTACCTCCTCTCTCTCTCTCTCTCTCTCTCTCTCTCTCTCTCTCTCTCTCTCTCTCTCTCTCTCTCTCTCTCTCTCTCTCTCTCTCTCTCTCTCTCTCTCCCTCTCTCTCTCTCTCTCTCTCTCTCTCTCTCTCTCTCTCTCTCTCTCTCAGAGCTTTCTGACTAACAATAACGACATAAATACATCTTGGGAGTGTTTCACAACCACTTACCTTAAGGCAGTGCAAGACTGCATACCATCGAAAATACGGCGTCCAGGCCATAATGATAAGCCCAAATGGTGGAATAAAGATATTTCAGACTGTCTGCTTGCTAAAAATTTGCTAATGATAGATTAAAATCCTCACAAAATGACGAAGAACGGGGAAATTTGTAGAGCTACGACGCAAAGCCAAAAAGTTAATTAAGCAAAGTAAAAAGACCCTGGAGTTACATGTTGCGAATCAAAGTAAAACAAACCCGAAAGAATAGTTATATCAGAAAGAAAAAAGTAGTTACTTCAACTGTTGGACCGTTAGTCGATGAAAATGGAGAATACACCAAAGACGAAGTACAATGAGTAATGCTCTCAATACCTTCTTTGCATCAGTTTTTACAACCGAAGACCTCAGTGATATCCCTACACCATCGCCGATTCAGATTGATAATTCAGATGTTCTAAGCAATATCACCATTACAGAGAGAGAAGTATTGAATTGTTTAGATAAACTTAAGGTAAATAAAACGCCTAGACCTGATACAATCTCGCCTAGAGTTCTAAAGGAAGCTAAGGATGAGCTCTCCAAACCACTGACAGTGCTATTCAATGAATCCTTGCAGTCTGGGACTATGCCTGATCAGTGGAAGCTAGCCAACGTAACACCGATATTCAAAAAGGCAGCAATCCCTACCCATTAACTATCGTCCAATTAGCTTAACCTCAATTGTATGTAAAATGCTAGAAATGGTCATAAGAGACAGACTCGTAAATCACTTAGGGGCAAATAACTTACTTAAAGATACTCAACACGGCTTTCGTACAAACGTTCCTGTTTAACAAACCTCTTAGACTTCTTCCACGATATCCTCAACCTCTACGATGAGAGTAAAGCTGTAGATATTATATACCTTGATTTTCAAAAGGCCTTTGACAAAGTTCCCCACAAACGTTTACTGCTAAAACTAAAAGCGCATGGAATACAAGACGGTGTGTTGAAATGGATAGAAAATCGGCTCAGCGACAGAAAGCAAAGAGTAGTCATAAACGGTAAGGCATCTAAATGGACCAATGTAAGTATCGGGGTACCCCAGGGATCGGTACTAGGACCAATTATCTTTCTAATTTATATCAACGACATAGATGAGGGTCTCACCTGTACAATCTCAAAATTTGCTGACGATACAAAATTTGCAAATAGCGTACTCTCAAAAGAACAAGTTGACGATATGCAACACAATCTAGATAAATTGTCATGTTGGGCCCAAATTTGGCAAATGAGTTTCAATGTCGGATACTACATATCGGATACCTAAATGAGAAGCAAACTATTCGATGAATGGCACTCAGCTTAAGAATGTAAACAGAGAAACCGATCTGGGAGTAACAATATCGAGTAACCTAAAACCGAGTCAACAATGTTCAGAAGTTGTTAAGAAGGCAAACAAAATAATTGGCTTTATAGGCAGGTCATTTGAGCATAAATCCAAAGAAGTTATCCTAACCCTTTACAATTCCTTAGTCCGCCCTCTTCTGGAATACTGCGTTCAATCCTGGTGCCCTTATTACCAAAAAGATATAAACAAGCTAGAACGAGTTCAACGTAGAGTTACCAAAATGATACCTAGCCTAAAGAACAAACCATACGAAGAGCGTCTTAGGGAATTAAATCTATTTCCTTTAACCCAGCGCAGATTAAGAGGTGACTTAATTCAAGTGTTCAAAATCATCAAAGGCATCGACAATATGAACTGTAGTAAGTACTTCACTATCGACCAATCTAATTACACGCGGGGAAACGGTTGCAAAATTATTGGTAAATCTTTTAAGTCACACGAATCAAAGAATTTTTTCTTCAATCGAGTTGTCAACTTGTGGAATGGGCTTCCCCGAGACGTTATAGACTGCAGCACACCGTTGATTCATTTAAACTCCGCTTAGACAAATATCTCGCATCAAACCGGCGACTGACTGCGTTTGTAAATGAATAACTTTATTTTATCCCCCCCTCAGTTACTAACCCATCTGTCCCCTACTAACTTCCTAATCCTGCCACGGACATTAGTTCCAGGGCAGTAGTTCCCTTTCCAATGTTCCCTTACCCACTCTAAACCACTGTTTGGACACTTGATCCTCAGTGTTTTGGAGGACAAGCAACCTAGAAGGGTCACTAGACCTGTTGTTGCTTGATTTCCTTTGTACTCCTTTTTACTTTGTACTCTCTCTCTCTCTCTCTCTCTCTCTCTCTCTCTCTCTCTCTCTCTCTCTCTGTGTGTGTGTGTGTGTGTGTGAGGGAGGGTAGGAGGGAATGAGTGGGATGGAAATTATAGAGGGAATATGAAGTTCGGAATGAGGAAGGGAATGAAGGAAAGGAAGGAGAGGGTGTGGAGAAGGAAGGAAGGAATGGAGGATGAGTGCGATGGCATTCCCATTAAGTGCATACCGGCATGTAGGGTCTAGTGACTGCCACATACTGCACATACATACAGTCACACATACACAGTCACATACACAGTCACACACACACACACACACACACATAACACAGACACACATAACACACATACACACACACACATTACCTACTACACATCAAAGGCCATGCTATATATATATATATATTTCTATATTCCAACTACGAGTACCCTTTCGGGCATAGGCTGATAGCCTTTACACTCTACCGCTGAACACGGAGAGGCCCGTGAGGTCTTGCTCCAGTCTAGGGAGTGAGACATGCGAAGCTTCACGGCTCGAAGCAATTCCATCTCTGAAGCTGCTCCGCCTCTGCGCTTCACATTCTCATCCCCCAGGCTCGGACCCTCACTCTCAGAACGCCACCTATTGAGCAATTAACTCACTCAAGAGTTAGTAATACCGTGTTGATAAATAGCATATTTTTGAATATGGGAATATTCATACAATGCTATTTAATCAGGGAACAATGAGGGTATTTCTTTGGCATTTAGGTGTGCTGTGGTAATGCACTAATACTAGGTACAGCACAAATTCCATCCCAATAATATCTTCCCATTAACATATTGGGATTCGAACCCGGGTCCATTGGATTACCAGTCCAGTGGCAAGACCACTCTGCCACACCTCCCCTGTACCAGCCCTCCAGGAAGCACACACACACACACACATACACACACACACACACACACATATTACCTATTACACATCAAAGGTCGTGTTATATAAAACACCTGTACCAGCCCTCCAGGAAGCACACACACACACACACACACACACACACACACACACACACACACACACACACACACACACACATATTACCTATTACACATCAAAGGTCGTGTTATATAAAACACCTGTACCAGCCCTCCAGGAAGCACACACACACACACACACACACATACACACATACACACACACACACACACCACACACACACACACACACATATTACCTATTACACATCAAAGGTCGTGTTATATAAAACACCTGTACCAGCCCTCCAGGAAGCACACACACACACACACACACACACACACACATACACACACACACACACACACACATATTACCTATTACACATCAAAGGTCGTGTTATATAAAACACCTGTACCAGCCCTCCAGGAAGCACACACACACACACACACACACACACACACACACACATACACACACACACACACACACACACACACACACACACACACACATATTACCTATTACACATCAAAGGTCGTGTTATATAAAACACCTGTACCAGCCCTCCAGGAAGCACACACACACACACACACACACACACACACACACATATTACCTATTACACATCAAAGGTCGTGTTATATAAAACACACACACACACACACACACACACACACACACACATATTACCTATTACACATCAAAGGTCGTGTTATATAAAACACATGTACCAGCCCTCCAGGAAGCACACACACACACACACACACACACACACACACACACACACACATATTACCTATTACACATCAAAGGTCGTGTTATATAAAACACCTGTACCAGCCCTCCAGGAAGCACACACACACACACACACACACACACACACACACACATATTACCTATTACACATCAAAGGTCGTGTTATATAAAACACCTGTACCAGCCCTCCAGGAAGCACACACACACACACACACACACACACATATTACCTATTACACATCAAAGGTCGTGTTATATAAAACACCTGTACCAGCCCTCCAGGAAGCACACACACACACACACACACACACATATTACCTATTACACATCAAAGGTCGTGTTATATAAAACAAACCTGTACCAGCCCTCCAGCAAGCACAAGGTCGTGTATATAAAACACACACACACACACACACACACACACACACACACACACACAGTAGCCATTTCAGCTGATGTTTCCGATACTCAAGATACAAATAGCGACTCTCTTCCCCCTCAAGACAACTTCCGTGTCGTGAGGAACAACGTTTGCCCCAAGACCAGGAAACACATACCGATTACCGAGTGTCAAAACCGTTTCCAGATACTCGCAGACTCAGATGACGAAGAGGAAATAGAAGAAGTCCGGCTCGTGGGAGACTCGATGATACGTGGTCAGCTCACAGAGTTTTGCGCCAGGGCACCTAAGACCAGGAAGCGTTTTTGTATCCTGGTGGTGGTGTGGATGACGTAGTTGCAGCAGTTGACGAGTATCAAAGTTGGCCCCTGCTAATACAATGTACGTCATCCACGTTGGATCCAACGATGTACAGCGAACCCGGTCGGAAGATTTGCTTTTAAAGTACCAGCAGCTGATCAAGTCGTTTAAGGAGAAGTCAGTCAAGGATCATCGTCTCAGGAATCGTCCCCCGGCTCGGTGTAGAGAGCCGATTTTACAACATAGCCACCAGCACAAATCGTTGTCTAGCAAACCTCTGCAGGAAGGAGAACGTGGGATTCGTCGACCACCTGGGACAATTTCTACTACGATGACTATTTGTTTTCGGACGATGGAGTTCATCTGAACCAGGTGGGAGCAGAGCGCGTTTTTGGGCGTCTTCTCAACGATGCGGTGAAGGATTTTCGGAGAAGAAATCGACTCAGCACGGATAACCAGGAGGAGGACCGAAGACAGCGAGGACGGCAATCTACAAAGGAATTAAATACTAATCCGTTAAGAACCGCGAATTTGGATAAAGCTCCACCAACACGACCCAAATTTCAAAAACCGTCAGGGATAACGACCGAGGACCGAGGACAGCTATGAATGTAAATGTAGATCCGACCAGAACCAAAAAAATTCGATGAAAGAACGATCTGCGCGAGTTCTAAAACCGCAACTTTAAAGGTTTTCTATGCAAAAACGCTCGTAGCATACGCAATAAATTTTCAGATTTAGAGGAACTAGTGTTTACAGAAAAATTATGATCTGATTGGCATAACAGAATCTTGGCTCAATACACAAGATAGAGACTTTTTAGCAGAGTATTCACTCCCGGTTATGTAATGTTTGAGAACAGCCGAATAAATAAAAAAATGGAGGTGGCGTTTATTTTATATCAAAGAAAGTCTTAACCCGACCCTCGTGTCAAAACCTCAAATTGGAACGTCGACACATCTTTTGTGCTAATAAAGAATAATAAAGGTACAAAAATAATACTTGCGTTAATATACAGACCTCCAGCTCATCAGTGCAGTTCCAAAACTGACCGAGAAATTTTCGAACAAATTGCAGATGTACGTAACTCACAAGATAACCTTAATTTTTGGCGACTTTAATTACCTGTGACCAAGTGGGGCGCTGACTCTTACTTCACACTCCGGACATGACTTGTATACGAACTGCAAGAGAGGTTCGCTTTATCAATTTGTTCGAATGCCGACCCGTGGTAATAACGTTCTTGACATTGTACTTGCAACAAAAGAAGAATTGATAGAGAATTTGAATGTTGGTGATGAATTCAGTAACAGCGACCATCGTACGATAACTTTCACTTTAAAGTTACTAGTAACGAACCAAATAGTAGCATCGAAAAAGTCCCTAATTTCAAGAAAGCACAACTTCCATAAACTTAGAGCTATGTTTAAGAAAAACTGACGTGGAGCTTTTTAATTACAATAACGACATAAATACATCTTGGAAGTTATTCGAAACCACTTACCTAAAAGCATGCAAGACTGCATACCATCGAAAATACGGCGTCCAGGCCATAATAATAAGCCCAAATGGTGGAATAAGATATTTCAAACTGCTGCTTGCTAAAAAATTTGCTAATGATAGATTAAATCCTCACAAAATGACGAAGAACGGGTGAAATTTGTAGAGCTACGACGCAAAGCCAAAAAGTTAATTAAGCAAAGTAAAAAAGACCTTAGAGTTACATATTGGCGAATCAAAGTAAAAAACAACCCGAAAGAATTCTATAGTTATATCAGAAAGAAAAAAAAAGTAGTTACTTCAACTGTGGACCGTTAGTCGATGAAAAAGGAGAATACCCCAAAGACGAAGTACAAATGAGTAATGCCCTCAATACCTTCTTTGCATCAGTTTTTACAACAGAAGACCTCAGTGATGTATCCCTACACCATCGCCGATTCAGATTGATATCAGATGTTCTAAGCAATATCAACCGTTACAGAGAGAGAAGTATTGAATGTTTAGATAAACTCAAGGTAAATAAAACGCCAGGACCTGATACAATCTCGCCTAGAGTTCTAAAGGAAGCTAAGAATGAGCTCTCCAAACCACTGACATTACTATTCAATAAATCCTTGCCGTCTGGAACTATGCCTGATCAGTGGAAGCTAGCCAACGTAACACCGATATTCAAAAAAGGCAGCAAATCCCTACCCAGTAACTATCGTCCAATTAGCTAACCTCAGTTGTATGTAAAATGCTAGAAACGGTCATACGAGACAGACTCGTAAATCACTTAGAGGAAAATAACATACTTAAAGATACTCAACACGGCTTTCGTAAAAAAACGTTCCTGTTTAACAAACCTCTTAGACTTCTTCCACGATATCCTCAACCTCTACGATGAGAGTAAGCTGTAGATATTATATACCTTGATTTTCAAAAGGCCTTTGCCAAAGTTCCCCACAAACGTTTACTGCTAAAAACTAAAGCCCATGGAATACAAGACGGTGTGTTGATTTGGTTAGAATATTGGCTCAGCAACAGAAAGCAAAGGGTAGTCATAAACGGTAAGGCATCTAAATGGACCAATGTAAGTAGCGGGGTACCCCAGGGATCGGTACTAGGACCAATTCTCTTTCTAATTTACATCAACGACATAGATGAGGGTCTCACCTGCACAATCTCAAAATTTGCTGACGATACAAAAATTGCAAATAGCGTACTCTCAAAAGAACAAGTTGACGATATGCAACACAATCTAGATAAATTGTCATGTTGGGCCCAAATTTGGCAAATGAGTTTCAATGCGGATAAATGTAAAGTACTACATGTCGGATACCTAAATGAGAAAGCAAACTATTCGATGAATGGCCCCCAGCTTAAGAATGTAAACAGAGAAAAAACTTATCTTGGAGTAACAATATCTAGTAACCTAAAACCGAGTCAACAATGTTCAGAATTTGTTAAGAAGGCAAACAAAATAATTGGCTTTATAGGCAGGTCATTGAGCATAAATCCAAAGAAGTTATCCTAACCCTTTACAATTCCTTAAGTCCGCCCTCTTCTGGAATACTGCGTTCAATCCTGGTGCCCTTATTACCAAAAAGATATAAACAAGCTAGAACGAGTTCAACTTAGAGGTTACCAAAATGATACCTAGCCTAAAGAACAAACCATACGAAGAGCGTCTTAGAGAATTAAATCTATTTCCTTTAACCCAGCGCAGATTAAGAGGCGACTTAATTCAAGTGTTCAAAATCATCAAAGGCATCGACAATATGAACTGTAGTAAGTACTTCACTATCGACCAATCTAAGTTACACGCGGGGAAACGGTTGCAAAATTATTGGTAAATCTTTTAACTCGCACGAATCTAAGAATTTCTTCTTCAATCGAGTTGTCAACTGTGGAATGGGGCTCCCCGAGACGTTATAGGCCGCAGCACCGTTGATTCCATTAAATTCCGCCTAGACAAATATCTCGCATTGTAAATGAATAACTTTATCCTCCCCTCAGTTACTAACCCATATGTCCCCTACTAACTTCCTAGTCCTGCCACGTTAGTGGCAGGGCAGTAGTTCCCTTTCCAATGTTCCCTTACCCACTCTAAACCACTGTTTGGACACTTGATCCTCAGTGTTTTGGAGGACAAGCAACCTAGAAGGGTCACTAGACCTGTTGTTGCTTGATTTCCTTTGTACTCCTTTGTACATATTACCTATTACACATCAAAGGTCGTGTTATATAAAACACCTGTACCAGCCCTCCAGGAAGCGATTGGAACCTCTCTCTTTTTCACTCAACACTGCTCGCCTCTTAATGCTTGACTCCAATATCCGGATCACAGTTAATTCGCTCACAGGTAGTTTCGTCCACACGTTACTTCGTTCACAAGTGATAGCGTCTTCATTCCGAGTTGACTTGTTACGGCATACTTAAGTTCAAGGTAATCCACCTTGACTTAAGATAACCTTCTACTTTTAGCCTTACTTTTCCTTACTCTGGTTTTTGTTTTCCCTACGAGAAGTAAGTCCTGGCCACCTCAATCGCAACGTCTGTGTCCAGTGTATTTATGTAAATATATGTACCGGTTCGTATAATCCAGGATCCAGAAAATATTGTCCCTTAAACCTGGTATAATCTATGTAATCTCAACTCAACCTGATCTAGCGTAGCCTATCCCAACTTAATATATATATACTGTATATATATATATATATATATATAGGAAGAGGGCACACAGCACAAGTTGTCTGTTAGTTACAGCGAGTGCCTTTTCTAAGCAAAAGTGTAAAGTAAAACAAGACAAGTCAAGGTACAATTGAGTAAAGATTGCCTGGACACAGTTTGATTTAAAGAACCATGTGGAAACAGTTACAGAGCCTACAGTTCGTGTACAAGAAGAACGGGGAAACAGCCATACTCTGAGCTTTTATATATATAATTTTTCATATATCATGAATATAAAATATAACTGAATTAGTGAAGATGAGCCATGATTATTTTACGTGACTGTGATGGTATGACGCAAGTTCTCTCCACCGCAAATAGTTTTAATTATGCACTCATTACTCTGACTCCATGTCTCCTTCAACCAGAGTCAAGTTTGTCGTCCACAGACCTTCCGGGTAATCATGTTGTTGCTGCTAAAATTATATATTTTTTGTGTAATCCAAAAAAAAAAAAAAAAAAAAAAACGGGGCAGTTTATATAATTATATGAAAACCTTACATAATTCAAGTTAAATTAACTTAAACTAATATAACCTAGTGTACTATAGTCAAACATATTCCATACTTTTTATTGTATCATATTACTATACAAAAAGACAACCGGAGCTAGGTGAAGTTCTATCAAACAAAAGTACAATTTAAATACAGTTACCAAATCATTACTTGGTTAGCCTGACTTAAATCTTTGAATAAAATTATAAATCCAATAATTACATATTTTGTCCATACTTGTGGACAAAATGAAAATGAAATATTTGAATTGGCGAAGTCAGGCCTTCTCAACTAACTCTCTCTCTCTCTCTCTCCAACCACAACACATATAATCTTCACCATCTCAACATTATCTCCTGTGCATCATTAAATTTATCCAGCAATCACAAAAAAAAAAAAAAATTATTCTCCCCAGTAAATTGTTTATTTATCTGCCATATTTATCATATTTATCTGCCATATTAGCAGTCTTGCTAAGGCAGCCTCCCAGAAGCTGGGTGTGCTCAACTGCCTCAAGGGGTTCTTTACCCCTGCACAGCTTCTTGCTCTGTACAGGGGCACAGTGCGTCATTGTATTGAGTATTGTTGACATGTGTGGGGAGGATCCTCTCACACCGCACTCTTAGACAAAGTAGAAAGGAAAGCCTTTGGTATCATTAACTCCCGTCCACTCACCAACTCTCTGCAATTTCTCTCTCTTCGACTCAATGTTGCATCTCTCTCGCTATTCTATCGCTACTACAATAATCAATGTTCCTCAGAGCTCTCCCAGTGTATACCACCTCCTCTACGTAGGGTACGTAGTACCCGTCTTGCAACACAATACCACCCCTACTCTGTGCAATTCTCCAACCCGAGAGTGAAACGTTATTCTCAGTATTTCTTCTATTCAACTGCTGAGCTCTGGAACTCTCTCCCAGAATTAGTCTTTCCCTCTTCCTATGACTTAAATTGCTTCAAACTCCGTGTGTCCAGGCATTTTGGCTCGAACCTCCCTTGATTTTGGCCCTGTCACTCTTTCAACTCTCGGGGAGGCACTCTATACAGGCAGTTCTGCCTTTTGACTCCTTCACTCACATAGAAAACAATAATAATAATAATAATCTGTGAACCTAGTTGTTAAAATGTCCTTGCCATGTCCTTGGTTGTTGAGCCTACGAATGATAGCTATCAGTTGGTAGAAGTTAAGCCTTTCCAAGCATATAATTAACACGATAGGTTCTTCAAATATCCATCCCAACAATTTCCAACTTAAATGTCTAAAACGTAAATCTCAATCCCGTAATAAACTCCTTACTTGTTTAGCTTGCGGATGAGGGCCTTGAGTTGGTGGAAGTCTGGCCTCTCGAGTGCTTCCTCCGCCCAACACTTCTTCATCATCAGGATCATCTCCTCCTCTCCCACCACCTCCTCCTCGGTGCTGGGACGGAACGGGGGGTGGCCGCCGTTCTTCACGTTCTCAACAATTTCTGTAAGGGAGAGAGAGAGAAAGAGAGGGTTAGGTCAGTGGGAAGGGAGGGTAAGACGTGTGATAAAAAGATGGTAATTGGTGTGTGTGTGTGTGTGTGTGTGTGTGTGTGTGTGTGTGTGTGTGTGTGTGTGTGTGTGTGTGTGTGTGTTATCATATACACATGAACTAGACGAAAATCCATCACAAGTTAAGGAAAAGTAGATTAAAATGTGCATAAAATAAGACGAAAGCATAGACATTCTTAATGTGATACGCTCCTCGTTATTCTATAAATCTAGGTTGATGACGAGCAATGCGTGTAAACGAATTTAGATCGAGAAAAATACAATTAGGCTACATACCAATAGTAGAGAAACAGAAACGTATAAGAGGGGAAAGGCATAACTGCGTTTTTAATATCTATAAACAATACAATAAATTCCCTCCATCACATTAATAGACTATAAAAACAACACCCACACAAATATCAGTGTTCTCTAACAGGCAGGTCAAACCAACCACAACCAAAAACGGCCACACTCTTAAACAGCCACAACCAAAAACGGCCACACTCCTAAAAAGCCACAACCAAAAACGGCCACACTCCTAAAAAGCCACAACCAAAAACGGCCACACTCCTAAAAAGCCACAACCAAAAACGGCCACACTCTTAAACAGCCACAACCAAAAACGGCCACACTCCTAAACAGCCACAACAAAAAACGGCCACACTCCTAAACAGCCACAACAAAAAACGGCCACATACCTGTATACAGCGACAACCAAAAACGGCCACATTCCTAAACAGCCACAAGCAACCACGGCCACACTCCTAAACAGCCACAACCAAAAACGGCCACACTCCTAAAAAGCCACAACCAAAAACGGCCACACTCTTAAACAGCCACAACCAAAAACGGCCACACTCCTAAACAGCCACAACAAAAAACGGCCACACTCCTAAACAGCCACATACCTGTATACAGCGACAACCAAAAACGGCCACATTCCTAAACAGCCACAAGCAACCACGGCCACACTCCTAAACAGCCACAACCAAAAACGGCCACATTCCTAAACAGCCACAACCAAAACGGCCACACTCCTAAACAGCCACAACCAAATATGGCCACACTCCTAAACAGCCACAATCCTAACCAGCCACAACCAAAAACGGCCACACTCCTAAACAGCCACAACCAAAAACGGCCACACTCCTAAAGTCACAACCAAAAACGGCCACACTCCTAAACAGCCACAACCAAAAACGGCCACACTCCTAAACAGCCACAACCAAAAACGGCCACACTCCTAAACAGCCACAACCAAAAACGGCCACACTCCTAAACAGCCACAACCAAAAACGGCCAAATTCCTAAACAGCCACAACCAAATACGGCCACACTCCTAAACAGCCACAACCAAAAACGGTCACATTCCTAAACAGCCACAACCAAAAACGGCCACACTCCTAAACAGCCACAACCAAAAACGGCCACATTCCTAAACAGCCACAACCAAAAACGGCCACACTCCTAAACGGCCACAACCCAAAACGGCCACACTCCTAAACAGCCACAAACAAAAACGGCCACAACCCAAAACGGGCACACTCCTAAACAGCCACAACCAAAACCGGCCACATTCCTAAACAGCCACAACCCAAAACGGCCACAACCCAAAACGGCCACACTCCTAAACAGCCACAACCAAAAACGGTCACACTCCTAAACGGCCACAACCCAAAACGGCCGAAGCAATAGGCCTCAGCGGTTTAGGTTTGGTCAGGTTACGTCAGGGTTAAACATAGTAGGTTAGACTAAAAATTATAGGTTATGTTAAGTTTGAATAATAAACTAAAGCGTCAACGGAAAACGAAGGTAAACATTGACGACCGGATATTTTTACTCGTCGGCTAACGAAAGGTAAACACACCTTTCACGTCTGGTGAAAATTCGTGGGGTCAGAATATGTAATCGTAAAAAATCACTGAATAAATATATCCTAGTTTCCTTTACATATAACACTCAAATATAACACGACCGCCTAAGCCGCCATAAAGCAGATATCTAAATTCGGAATAGTATTAATATGCTGGAGTAATAAGTCAAGTGCTTACATTCCTCTGTCAGTTTATGTCACTAATTTGGGCCAAGATCATTAAAACAAGTAGGACGTCGCATCTCTCTGTGACCTTCGTATGACAAATGAGGTCAAAATTATTATCCTATCGGTAATACTAAATAATACAAACAATAATAATGTTAATATAAACAAAACATCATCACCACTACATTTTGATGTCATAAGCAAAATATCTATTATCGTAGCAAAGCCAAAAGTCTCTTACGCCTCTCTCACTGCATTGTAACTTAAGGCCGGATTGAATAGCTTGGTTCAATGTCCCATGACGTCAGTAAACTCTGAGCTATGACGTCAGGGAACTATGGTAGTGACGTCATCCGGGCCAAATCACTCGCTCTGTCTTCGTTCACCGCCACAACTTCCTAAACCTTGGAGTGGCTAGGGTAATTTGGAGAGGGCTAACTTTATATACGCGGAATTTCGATGTGAGTATCCTAGGTTCGAGTCCTTGGAGTGCCACATGTATTTGTTGATTTCATTAATTGAGTTTAGAGGTAAAGTTGGTTGGTGAAAAAATATAATAATTAGCAGGGATTTCGGTTTGGGTATCAAAGTTTGTAACCCCTTCTGTATCGGGGACGTCTATTTTTGTTTACTTTATTCTGGCTACTATTAGACAATTTTATTCAGTTTATAAAGGGCCTCCATTTATTAACAGGCTTCGAACTATCTCGCTTAACCCTTTTGACTACCACAGATCCTTCCTAAACTGCACAAATTCGTCTTAATATAGCTATAGACTACAATTCGTCTTAATATAGCTATAGACTACAATTCGTCTTAATATAGCTATAGACTACAATTCGTCTTAATATAGCTATAGACTACAATTCGTCTTAATATAGCTATAGACTACAATTCGTCTTAATATAGCTATAGACTACAATTCGTCTTAATATAGCTATAGACTACAATTCGTCTTAATATAGCTATAGACTACAATTCGTCTTAAGCAATAGACTACAATTCGTCTTAATATAGCTATAGACTACAATTCGTCTTAATATAGCTATAGACTACAATTCGTCTTAATATAGCTATAGACTACAATTCGTCTTAATATAGCTATAGACTACAATTCGTCTTAATATAGCTATAGACTACAATTAACAAGACATCGCCGGTCCCAAAGCGGTTAATTGGTTGGGTATAAATGGGTGTTGATTTATAGTGTTCAGTTGTTAGCCTGCATATTGGATTCGTTAAGGGAGCCCACCTCGCTTTTTTAGCTTTCTCTCCCTCTCTCTTTGGTTTGTATCCATTCGGCCCCATTCAGCCTACTGTTTTAAGACGTTTACCCCCATCCAGGTGTCAATATTTTCCTGGCGAGCGGTAGCGAGCCAGCATACATATATATTTTTGTGTTGAGAGGAAGCTAAATTTGTACATTTATCGATAGAAAAATGTCTCCGGCAAAGCCAGATTTCTCCATACAATGCTGGCTCGCTATCGCTCGCCAGGAAGATATCGACACTTGGATGGGGATAAACGTCTTAAACAGTGGGCTGAATGGGTCCGAATGGATACAAGCCAGGGAAAGAGAGAAAAGGAGAGAGATAAAAAATAAACCGGCGACCCCCCAAAAAACTTAGAAACCCAAACCGAAATCCAAGGTAACAATATAAAGTAAGCCCTCCCCAAATGAAGGAGAGAAAGATAAAAACAAAACAGTGACCCTCCCTTAACATAAACTTTGTGTATTTTAAGTTACATTATTGTTGGTATGGAACTTGGTGTTGGCATATTCAATACATTACATACATTTCCAATAAGTGACAGCATTACCGATCGTGTTGGTATTTGTTAATTAGGGTGAATACAAAAAAAAATAATATATTTTGATAAACTTTCCAATAGTATATTTATTATCTACATTTTTACTTCCTCCTCCTTCGAACAACACCATATACCTGGTGTGTGTGTGTATGTGTGTGTGTGTGTGTGTGTGTGTGTGTGTGTGTGAATCTATCTCTCTATCTATCTGTACGGCCGCCCAAAAAAGTAGTTGGAAGTTGATGAAAATGTTAAAGGTTATATGAAAACTGGAGGAGGTTGAAAGTGGAGAAGTTAAAACTTTTAATTCGTGACACCCACACCAGAGGTCGTTAGATAGATAAAACAGACATACAGATAGATAGATAGATATATAGCAGATAGATAGCACACACACACACACACACACACACACACACACACACACAGAGACAGAGAGAGAGAGAGAGAGAGAGAGAGAGAGAGAGAGAGAGAGACACACACACAAACACACACATTATATATATATATATATAGAGAGAGAGAGAATGATAGATGGAGGAAGGGAGGAGGGAGGGGGGTATTTTTCAGGATTAAAGCTAACAAATATGAAGTACGAGCCCCCCAAAATATTCCCCAGTATTTTCTCTCTCTGTCATTTGTTTATTTTCGTCCAAGGAACCCACCCGGGAGAATTCAATCTCATTTTCAGCCTCAGTAATCCAGTTTGTTCCTACACACTCCTGCCAATCCTCATCCTCCACCCTTTCTCTTCTTCCTGGTGTATATATGTGTGTTTTTTTTTTTTTTTTTTAGCTACTTCTACCTTTTTTTCTTTTTGGTACTTTGCGTTCTTTGCCACGTTATTCTCTTTCGTGTTTTTTTTTCTTCTAGTTCTTGTTCTTCCTTTGCGACCAGCGACATCCTCTCTCTCTCTCTCTCTCTCTCTCTCTCTCTCTCTCTCTCTCTCTCGTTCAACCTCTTCCTGATGCATGTGGCCTTCTTTTAGCGTGAACCTAGGTATTTTTCTCTCTGGTACCTTCTTTTTCATGATATATTTTCCCATTCTATCCCTTATAATTAGTTGGTGTCTGTGTCCCTCTACCTCTCACGCTGTCTCAGTAATATCTGACTATGTATACCTGACTCTGTGTATATATGACTGTGTGCATAGCTGACTGTGTGTATACCTATGGCAATCAAAAGGGATAACGCTCAATAAACAATCTAATTGCCATAAGCCCTCCCAAATCGAACCAATATATTTAAAGAATAAGAAAAAAAAAAAAAAAAAAAAAAAAAAAAAAAAATATATATATATATATATATATATATATATATAGTTATTATACTGTAAATATACTGTATAGTATACCGTATATAGATAAATACAAATACGAGAAATACAAAACTGGGGGATTGAAATCGTTATGAAAGGTTTGATATGTCATAAATCAGGTAAACATTAAACATATAGAGATGTGGCTATAGAAAACGGGTAACTGTAATAAATGTTGAGGTGCCTGTACTGTAAACTGTTGAGCCTTGCATCCTTCAAGAGCGAGTGCAGCCCAGCATAGCAACAACGTCAGAAATGTGTTTAAGGCGGGATTTGTATTTATTTGTTCGTTAATTTGTATATTATTTCCTTCCAAGACCTCCATCAAGTTTAATAAATACCCCCAAGACCTCCCTTCGCGATAAATTTGTAATTTTTTGATAGAAAAATGCCCCAGCCAAAGGTCGATTCCTCCATAAATACAGGCTCGCTATCACTCGTCAGGAAAAAATTGACACCTAAATGTCACTAAAGGTCTTGAAATCGCCAAACTAATGGAACTAATGTCTTATGACCTTAAAACTAATGGGGCTAAACATAAGGGAGAAAGGGGGTTTACAAAATAATCAAACCACCCCTTAACACCACCCCTGCGGGATCAGAGCGTGATAAATTCGGCGGCACAGCAACGATTATTCCACCAATGATGGGGGGGGGGGGGGGGGAAGAGCTTGGAACGAGAAATTTTATACACACAGGGACCGGCCAACCTCCGCCATCTTGGAACCATTAGCCTCTCTTTATGTGTGTCCAGAACAATACTACATATTTACTAATACTGGTATAGATACAGGATATAGTGTATAATATAGTTCGGGCTTTGGATCTAACTTATACATTATAGTATAATATCTCCCCCAATCTTTATGGAGATGTTTTTAGTTTGTTCCCTAGACCTCCATTAAGCTTAAAATTACACCCCCGAGACCCCCTTTCAAGATGCATTTGTACATTTTTCGATAGAAAAATTCCTCTTACAATGCTCGCTATCGCTCGTCAGGAAAACATCGACACCTAAATGACACGAAAGGTCTTAAAATTGACAGAAATTGGATGAAAGTTCTTAAAATCGCTAAACTAATGAGGCGAACGTCATAAAATCTCAAAAGCAATGGGCCTAAACATGAGGGAGAAGTGGGTCCACAAAAATATCCCTCAAAGTGGAAATCACCCCTTAAACTGATGTACTGTATATGTACGTATGTGTGTTCGTTTATGTTGGGCTAAGTTTTGTTTTTCTGTTTTTTTTTTCTTTTCTTGCCAGACGCCGTAATTCCCGATAAGAGGTGGCCATGCAGATTTGGCGTTTGTCACGAATTTCTAGGTCAAGTTGCCTGGGCTTGAAAGGGGGTCTCGGGGGTGTAATTTTAAGCTTAATGGAGGTCTAGGGAACAAACTAAAAACATCTCCATAAAGATTGGGGGAGATATTATACTATAATGTATAAGTTAGATCCAAACCCCGAACTATATTATACACTATATCCTGTATCTATACCAGTATTAGCAAATATGTAGTATTGTTCTGGACACACATAAAGAGAGGCTAATGGTTCCAAGATGGCGGAGGTTGGCCGGTCCCTGTGTGTATAAAATCTCTCGTTCCAAGCTCTCTGGGGGGGGGGGGGGGGGGGGGGGGGCATGGTGGCCATGCAGATTTGGCGTTTGTCACGAATTTCTAGGTCAAGTTGCCTGGGCTTGACATCTACCAATAACATTTTGACAGTCAAGATTAGATCCACGACCCTTTGATCAGCAAACGAGGATCTACTGAGTACGGCACGGCTCGCATGAGGTTTAATAGTTTGGTCTGGTATAGTTAGCCCTGGAGATCCTAGAGAGAGAGAGAGAGAGAGAGAGAGAGAGAGAGAGAGAGAGTGTGAGAGAGAGAGAGAGAGAGAGAGAGGTAGGTAGGTCATACTTGTGTGGGGAGGTTTCATCCATACCGCACTTCTTGAAAGAGTAGAGTCAAAAACATTTCGCCGCATCTACTCACTTCTTACAATTTCCCTATAATCTCTTATTACACGCCGCAATGTTGCATCTCTTTCACTCTTCTACTGCTATTACAACAATTAGTTATCTTCATAGCTCTCTCAGTACATAGTCCCTCCCTTGAGGCGAGTGCGAGTCACCCGCCTTTCAACACAGTTCCATTCCTATTCTGTCCAGCTCTCCAAACCAAGAATTAACAAATTGTCTCAGTCTTTCTTCTACTCAAAAGGTAAACTCTGGAGCTCTCTCCCTCAATCAATCTTTCCTTCATTCTATGACTTTAAACTTCGTGTGTCCAGGCATTTTGACCCCAACGTCCCTTGAATTTGACTCTGTTTGGGGGGTACACTCATGACAAGTAGCCTGCCTTTTGTCTCCTTCGTAAACAGAAACAAAAAATACTGCTCTTACTTCCATACAGATAATCACAGGGTGGGTGTTAATTTATGTGGGCCACTGTGCATACGGCAACACCGTCTCTCATCTGACCAACCCACAACACCACTCTGATGTACAGTCAACATTAATAGTACGTCGAGAATATTGATGATCATTTGTGTGAGATCTAGATCGAGGGACATTGAGGGGAGATAGGTCGCTTTTCTAGACCCCCTTCTCCCTCATGCTTAGCCCCATATGTTTTGAGATTATAATACGTTCGCCCTATTAGTTTGGTGATTTTAAAACCTTTCACCCCATTTCTTTGTCAATATTAGGACCTTTCGTGCCATTTAGGTGTCGAATATTTCCTGGCGAGCGATAGCGAGCCTGTAATTTTAGGAGAAATCGGCCTTCGGCCGGGACATTTAAAAAATTATTTAACAGGGGGTCTAGGGGTGTTTTTTTAAGCTTGATGGAGGTCTAGCAAGGAACTTAAAAAAAAAAAAAAAAAAAAAATCAATAAACCGACCGAAAATATAGACCCTAAGCTACGACGTGAAACAAGTAGTACTACACCCTGTTCCATATAAGTAGGCCAAAACTCTTGAACATTAACCTCTGTAACTCACAAACGGCTAGAGTAATCGAGCTAATATTGTTACCATTTGGGAAGGGTCAGCTAGGGAATAGGTGAGGAAACTTACAGCCCATTTTCTCAAGCCCTTTTTGAGTTACAGAGGTTAGGGTTCACGATTTCTGGCCTACCTATTTGGAACGGGGTAAACATGATCATCAATAAACTCTCTGAATAACATATGCCATTCATAAACTCTCTGAATAACATATGCCATTCATAAACTCTCTGAATAACATATGCCATTCATAAACTGCATAACATCGTCTAATTTTAGCCGGAATCGAAGGTCAAATGGCGTCATCGTGGCAAGAGTTCAAGTCCTCCAATTGATGTCTGTGATAAGCCTTCCATTCTCATTAAGGGGAGACAGACCGTTTGTTTGGTCTATTAATTCATATATTATTTAGTTTCCTCCCTAGACCTAAATCAAGCATAGAAAACACCCCCTAGATCCCCCTTCAAGATAAATTTGTACATTTTTCGGTAGAAAAATGTCCCGGCCGAAGGCCGGTTCCTCTTAAAATTGCAGGCTCGCTATCGCTCGCCAGGAAAAAATTGACACGTAAATGGCACGAAAGGTCTTAAAATTGACAATGAAATGGGGCGAAAGGTGTTAAAATCGCCAAACTAATAAGCCCAACGTCTTAAAATCTCAAAACTAGTGGGGCTAAACATTAGGGAGATGGGGGTCCAGAAAAACGGTCTGCCTCCCCTTAAGCAGCCTGGTAGGAATTATTAGACTGTTTATATGGTACTTGCTTTTCTTTAAGGGGGGGTATTAATTATTTATATATTATATATTAATTATTGTTTATATATATTATACACACACACACACACACAGACACACACACACATCAGTTTGCTCCCTACACCGCCATCCAGCTTTAAGGGAGCACCGCCATGACCCCAACTTCGAGATATACTTCTAAGTTTTTGGGTAGAAAAATATCCCTGCCGGAAGCTGGTTTCTCCTCATTATAGGCTCGCTTTCACTCGCCAGGAAAATATCGACCCCTAAATGACACAAAAGGTACTAAAATTGACAAAGAAATAGGGTGAAAGGTCTTAATATTGCCAAACTAATGGGGCTTAACATGAGGGAGAAGGAGGTTAAAAAAAGATAAATAAATAAATAAATACAATCCTGTGTGGAGTGAGGAGAAGAGGGAGGGGAGTGAAAGGTACAGCATGGTGGACAGAAGAGGTAAGAATAGCTGTGGAAGAAAAGAAGAAAGCATATAGAGAGTGGTTGGGTAGTAGAGGGAATGAAGATTCCGAGAGACAGAAACGAGCGAGGTACGTGGAGAGTAAGAGGGTGGTGAAGAGAATAGTGAAGGAAAGTAAGAGAAGAGTAGATGAGGAATTTGGAAGGAATCTGAGTGTAAAATGGAGGGAGAGTAAGAAACCGTTCTGGAAAGAAGTCAAGAAAGTTAGGGAAGGTAGCAAGGGAAACAGTAAGGGTGTGAAAGATAAGAATGGGAGAATGCTAGCCGAGAAGCAAGAGAGAGTCGAAAGATGGAGGGAGTACTTCAGTGAGTTGCTAAATGAAAGGAATGAAGAGCCAGCAAACATAGCTGGATATGGTATGGGAGGGAGAAGAAGAGAAGTAGTGGAGGAGGAGGTGGGGATCAGGAGGTCAGAAGTGTGGGAAGCCATGAAAAGAGTGAAGTTGGGGAAAGCACCAGGAACAGATGGAGTGTGTGGGGAAATGTTGAGGTATGGTGGTGAGATAGTGATAGAATGGGTATGGAAAATGTGCAAACTAGCATGGGAGAAGGGGAGTGCACCCGATGACTGGAAGACTGGCATAATAGTCCCCCTATATAAGGGCAAAGGGGAAAGAGGAGTGTGTGGTAACCACCGAGGAATGTCTTCTAAGCGTAGTAGGGAAGGTATACAGTAGGGTAGTGATGAGAGAGTGAGAGTGAGAACGGAGAAATGGATAGGCGACGAGCAGGGAGGTTTTAGGAAGGGAAGAGGATGTGTAGATCAGATTTTTACCCTGAATTGTGTTGTGGAGAAGTATCTGGAGAAGAAACAAAAGGTGTATGTTGCCTTTATGGACTTGGAGAAGGCCTATGACAGAGTGGATAGAGAAGGTTTGTGGAAAGTACTTAGAATATACGGAGTAGAGGGCAAGTTGCTGAAACCAGTGAAGAGCATGTATGAGGGTGCAAAGGCGGCAGTACGTGTGGAGAGTGAGCAGAGCGAGTTCTTTGACCTGAATGTTGGTTTGAAACAGGGTGTGTGATGTCCCCGTGGTTGTTTTACTGTATATATGGATGGAGTTATGAAAGAAATACTATCAAGAGCAGTGGATGTTGGTGTATCGCTGAAAAGGGAGGGAATTGAGTGGAAGCTACCTATACTGCTGTTTGCGGCTGATACAGGTCTGGTGAGTGATAATGAATGGGAGTTGCAGGGTCTGGTAAATGAGTTTGGAACAGTGTGCGAAAAACGGAATTTGAAGGTAAATACGGGGAAGAGCAAGGTTATGGTCTTCGAAAGGGGTGAAGTCACAGAGTGTGAGGTGAAGCTGAACGGTCAGGCTATGGAGATCGTCAACTCTTTTAAGTATCTGGGCAGTGTGTTGAGTAAAGATGGGACTATGGATGAAGAGGTGCGGGAGAGGGTACAACAGGGGAGGAGGGTTGTAGGAACGCTAAAAGCAGTAACAAGAAATAGGGTGGTCAGTATGGAAGTGAAGAAGTCCTTGCATGACAGTGTGGTAATCCCGACACTGACTTACGGAAGCGAAGCATGGACGTTGGTTGAGAGACTCAGACCAAGAGTGAGAGCAGTGGAAATGAATTACTTAAGGAGTGCGTGCGGAGTTACATGGAGGGATAGACAGACTAATGAGGAAGTGAGAAGGAGGTGTGGTGTGGAGGTAGATGTGCTGGAAAGTGTGAAAAGGAACAACTTGAGATGGTTCGGCCATATGGAACGTATGGAAAGCGAGAGAATGACTAAGAGGGTGTACGAGAGCGAGGTGGAGGGACAGAGGGGGAGAGGTAGACCGAATATGAGGTGGAAGGATGGAGTGAGGAACTACATGAACGAAGGCGGTGCTGGTTGGGGGGAGGGGCGTCGACTGACTGGGGACAGAGGTGCATGGGGGCGGTTCGTTCGTGGCCACCCCTTCGGGGATCACGGCGTCAGGCAATAGATAGATAGAATAATGTAAACGCGTCATCAACCAACTTTTGACTCCGTGTCATTTGTCCCCAACTGTACCGACTACCGCACCTCCACTGGGTAAGAATAACCCGTCCTGCCTACCTGGACACCACCGGACAGCCAGCCAGGAGATGAAACAGATATAGGGCATCAATTATTGAGGGTTAAAGCGAACCAGAGAGAGAGAGAGAGCGAGCGAGCGAGCGAGCGAGAGAGAGAGAGAGAGAGAGAGAGAGAGAGAGAGAGAGAGAAAAGAGAGAGAGAGAAAAGAGAGAGAGAGAGAGAGAGAGAGAAGAGAAAAGAGAGAGAGAGAGAGAGAAAGATAGAGAGAGTGAGAAAGATAGAGAGAGAGAGAAAGATAGAGAGAGTGAGAAAGATAGAGAGAGAGAGAAAGATAGAGAAATAGAGAGAGAGAAAGATAGAGAGAGAGAGAGAAAGATAGAGTGAGAGAGAGAGAGAGAGAGAGATGGCTCAGCTCTGGTACCCCCCCCCCCCCCCCCCCCCACACACACACACACAGATCAAGGGGATATACCACTGGACTCAAGGGGATATAGGCCTACTCATACACCTAGATTTACCCCTTCAGTTTATATAATTTATTAAAATGTAAAACTTGCAAACTAAACAAACCAAAATTGGGACAAGGACAATATAAAGTCAAATTAAATTATCAAAATCGCTATGTGGAAACAACGCTTACTAAAATGAAAATTATTAAATAAAAGAACACAATCCACCACATAGGGTGTACATCACTACATGAGCAAGTTAATCTGTTTCCCAAGCAAACCAATCGCACATATAACAACGCACTATCGTCACGTTAAAGGAAGTAGTCAAGTTTGGGAAGTCCGGGACGTTCTGGCAAATTTTACTAAACTCTGCATGAATAAAGAAACTACATGTTAAATGTCAAAATATTATTTAAAATCAAATTTGCAACATGACAAGACATTAACAATAGTAAAAAAATACAAATATTGATAAGATATCTATACTATTACAAAATAATATATAAAATACAGTACAGCACTCACTAACGATAGTGCTATCGGGTAGGTACCTGTAAGCATAGCATGCCTCAAGTGACCCCTATCAATAACTACCCTACAAATAACCTACATTTATAGCACAAATAAACTAAGGAAATCGCAAAAGTAAGCAATTGATACTATCGACAATGAATACATATAATATAAAGAGAAATAATTGCAAAATATGAAGTAACAACAGATTTAAACAAAGAGTACTCTTTTAACAAGAACAATAAATTTAAAAAATCATCAATATTAATAATAATAATAATAATAATAATAATAGAAAAAGAAAAAGATAAACAATAAATACAGACAAAAAGTAAGCAGAGGTTATACAAGAAACTTCAAGTTAAAAATGCTTGATTAAAATTATTGATGTCAAATTTTAGAATACAGTCACAATAATTGACCCTAAAAAGATTAAATTTATGGAACAATTTACTTGCCTCAAAACCTCTGTCCACTAAGAGTCTGTATAGTAACCTAGCTCTAGCCCAAAAGTCATCTACTTTAGTGCAGATTTTACAAAATCTTATTAATTGGGAATAAAAACAATTATAAGTGATTTTACTATCGATATTACTACTAGGGAAAGGAAAGTTTATTACGTTAAAATTAAAATCATCAACTTTGTGATATACTTTAAGTATGCACTGTTCATTAACAATCTCTATATTTATATCAAGAAAATTTTCAACTTTATAATTTACGTTACATTGTGTGAGGGGAATAGAATTAGGGTAAATAAGTTTAGCAACTTGATTAAAATTTAACAAATTGCAAACAAGAATATCATCAATATATCTACTATTATTACTTAACAGTTTAGCAAGTGCTAATTTTTCTGGAATTTTATTTTTCTTGCTACTGTCAACTAAGTCTTTTATATATTTAAATTCTAAAGCAAGCAAGAATAAGTCTGCAATTAAAGGGCTAGCATTTCCACCCATAGGAATTCCTAATATTTGTTTGAAAATGTACGGCCCGAATCTAACATAAGTATTGAAAAGGAGGAATTTAAGGGCATCTTTAAGTTTAGTTCTATCAAAATATACAGAACTAGTGGGAGTAGAGCTAAGTGATGCATTATTAAAATATGTATAAACATTTATGAAATAATTACCATTCCTAACGAACCTGTCAAAGTGCAAATCTATAATAAAGCAAAGCTCTGAATATACTAAATCTAAAGGCAAATTGGTATACAAAGTTGAAAAGTCGAAGCTATGTACCGAGGTAACTTTCGGCATGGTATTTATTTTATCAATAACTTCTAACGAATTGTCAACACTCCAATAATAGTTAATGCCAGTTCTTCTCATGATGGTATTACAATATCTTTTATGAGTACTTTTAATGTATTTTAAGCAATTTACTACTTGTTCTGATAGAGTTTTAGTGGTAGCAAATTTTGCTCCGGCAATAAAGCGATATTTTATAAGGTCTTTTATGAAATTTAGGTAACATGTATAATTTTGCAATGCACTTGTTCTTATCAGAAAGTTTAATATCAAATATTATATTTTTCTTGGTATGTTCATCGATTAAGTTATCAATATTCAGATTATTTTGAATTTCATAAACAGAATTACCGCAAATATTTTTACGTAATATGTTACCCTTAATACCTAATTCTTTTTTCATATTTTCAAGATAAAATTTCTTACATGTGAAGCTATAATTATTGCTGGCTTTATCTACTGTAGTGATTACAAAATGTTTATGTAAATTTATTAAATCAGCTTTAAGCTTATTATAATTATAGTCTATAAAATCTGAAAGATTAAATTCATTTTTAAGCGAGAAATTTTATTTCTAATTAACTTAATTAATAATTTAGACCATGCTTCTAGTTCTCTCGCATTGCAGCACGCAATTTTTAACAATTTATCTTTTAATTTATTGACTGAAAAAACAATATCTTTTAAAATTATGTCCCATGTTACTTTATTACTCCCTATTCTAAATTTAAACCCTTTACGACATAGCTCCGCTAATTTGTCGTTTGCAAAATGTTTAACTAGTTCTACATCACCTGTTAATATGTGACATATCGGACTATAAATGAACTTTGCTAGTGCATCACGTCTGCTAGCTGGCATATCCATGACTCTTTCACACACGCATTTATTATTATTGAAAATATCATTACCTGAAAGATTTCCTAAAACTTTATTATAATTACAAATAATAGACCCAACAGGTCGTTCATATGAATACACTATTAATGGTTTGAAATCTTTACAATCATCTGGTAACATGGACTTAACTTTCTTTGAATTAATAAGACTGTTAACATTAATTTTGTCTAAAATTTTAGAGGAATAATTTAAAGTGGACATGACTTTATCTTTTAATACGGTTATCTTTGGATTTCTTAGAATTAGCTCTAATATATCCCATAAAAGCAAAGACTATATTCTTAAATTTATTTGTGAAATTATGTTTATTATTTAGAATATTTTCTATAAAAGGAGCAAAACTTTTCTTTTGTAGGCCTTTCAATGAATCTTTTAATTTTTTAATTCCGAAATTTCGATATAATGAATATAAATTATTAACAATAATTATAATATCAGACCTGCTTTTCTTTTTATTAAATGTATCGTATTTAGTCTTCTATTACCGTGTCTACCAGGTCTTCTGTTTAAAACAGGGAAGTTAAAATATGGGTTATTAAAATCGTTTTTTAATAAATCTTTATACAAAATGTTGCCTACATTTTTTATTTGATTGTTAAGTCCAAATGGATAGATGGTCATTAATTTTCCAATCCAATAATTTTCTCTATCTAAAACATTTTGATTACTTTGAACAATTTCTATAATTTTGTATTTACAATCAAATTTAGTACAATCTGTGTTAAAATGCTTATATAGAAGAATCTTGGAGTCGATGCCGTTCTTAATTCCTGATCTATGCCCGTAGGCTCTTTCTCTTAAACATTGCTCCGTCATTGTATACACATTTCTCACAGGTTATTAAATAGATAACATTCTTTACTTTACATGGAGATGTTACATTAACAGAAGAATTTAGAAACAAAAATTTTGTATTGGTAATGTAACTTTTAAATATTTTGGATTCTATTAATTTGTTATACTCTGATTAGTCAAAACCTCTCAACCTCTCAACCCTTCAGCACCCACAGCTCAAGAGGATATACTGATTGACCAACACTAGATTAATGGTTTCAGCATAGGAAGGATAACATTAAATTTCGTTTGGCTAACATTTTAATATTTTCTTCTGATTAGTAAAACTAGTATATATAACCTGATGCATCACGGGATCAGGAGGATATGCTGATATAAAAGACTAAAATACGCTCATTTTCAAATTAACGTCTTTTTAAATATTCCAGCTCCTGTAGACATAGGAATGCTATGCCCTGTAGATTTGATTGATGGGCACGACAGAGTCTGGAACTCTTTTATCCTAGATAACGAGTTTTGTAACTTGTTCTACGTGGGTTTGGCCTTCTGAACCACCGCCACCTGATTGATTGGCAGCCGAACCACCACCGCTACTCTTTCTCAACACTTAACCCTTTGAGTACCAGCGACATACCAGAGAGAGAGAGAGAGAGAGAAAGAGAAAGAGAAAGAGAAAGAGAGAGAGAGAGAGAGAGAGAGAGAGAGAGAGAGAGAGGGGGGGGGAGGCAATCAGATAATCAAGTATACCTCTGCAAACTACTTTTCCTTCAAATCAAACTCAAATATTATGACCTTTCGTGCCATTTAGGTGTCGATTTTTTCCTGGCGAGCGTCAGTGAGCCTAATTTTAGAAGGAACCCGGATTATTTTTCTACCGAAAAATATACACATTTATGTTGAAAGGGGTCTAGGGGGTGTTTTATTAAGCTTGATGGAGGTCTAGCGAGGAAACTCAAAATAAATAAATAAATAATTACATAGACCAAAAACACAAGCACTACCCCTTAAGCAGTGTGTGTCGGGGGTAGAGGGTAATGTGTGTGTGTGTGTGTGTGTGTGTGTGTGTGTGTGTGTGTGTGTGTGTGTGTGTGTGTGTGGACATCAATTCACTTTTGCTTACTAATTCCTTAAGGGGGGCCACCAGCTTTGTTATCTTTCTATCCTTTTCTCTCTTTCCCTGGCCTGTATCCATTCGTCCCCATTCAGCCAACTGTTTTAAGACGTTTATCCCCATCCAGGTGTCGATTTCTTCCTGGTAATAGATAGTCAGCATTGTATGGAGAAATCCAGCTTCGCCGGGGACATTTTTCTATCGATAAATCTACAAATTTAGCTTGCTTTCAAAACAAAAATATATATATGCTGGCTCGCTACCGCTCCCCAGGAAAATATTGACACCTGGATGGGGGTAAACGTCTTAAAATAGTAGGCTGAATGGGGCCGAATGGATACAAGCCAAAGAGAGAGGGAGAGAAAGAAAAAAAAAAGCGAGGTGGGCTCCCTTAATATATCTCTTTACACGACGCAATTGTTGCATCTCTTTCACTCTTCTACTGCTATTACAATAAACAGTGTTCCTCAGAGTTCTCTCAGTATATAACTCCTCCCTTACGAAGCCTTTCAACACACTCCCACCTTTATTCTCGCCAACTCTCTAACCCAAGAGTAAACCGATTATCACAGTCTTTCTTCTACTCAACAAGCTCTGGAACTCTTCCTCAATCTGTCTTCTCTCATCCTACGATTTAAACTGCTTCAAGTTCCGTGTTTCCAGACATTTTGACTCTAACAGACCACCTTGAATGGGACTATCTTTCACTCTTCCACTTGAGGGGGGGGGGGGGGGGAATTTGTTAAAGGCAACTTTGCCTTTTGTCTAGACAATAACACAAATGCTGCTTATCAGAATTCATTTATCTCCAGAGCTACTACTCTTTGGAATTCACTTCCCTCGAATTGCTTTCCACAAACTTACAATCTACAAATGTTTAAATCCAGTTGTTACAAACATTTTATGAATGGAGGATGCCTTTAGGCACATGGACCTTTTTGTTTTATCTGTGTTTTTCCTTCCTCCGTTCATTGTCTCTTTAAAAAAAAAAAAAAAAAAAAAAAAAAAAAAAAAAAAAAATGCTTAGCTAATTAACTCCTTCTGTCCAGCAATGGACAGGCTTTGAACTATCTCACTTATCCCTTTTTACTACCACAGATCCTTCTTAAGCTGCACAAAATCGTCTAAATAAAGCTAGAATAAAAACCTATCGTTTCCTATAGATCCTTCCCGAAATAAAAATCGTTTAATTGCAGCCAGTATAAAATAAAATAATAAAAAGATCCATTTTGTGAGTGGGAGGGTTTGATCAAAGGGTTAACATAATTGCCGACCCTGTAAACACAAACCCGGGCCAAATTAAACGTAGAGGTAAACCCGGAAATGCATCAGAACCGAGGCTTTGAGGCCACCCACCACCGGAGAGGGTTGGTTTTTATGGACCCCCTTCTTCCTCATGTTTAGCTCCATTAGTTTTCAGATTTTAAGATGTTCGGACCATTAGTTTGTCGATTTTATGACCTTTCGTACAATTTAGGTGACAATTTGTTTTACTGACGAGTGATAGCGAGCCTGTATGATATTGGTAACCGGCCTCCGGCCGAGACATTTTTCTAACGAAAACTGTACAAATTCATCTTGAAGGGGGGTCTTGGGATATTTTTTAAGCTTGATGGAGATCTAGCAAGGAAAGAAAACAAACAAATACTAAAACATAAATAAATAAGCAAACGTCCATCCCCCTTCATTTACATGTCAGAGGCCGAACACATTTACATGTCAGAGGCCGAACACATTTACATGTCAGAGGCCGAACACATTTACATGTCAGAGGCCGAACACATTTACATGTCAGAGGCCGAACACATTTACTTTACGGTGCTACAAACATTTATTATTTACGAATTCGTACTTTATTGTCTCTATATTTCCGTAATTTCAAAGGTCACACATTTTACTTAATGTAAATATTATACCAGAGAACGGACAACTCAACCAGTAGGTATCGGTGTGGTGGGGTGGTCATGTTACTAAGCTGCTTACCATAAAGTCAAGGGTTCAAGTCCCGATGTGTTAATGGTAATATATTATTAGAAGGAAATTTGTGATGAACTTGCGCTGGAAGTACACAATGGGGGGACAGTATCTAGTGAGTAAGAATCCAATAGGTGGCGTGTGCATATGTAGTCCAAGGTGACAAGACAAGATGGTGATGCAGTGGCAATGCAGGTTCAGAAGCGAGCCTCACCACACCAAAAGTAGGAGACAACCAGGCGCTGTTGGGCAGATCATATAAGACTGTGTCGATCTAGTTGCAAAAAAATAATCTACTGGGATAAGACCTCCAGCTTTCATTGCGTTGAGCTATCGAATCTACAGACTATAGAGATCGTACGTCTGGCAGGGAGAGTTGGAACATATACAAAAAAAAAAAAAAAAAATAGATCATTACAACCGATCTATACATGCTGTACATCTATCAATCAATCTATCTATCTATCTATCTATCTAAGGGTAGCGCATAATTGGGTTACCCTCTTGGCAGACATTATTTACGCTACCTTTCTATACCTCTGTGTAGGTAAACGGTCAACTGCGTTAGACCAACCGATGAAATTTTGGTTTGACTTAACACAAATATCTTCATAACCATTATATACAGTATATTGCTTTGTATTTAAACCGCCGTGTCGGGCTGAAATCATGTTCTTTTCGGCCCCGTGGTACGCCAATGTTCAGCTTTGGGTTTGTCGTGGCATTTGTTGTGAATGTGTGAAAGCCCCTTAATGGTAGCCAAAATAAAACAGTCACAATACTTAAGGTGTTAACTAATGTTTATCAACGATAGGTCTGCAGGTGAGTATATATACAGTAATGTGTACCTGAGACGGGATAGTTTATAGTTACGGACACACATAAATAAGACAACTTAGCATGTGTGTAGGCCTACAGTAACCTAGCGTAGCGTAGGATACAATATTACATACACACACACACACATATATATATATATATATATATATATATATATATATATATATATCAGGATCATCGGAGATTTATTGTGACGAATAGAGAGCCAGTGAGGCAAGACTATTTGTAACCGTACTGTATATTATAGCCTACTCAGAGCCCAGGCTGCAGAATAAAACTCCCTTTCATCCAGGTCACAGTAATTCAGACTCTCAAAACACACCCACTCCAATTAACTAGACGAGCTCTGGGAGTGATCTACATAAGTATCTCATAGTGTACGAACCCTCACACACGTCCAAACTTAACAATATATTCATTCACAAAATAGTAAAATATCCTAGACCTTTTGTGATTTTGTTATGGAAATTCCACCAACATATTTTATTCATGGATATAATTTGCTATTCATGTAATTATGTCAGTTTTTCTGAGCTTTTTTTGTTTCCCCCCAAGGGCTGAGAGCTGGCCAATGTCAAAATATCAAAATTAACTTTAAAAAGTTGACAGCATGAATAGAAACACCATTTCAGAAGAACATTATTGGCAACGTTTCACAGACAGCTTCCTAAGGTATCTGAGGAAGCTATCTGCCAAACTTAGTCAATGACGTGTTCCTCCTCAAATGGTGTTCCTATTCGGCCAATGTCAAGTTACAATTAATGCATGTGGGATAAATAATTTCATTGGCCCTTGTTCCACACAAATTTGTGTTATATTAAGGGAGCCCACCTCGCTTTTATTTTTTTTTCTCTCCTTCTCTCTTTGGCTTGTATCCATTCGGCCCCATTCAGCCTACTGTTTTAAGACGTTTACCCCATCCAGGTGTCAATATTTTTCTGGCGAGCGGTAGCGATCCAGCATATATATATATTTTTGTTTTGAAAGCAAGCTAAATTTGTACATTTTTCGATAGAAAAATTTCTCCGGCGAAGCCGGATTTCTCCATACAATGCTGGCTCGCCAAGAAGAAATCGACACCTGGATGGGGACAAACGTCCTAAAACCGTCGGCTGAATGGGGCCGAATGGGTACAAGCCAGGGAAAGAGAGAAAAGGAGAGAAAGATAAAACAAACAGGTGTTTTAGGATATTTGCCTTTGCAGACGTGCTGAATTGACGACACAGGCGTTTTTAACACTAAAGGAACAGGCTATTTCCAGTTACTTGATTCAGTATCTCAATGTAGCAATTTTATTACTTTTTGTTTGTTTTCTTCTATATTCCAACTACTCCCTCTCGGGCATAGGCTGAGAGCCTGCACACTCTACCGCTGAACACGGTGAGGCCCGTAAGGTCTTGTTCCAGCCTAGGGAGTGAGATATGCGAAGCACCCTCGGCTCGAAGCAACTGCATCTCTGAAGCTGCTCCGCCTCTGCGCTTCACCGTCTCATCCCTCAGGCTCGGACCCTCACTCTCAGAACGCCACCTATTGAGCAATTAACATTGGCCCTTTTTGTTTTCAGCCCTAGATTAATCATTATGTAATTATAGGTTAGGTTTTAAAACTAATGCAAAAACAATGACAATCCCAAATATGTTTACACATATATAATTGAGTAATAAATAACAAGATAGATCCACAGATGTTCATTAGTGAATGTACAAAACTATTATTGATTGACCAATCTATGCATGTGGTGACTAAAGAGCCAGTCAGGCGAGTCTTTAGCGTCAATCTTTGCAGTAAAAAAAAACAAAAAAACAAAACAAAAAAAAACTTTACTGAGATCCTTTGCATTGGTAAACAAACGGAAATCAGGATGACATAACTTGGGAAAAAACAAACAAAAAGAAGCAGATCGTATAAAAGTTAAAATATACCGTATACTACTAGGCAAGAGTTGTCGATATATACCGTATACTACTAGGCAAGAGTTGTCGATATATACCGTATACTACTAGGCAAGAGTTGTCGTTATATACCGTATACTACTAGGCAAGAGTTGTCGATATATACCGTATACTACTAGGCAAGAGTTGTCGATATAAGTTAAGGGAAAATTGCTCGTGTGATACTTGCTTAAAATATACCATCAGGCCCGGCGAAACTGTAAAACTAATTAAGGGGGCCCACCTCGCTTTTTTTTCTCTTTCTCTCCCTCTCCCTTTGGCTTGTATTCAATCGGCCCCATTCAGCCTACTGTTTTAAGACGTTTACCCCAATCCAGGTGTCAATATTTTCCTGGCGAGCGGTAGCGAGCCAGCGTATATATATTTTTGTTTTGACAGCAAGCTAAATTTGTAAATTTTTCGATAGAAAAATGTCCCCGGCGAAGCCGGATTTCTCCATACAAAACTGGCTCGCCAGGAAAATATCGACACCTAGATGGGGATAAACGTCTTAAAACAGTTGGCTGAATAGGGCCGAATGGATACAAGCCAAAGAAAGAGAGAAAAGGAGAGAAAGAAAAAAAAAAAGAAAAAAAAACGGTGACCCCCCTTAAACTAATGTCCCCCCACCGGAATTTAAGTGGTACTGAATAAAAGGATGAAAGCTTGAGTTTTAGCAACTTACAGACGATTACATTTAGATTAGGGAGGATCTGTGGTATTCTTAGGACAAAAATCGATCTTAACTATGCTTTATAACTTTGAAAAATCATCTCTATCCCTTGGAAGCAGTAAAAAACACACACACACACACACACAAACGTAATTTAATTAAAGGTGTTAAGTAATTTCCTGAGCTTGCCACGGTGGTTGGTTAGAAGGGTTAATTATTATGCTTTTTTTACACCAACCAACTTCACATCTAAACTCAATTAATGAAATCAACAAATGCATGTGGCACTTCGAGGACTCGAACCCAGGATACTCGCATTGAAATTTCGCGCACTATACATTACGCTATCAAGACAGAAAACCATATTATGTAACTCACTACGCTGGCTTAAGACGTGTTCTAACACTTGCCTATAGTCTATAGTCTATTTTTTTCCAGCTGAGGGTAAATTGTCATGTTACTATCTTTGTTACTCGGCTATAAGGTATATTTTGTAGCGAAATATGCTGTTAATTATGAAAACTTGGCATTAATACGACACACAGCCATAGTAGTTTCATATAATTTCCATTAAGTATCGAGAAATCAGCTAATAAGAGATTCAATTTATGATCAGCTGGAAAAAAATAGAGTATAGTCATTATAACGAGTCGACAAATGATGACCCCTACCCTCACGAACCTTGGGGAAAAAGAAAGAACAAAATAAACAGGAGAAAACGGGCTGTAAATTTCCACCCCTTATGTGTGGTTTGACACTTCCCAAATGTCAGAAATATCCATTCGATTACTCAAGTCCGTTTTGAGTTATGAGGCTGGGGGCTGGGGTTACTATAGATTCGATTACTCAAGTCCGTTTTGAGTTATGAGGCTGGGGGCTGGGGTTACTATAGATTCAAGTCCGTTTTGAGTTATGAGGCTGGGGGCTGGGGTTACTATAGATTCAAGTCCGTTTTGAGTTATGAGGCTGGGGGCTGGGGTTACTATAGATTACTCAAGTCCGTTTTGAGTTATGAGGCTGGGGGCTGTCTGGGGTTACTATAGATTACTCAAGTCCGTTTTGAGTTATGAGGCTGGGGGCTGGGGTTACTATAGATTCAAGTCCGTTTTGAGTTATGAGGCTGGGGGCTGGGGTTACTATAGATTCAAGTCCGTTTTGAGTTATGAGGCTGGGGGCTGGGGTTACTATAGATTCAAGTCCGTTTTGAGTTATGAGGCTGGGGGCTGGGGTTACTATAGATTACTCAAGTCCGTTTTGAGTTATGAGGCTGGGGGCTGGGGTTACTATAGATTACTCAAGTCCGTTTTGAGTTATGAGGCTGGGGGCTGGGGTTACTATAGATTACTCAAGTCCGTTTTGAGTTATGAGGCTGGGGGCTGTCTGGGGTTACTATAGATTCGCCAAAGTAAAATGATTATAGTATAATTGAAATTGTGTACATTACGGTAAACATGTATCATAAGAGTTTGGATATTTGAATACCTTGATACTTTGATACCTTTAATTTGTCTCTCTATTAAGGGGAGATTTCCATTTGAGGGAATTTTTTCTTGACCCCTTTCTCCCTCATGTTTAGCCCCATTGCTTTTGATATTATAAAACGTTTGCCCCATTAGTTTATGGATTTTAAGAACTTTCACCCCATATTAAGACCTTTCGTGCAATTCAGGTATCGATTTTATCCTGGCGAGCGATAGCGAGCCTGTAATTTAAGAGGAACCGGCCTTCGGCCGGGAATTTTTTCTACCGAAAAATTTACAAATTTATCTTGAAAGGGACTCAAGGGGGTGTAATTTTAAGCTTGATGGAGGTCTAGGGAACAAACTAAATACCTCCCCTTAACTTGGGAGGGGGGGGGGGGGGACGACACTTGATACAGCCAGTTTTGCCTTTTGTCTCCTTCATACACATAGGGTAAAACAGTTACACAATGCTAGTGATATCAAATCTGCTGCTGTGGAGATATGATGATTATGACAATACAGAAGACCAGTTTTTATTCAACATTATCATAATAAGCTATTTTAGTATAACTATAGTCTATTCGCTGTAAGTAGGCGAACAATCATGACCTCTAACCTCTGTAACTCAAAAACGACAAGAGTAATCGAGGTAATATTTCTACTATTTGGGAGGAGTCAGTCAAGGAATAGATGTGGAAATTTACAGCCAATTTGCTCTAGGCCCTTTTGAGTTACAGAGGATAGAGGTCATGATTTCTCGCCTACTTACAGCAAATCAACTATAGACGGACATTTTACTTATCCATAGTCCATTAGTCTTGAGCACCCGAGCCAACTACCGTGATGGAGGCCTTTGGAACGATCACATTAGTTAAATTGGTCCAAGTCTTCAATAGGTAGTGAGAGAGAGAGAGAGAGAGAGAGAGAGAGAGAGAGAGAGAGAGAGAGAGAGAGAGAGAGAGAGAGAGAGAGAGAGAGAGATTGAGAGGTCTGTGTGTGTGTGTGTGTGTGTGTGTGTGTGTGTGTGTGTGTGTGTGTGTGTGTGTGTACGAGCCTACTTGCTTACATGCATGCGTGTGGAGTTTTAATATGTTTAAGGGAGCCCACCTTGCTTTTTTTCTCTATCTCTCCCTTTCTCTTTGGCTTGTATCCATGCGGCCCCATTCAGCCTACTGTTTTAAGACGTTTACCCCATCCAGGTGTCAATAGTTTCCTGGCGCGCGGTAGCGAGCCAGCATATATATATTATTGTTTTGACAGCAAGCTAAATTTGTACATTTTTCGATAGAAAAATGTCTCCGGCGAAGCCGGATTTCTCCATACAATGCTGGCTCGCTATCGCTCGCCAGGAAGAAATCGACACCTGGATGGGGATAAACGTCTTAAAACAGTTCGATGAATGGGGCCGAATGGATAAAAGCCAGGGAAAGAGAGAAAAGGAGAGACAGCTACAAAAAAGGCCGGTGACCCCCCTTAATTAAGTTCTTACATTATGTCTCTCCTTTTCTCTCTTTCTCTGGCTTGTATCCAGTCGGCCCCATTCAACCACCTGTTTTAAGACGTTTATCCCCATCCAGGTGTCGATTTCTTCCTGGCGAGCGACAGCGAGACAGGATTGTATGGAGAAATCCGGCTTCGCCGGAGAAATTTTTCTATCGAAAATGTACAAATTTAGCTAGCTGTCAAAAAAAAGAAAAAAAAATATATATATATATATATGCTGGCTTGCTACCGCTCGCCAGGAAAATATTGACACCTAGATGGGGGTAAACGTCTTAAAACAGTAGGCTGAATGGGGCCGAATGGATACAAACCAAAGAGAGAGGGAGAGAAAGAGAAAAAAAAGCGATGTGGGCTCCCTTAACTTGATGGAAGTCTAGGGAGGAAACTAAATCAACAAACAAATAAATACATAAATAAACAAACAAATAAATACATAAATAAACAAACAAATAAATACATAAATAAACAAACAAATAAATACATAAATCAACAAACAAATAAATATAAACCTCTCCTTATAGACGGGGTTTCAAGTGTATACTAAGACAATGGGGAGGCCAAGTAGGGGGGAAGAGAGGCACCACAGAGTGGGTGGGAGAGAAAGTAGGAAAGATGAAATACAGTGGAAGAGTAAAGTTGGTGGGCCGGCCACCTTGCTGTTTTTGTTTGTTTATTGTTCACATAATTTTATAATATAATTTTTCTGTGGCAAAATACAATGGTGCTGAGGGCTGTTTGCTAAATCTAATCTGTGATATATAATTTCTATGGCAAAATACAATGGTGTTGAGGGCTGTTTGCTAAACCTATTCTGTGCCCATGTTGCAAGATGGGCTTAAGCTGTGGTAATTGCAGGTTTGAGGACTTATGGTCCTAGCTAGTGACAGTGCTGTAAATTCCTGCATTTATTTATTTAATTGCATTTGTAGCTAAGGTGGGTCCTGCTGTCAGGATAGCTAGCTAGCTGATAAGAATTTAGGTATAAATAGGGTCTGGTTCCTCTTCGTTTATGATACTGAGGCTACTTGGAAAATTTCTGTTAAAGTGTCTTATGTGTTGTCTTTTGTCTATTATTGTGATGTATGTGTTTTCGTCTATGGCTTCTATGGTCTGCCATATCTTTTTGGCTTGGTAATATAATTTTATATTAAGTGGGAGAAGGCCGTTTGCCTGGTGAAGTTCTTGGGTGGTGTGAGCGTAAGGGTAGCGTGTGTTGGTTGCGAATCTCAGGGCTTTGTTTTGCACTCGTTGTAGAATTTTTATCTGAGTTTTGCTTAAGGCAATGGTGGGGATTGGGGGGTATTCTAAGATTGGAAGTACTAGTGCTTTGATTAGATGGAGTTTTATTCTCGTTTCTAAGTTTCTTAGTCTAAAGAGTTTGCTGAGGGCGTGGATTGCTTTGCCTTTTCTCTCACTGACGTTTGATATGTAGCTAGTGTTTGAAAATTTTAGGCCGAGGGCCTTGCCGTTGGGTTGGAACTGTATTAGTTCTTCATCAACGACAAGGTCCTCGTTTCTCTTAGATCCGAGAGGAATGACTGTGAATTTATTAGTGTTTGTTTTGATCTTCCACTGTTTTTCGAAGTTGTTGACTCTTTCGACTTCTCTTCTGGTTCTGGAGTTCATCAGATGCTTGGACTTCCCCTCATAACTGATTATTTGGGTGATGTCGTCGGCATAGCTGATGCATTATTCAAAATTACGGGTATATATACAGGTGAATAGATCAGGGGGCGGGGCTACTGCGTGTTTGTAGGCCTGCCATTGGTAGTGGGTAGCCGCCTTGCGAGTCGCGCGCTGCATCTGGTCTGTGGTTGGCTGGAGGTGGGCGACCGGCATTGTACCACTATACGGGGAGTCGATACCACTCTGCTTATGCAGAGTTGATAATTGGTTCCGTAGCTACCTACCCTTCTATGAAAAAACTTTGTTCATTATCACGTGAAAAGAGAATGGTGCACACTATAGGCCATTCATTATAGGTTGGCAAAAAAAAAGTGACTCCTAACCTCTGTACCTCAAAAAGGGCTAGAGCAAATGGGCAGTAAATTTCCACAACTATTTTCTCAGTTACTCTAGTCGTTTTTTAGTTATAGAGGTTAGTATTCACATTTTGTTTTTGCCTAATTATACTGAATAGACTATAGCGTTCCTGACCGGACCACAGCCGCGATCAACCGGACCACAGTCACAATCAACCGGACCACAGCCGCGATCAACCGGACCACAGCCACAATCAACCGGACCACAGCCACAATCAACCGGACCACAGCCACAATCAACCGGACCACAGCCGCGATCAACCGGGCCACAGCCACAATCAACCGGACCACAGCCGCGATCAACCGGGCCACAGCCACAATCAACCGGACCACAGCCACAATCAACTGGACCACAGCCAAAATCAACCGGGCCAGAGCCACAGTCAACCGGGCCACAGCCACAAAAAACTGAGCCACAGCCATAGTCAATCGGACCATCCATACCAATATGTAAGTATTCAACATGCCATGGCTTCAGTTATCACCTTCACTGCTCCACGTTTCCACAGCAGCAAGAGAAACTCCTTACAAACCCTCGTCTGATGGCGCGACACACTTTTTTAAATCCCTTTACCTTCATCTCACCCCCACTAACATTTTGTTCAGGAGAGATACTCTTTTTGTCATCCACTGTTATATTTTGGCCATTGTTTTTACCCTTAGATGTATTATTTTCCCCTTGATCTGCGGGGTTTACTTTTGATGGTTCAGCTTTTTGGGGAATCGTGTCATTTTGTTGATCTGCGGGGTTTACTTTTGAAGGTTCAGCTTCTTGGGGAATAGTGTAATTTTGTTGATCTGAGAGTTTTACTTTTGAAGGTTCAGCTTTTTGGGGAA
This sequence comes from Paralithodes platypus, assembly GCA_032716605.1. Lineage (NCBI taxonomy): Eukaryota > Metazoa > Arthropoda > Malacostraca > Decapoda > Lithodidae > Paralithodes > Paralithodes platypus. The sequence continues at coordinate 38,565,470 of CM064521.1, forward strand.
TCGTGTCATTTTGTTGATCTGAGGGTTTTACTTTTGAAGGTTCAGCTTTTTGGGGAATCGTGTCATTTTGTTGATCTGAGGGTTTTACTTTTGATGGTTCAGCTTTTTGGGGAATAGTGTAATTTTGTTGATCTGAGGGTTTTACTTTTGATGGTTCAACTTTTTGGGGAATTGTGTCATTTTGGGAACTATTATTCAACTTCGAAGATGGTACAGGAGTTGCGGAAGGCTTATCTAATTCCAAAAGAACTATTGGACACTCCGCTACAAATTTCCGGGCCCTTTGTTTTTTAATTTTAGGGGTTTTGGTTTGTGAAGGGGCGCCCTGCCCCTGGTCGGCACCTGCTGGAGACTCTGCTGCCTCGAGTCCAAGAATTTTGGTTTCCTGGGAGTCAGGAATTTTGGGTCGGATGGTTTGATCTACTTCCACTCCATTATTTTGGGGTCGGTTGGTTTGATCTACTTTCACTCCATTATTTTGGGGGCGGTTGGTTTGATCTTCAACTCCAAGATTTTGAGATGGCTTAGTGTTCGACACAGTTGTTGGGCCGGTTTCATTGTCGATGTAGAAGCCCGGAAGTGAATCGTGGGTACGGTCTTTGTAGGACCCCTGATGGTTGGCCGCACCATAAGCAACTTGATAATCATTTATGGCACTACCGCCGCTAGTGTCACCTGGATTGTAAGTGGGCGCTCTGTTCTGGGCCGGGAAGTATTTATTTTGAGAAGTATGGTTTTGGGCCGGGAAGTATTTATTTTGAGAAGTATGGTTTTGGGCCGGGAAGTATGTATTTTGAGAAGTATGGTGCTGGGTCGGGTAGTATGTATTTTGAGAAGTATGGTGCTGGGTCGGGTAGTATGTATTTTGAGAAGTATGGTGCTGGTTCGGGTAGTATGTATTTTGAGAAGTATGGTGCTGGGTCGGGTAGTATGTATTTTGAGAAGTATGGTGCTGGGTTGGGTAGTATGTATTTTGAGGAGTATTGTGCTGGAATCCATTATTATAGAAATTTTCCCCCCTGGTAGAATGACCGCGATAACCTCCGCCAGTACCACCGCTCGGCATGTGTCGCTGATCCATTCGATACCTTTAATTAATATGACTGATTTAAAGTTAATAGTACTTTTATTGGTATTTATCTACAAGTAAAATAAATAAATTTGTTATATCGAGCTGGATACAGTATTACTAATATTATAAGCAAAACAATTTGTCGTCGTATTCAGCGATATCACAATTCTAGGCACTTGTATATCGTGGTTACGTAACTCGAGATTAGTACTAGTATGACACTAATGGTTCTACAGTAAAGTTTCTAATGATATCAATACAACCAAATTACTAAGATAAATTTAATGATTCAGCAACACTCCGGTCCTGCATTATTTTTATAGTGGACCTGGAATTTTGGTGCTTGATCGCGTGTCTCATAGAGTAATAGTATTAATTAATGATTATTAGATATATGGGAAGGACAATAGCGTATTATGGACAGTTTTTTTATGAATGATAGATATGATGAGTGGCATACGATATATATGAATGATAGATATGATGATTGACATATGAATTAATGAATGATAGATGGTTAACATACGATATATATGAAGGATAGGTATGAGTGACACATGATATATATGACTTATAGATATGATGAGTGACATACTATATAGATGAATGATAGATATGATGAGTGACATACGGTATACATGAATGGTAGATATGATGATTGACATACGATATAGCTGAATGATAGATATAATGAGTGACATGATATAACTGAATGATAGATATGATGAGTGACATGATATAACTGAATGATAGATATGATGAGTGACATACGATATAGCTGAATGATAGATATGATGAGTGACATACGATATAGCTGAATGATAGATATGATGAGTGACATGATATAACTGAATGATAGATATGATGATTGACATACGATATAGCTGAATGATAGATATGATGAGTGACATGATATAACTGAATGATAGATATGATGATTGATGATATAACTGATGATAGATATTGACATGATATAACGCATGATAGATATGAGTGACATGATATAACTGAATGATAGATATGATGATGACATGATATAGAATGAGATAATGATTGACATGATATAACTGCATGATAGATATGATGATTGACATGATATAACTGCATGATAGATGATTGACATGATATAACTGCATGATAGATATGATGATTGACATGAATAACTGCATGATAGATATGATGAGTGACATACGATATTGCTGAATGATAGATATGATGAGTGACATAAGATATAGCTGAATGGTAGATATGATGAGTGACATACGGTATAAATGAATGATAGATATGATGAGTGACATACGATATAACTGAATGATAGATATGATGAGTGACATACGATATAGCTGAATGATAGATATGATGAGTGACATGATATAACTGAATGATAGATATGATGATTGACATACGATATAGCTGAATGATAGATATGATGAGTGACATGATATAACTGAATGATAGATATGATGATTGACATACGATATAGCTGAATGATAGATATGATGATTGACATGATATAACTGCATGATAGATATGATGATTGACATGATATAACTGCATGATAGATATGATGATTGACATGATATAACTGAATGATAGATATGATGATTGACATGATATAACTGCATGATAGATATGATGAGTGACATGATATAACTGCATGATAGATATGATGATTGACATGATATAACTGCATGATAGATATGATGATTGACATGATATAACTGCATGATAGATATGATGATTGACATGATATAACTGCATGATAGATATGATGAGTGACATGATATAACTGAATGATAGATATGATGATTGACACGATATAACTGAATGATAGATATGATGATTGACATGATATAACTGCATGATAGATATGATGAGTGACATGATATAACTGAATGATAGATATGATGATTGACATGATATAACTGCATGATAGATATGATGATTGACATGATATAACTGCATGATAGATATGATGAGTGACATGATATAACTGAATGATAGATATGATGAGTGACATACGATATAGCTGAATGATAGATATGATGAGTGACATGATATAACTGAATGATAGATATGATGATTGACATACGATATAGCTGAATGATAGATATGATGAGTGACATGATATAACTGAATGATAGATATGATGATTGACATACGATATAGCTGAATGATAGATATGATGAGTGACATGATATAACTGAATGATAGATATGATGATTGACATACGATATAGCTGAATGATAGATATGATGATTGACATGATATAACTGCATGATAGATATGATGATTGACATGATATAACTGCATGATAGATATGATGATTGACATGATATAACTGCATGATAGATATGATGATTGACATGATATAACTGCATGATAGATATGATGAGTGACATGATATACCTGAATGATAGATATGATGATTGACATGATATAACTGCATGATAGATATGATGATTGACATGATATAACTGCATGATAGATATGAGTGACATGATATAACTGCATGATAGATATGATGATTGACATGATATAACTGCATGATAGATATGATGATTGACATGATATAACTGCATGATAGATATGATGAGTGACATGATATAACTGAATGATAGATATGATGATTGACATGATATAACTGCATGATAGATATGATGATTGACATGATATAACTGCATGATAGATATGATGAGTGACATGATATAACTGAATGATAGATATGATGATTGACACGATATAACTGAATGATAGATATGATGATTGACATGATATAACTGCATGATAGATATGATGAGTGACATGATATAACTGAATGATAAATATGATGATTGACATGATATAACTGCATGATAGATATGATGATTGACATGATATAACTGCATGATAGATATGATGAGTGACATGATATAACTGAATGATAGATATGATGATTGACATGATATAACTGAATGATAGATATGATGATTGACATGATATAACTGCATGATAGATATGATGAGTGACATGATATAACTGAATGATAGATATGATGATTGGCATGATATAACTGCATGATAGATATGATGATTGACATGATATAACTGAATGATAGATATGATGAGTGACATGATATAACTGCATGATAGATATGATGATTGACATATGAATTAATGAATGATAGATGGTTAACATACGATATATATATGAAGGATAGGTATGAGTGACACATGATATATATGACTTATAGATATGATGAGTGACATACGATATAAATGAATGTTAGATATGATGAGTGACATACGGTATACATGAATGATAGATATGATGAGTGACATGAAATAAATAAAGTAGACGTGCCGTTTCGCCCAAAATCAAAACAGCATACCCAACTACACAATAAATGAATGATAAGATGGGTAACATACGATATAGATGAAGGATAGATATGAGTGACACATGATATATACTAATTATAGATATGAATGACATACGATATAAATGTATTATCACAATCATCATTACTATCACCATCATCCCTACTATTACTACTACTACTACTACTATCAATACTACATTCATCAGTACAATCACTATCATCACTAATTCTATCACCATCATCACTATTTCTATCACCAAGAATACAGGAGGACTCGCCCCGAAAACACCTCGCCATGACGTTTTCTCTCCACGAAACGAAGTCGCCTATGATTACATTTTGTGATTTTTGATAAAAACTAAATTAACCTAAGCTAACGTAAGCTAACCTATCCAAAACGGGCCAAGTTTCTCGTACAGATGCTGGGCGAGTTGGTTTTGGGGCGACATCTCCAGTAACCATCACCAATACTGTCACCATCATCACTACTACTATCCCCATCATCGCTACTACAATCACCACCACAAGTCCCCCGGGAGGGGGTTAAACCATATTTTGACCTAGGACCATAACTATTAAGCGATTTTTTTTTTTTTTTTTACTAACAGTCGTATTGACCCACCGAATGTTCATGCGATGTTTGGTGAAAATCCGTCGAACGGTCTAAGAGAAGTTTCCAGACTGACAGATGGACGGATGATAGATATTTCGGCCGGCATTATACCATTATACAGGGTGGGGGGGGGGGGGGGGGGGGGGGGGGGGGGGGGGGGGGGGGGGGGGGTGGGGGGGGGGGGGGGGGGGGGGGGGGGGGGGGGGGGGGCGGGCGGCGATACCACTCTGCTTACGCAGAGTTGACAACCTCCCCTTAAGGCCACAAGGTAAGGGGACGAAGGGTTATTGTGAACTGTATATTGCATAGTGTGGACAATGGAAGTTAGTGGAAGTCATCTCATATTTAACCCCTTGAGGTTTATGACACTTTTAGACAGTTTATTCTGGCAATAATTAAACAATTTTATTAAGATTAGAAAGGGCGTATTTAAGTCAGATGGTTGATTGAAACACTCTGGACTCTTAATCCTAACAGATCCTTCCTAAGCTGCATAAAATCGTCTTATGATAGCCAAAATAAACTGTCAAAACGCTTCATGATCCTCAAGGGGTTAATTTAGAAGATGAAAAGTGGTATGTAGGCTTGAGGATGCAATGGTAAATTTAGGGTCGGGTATATAATGTTAAATGTAGGCTTGGTAAATGTAGGCTTGTGGATGGAATGTTAAATGTAGGCTTGGTAAATGTAGTCTTGTGGATGGAATGTTAAATGTAGGCTTGGTAAATGTAGTCTTGTGGATGGAATGTTAAATGTAGGCTTGGTAAATGTAGTCTTGTGGATGGAATGTTAAATGTAGGCTTGGTAAATGTAGGCTTGTGGATGGAATGTTAAATGTAGTCTTGTGGATGGAATGTTTAATGTAGGCTTGTAGATGGAATGTTAAATGTAGGCTTGGTAAATGTAGTCTTGTGGATGGAATGTTAAATGTAGGCTTGGTAAATGTAGTCTTGTGGATGGAATGTTAAATGTAGGCTTGTGGATGGAATGTTAAATGTAGTCTTGTGGATGGAATGTTAAATGTAGGCTTGTAGATGGAATGTTAAATGTAGGCTTGGTAAATGTAGTCTTGTGGATGGAATGTTAAATGTAGTCTTGTGGATGGAATGTTAAATGTAGTCTTGTGGATGGAATGTTAAATGTAGGCTTGTAGATGGAATGTTAAATGTAGTCTTGTGGATGGAATGTTAAATGTAGGCTTGTGGATGGAATGTTAAATGTAGTCTTGTGGATGGAATGTTAAATGTAGGCTTGGTAAATGTAGTCTTGTGGATGGAATGTTAAATGTAGGCTTGGTAAATGTAGTCTTGTGGATGGAATGTTAAATGTAGGTTTGTGGATGGAATGTTAAATGTAGGTTTGTGGATGGAATGTTAAATGTAGTCTTGTGGATGGAATGTTATATGTAGGTTTGTGGATGGAATGTTAAATGTAGGTTTGTGGATGGAATGTTAAATGTAGTCTTGTGGATGGAATGTTAAATGTAGGTTTGGTAAATGTAGTCTTGTGGATGGAATGTTAAATGTAGGTTTGGAGAAGTAATGCTAAATGTAGGGTTGGGGAAGTAATGTTAAATATAGGTTTGAGGATATAATGTTTAATGTATGTATGTTATAGGATGTAATGTTAAAAGTTGGCTGAGGAAGTAAAGTCAAATGTTGGCTTAAGGGGGTAGTACTCGCTTTTTATGGACCCCCTTTTCCCTCATGTTTAGCATATTAGTTTTGAGGTTTTAAGACGTTCGTTTTGTTAGTTTGGCGATGTTGAGACCTTTCACCTCATTTTTTTTTCAATATTAAGTCCTTTCATGCCCTTTAGGTGTCGATTTTTTCCTGGCGAGCGATAGCGAGCCTATAATTTTAGAAGGAACCGGCCTTTGGCCGGGAAATTTTTCTACCGAAAAATGTACAAATTTATCTTGAGATGGGGTCTTGGGGGCGTTTTTTTAAACTTGATGGAGGCCTAGCGAGGAAACTAAAAAATAAATTAATACAGAAATATATAGACCAAAAACCAAGCACTACCCCCTTAACGTAATGTTAAATGTAAGCTGAGGAAGTAATGCTAGATGTAGGTTATAAAAGTATTGATAAATCTAGGCTGAGGCAGTAATGTTAAATGTAGGCTAATACAGAAACGTTAAATGTAGGCTGAAGCAAATAGAATTACATGTTGGCTGTGGAAGTATTGTTATATATAAGCTTAAGGATCAGATTTTATAAACGTGGGTTCCGAGAAGTGATGTGAAGTATAGGTTTTAGTTAGGGGTGCACTATGTAAGTTCGTGGGGTGTGAGGCACAGTTGGTCAAAGTTCCAGCTGACCCACCCTCGCTCTGGGGCTCGCAGAATTAGCTGGCAATACTGGTGTAGTGGTGCAGGGATACCACTTGCCATTAATGTGTTACCTGTGTCTGTCCTGTATATTACTGCAAATTAGACTATGTAATGTTCACGTTGTTAAGACTAAATGCTCCTTCATTAAGCATGACCAGTAAAACAGAAATATGTATTCTTATAAAATCGAGTAAAGTATGTTGTGGCAGCCAGCAGGTTTTATATGCGTTGCCAATCAGTGGATATAACAACTTGAATATTTAAGCAAATCTACGAACTTTGGGTAATGTTCGGGATCATACATAGCGATGTATGCATTTTTATTTGAGATAGGCTTACTTTCCCTTGTTTAGTAATGTTCTAACAATAAAATAGCCGAAATCAGATCTACCAATCCCAATCTTTGTAAGACACACCTCCTTCCTACACCAGTATTGCCAGATAATTCTGCGAGCCCCAGAGTGAGGGTGGGTCAGCTGGAACTTTGACCAACTGTACATGTTCGTGGAAGCAATGGGAGATGCATAGGTTCGTGGAAGCAGGCCATATGTCAGGAGTTGGGAGGAGTGCTTGGGGTGTGGGAATATGGGGTACGAGGGGGATGTGGAGGGAATGTGGGGTGTATAATTATATATATGGAGTGTGGAGTGTATACTGTATGGGGTTGTGGGATGTATATGGAGTTGTGGGGTATTTATGAGTGTGTGGGGGAGTGGGAGGAGCGTGGAATGTGTGGGTGTGTGGGAGGAGTGGAATGCATGGGGTATATGTGGGGTGTGGGAGGCGTGTGGAATGTGTGGGGTAAATGTGGGGTGTGGGAGGAGTGTGGAATGTGTGGGGTATATGCACAAGAAATAACACTTTTAATTCTATCCTACTACTTTTCCTTCCATACATAACATCATGGAATCGGTATATATTTGAGTGGCCAACTGTACATTAACCCTATTTGGTACGAGGGCAGTCTTTTTGGACCTCCCATGTTTCGCTCCATTAGTTTGGCAATTTTCAGACGTTTCACACCATTATATTGATGATAGTAAGACGCCTCACCCCAAGTGTCGATTACTTCTGGGCAAGCCATAGCGAGCCTGTAAGTTAGAAGAAATCGGCCTTCGGGCGGGACATTTCCTTTATCGAAAAATGTATACATTTATATGAAGTGGGTATTGGTGGGTATTGTTTAGTCTGAAGGAAGTCTGGGGAGGCGCCCTTTTACGCTACTAAATACATTGCTCGAAAATGGCGGGATTAAGCAAAATCCTCTATGGCAATTATACAAAATATCATAACAACCCCCAAAAGGTCGAACCAGCTAGTGTTAAGTGATATAGTGGATGTCATTGGTTTGGCCTGACATAAGCTCTACGTCATCTCCCCCCCAACCCCCCAAGGACCTGAGTGAGCTCTACCTTAAGCTCCTTATCGGTACCACCAGAGGGGCTCTCAACACCACCACCACCAAACTATTACCACCACCAGTTACTCACCACTACACTATCACAACCACCACCACACTACTACTACCACCAAACACCACCACACACTTATAACACTGAGCACTCACTCTTACCACCCCACACTATCACAGTACTAATACCACCCCCATACAAGCTCACCACAACCACCACCACACACTTATAACACTGATCACTCACTCTTACCACCCTACACTATCACACCACTAACACCACCACCACCCCCATACAAGCTCACCACACACTTATAACACTGATCACTCACTCTTACCACCCCATACTATCACACCACCACACACCACCACCATACAAGCTCACCACAACCACCACCACACACTTATAACACTGATAACTCACTCTTACCACCCCATACTATCACATCACTAACACCACCACCATACAAGGTCACCACAACCTATAACACTGATAACTCACTCTTACCACCCCTTACTATCACACCACTAACACCACCACCATACAAGGTCACCACAAACTATAACACTGATCACTCACTCTTACCACCCCATACTATCACACCACCACACACCACCCCCATACAAGCTCACCACAACCACCACCACACACTTATAACATTGATCACTCACTCTTACCACCCCATACTATCACACCACCACACACCACCACCATACAAGGTCACCACAACCACCACCACACACTTATAACACTGATAACTCACTCTTACCACCCCATACTATCACATCACTAACACCACCACCATACAAGGTCACCACAACCACCACCACACACTTATAACACTGATAACTCACTCTTACCACCCCATACTATCACATCACTAACACCACCACCATACAAGGTCACCACAACCTATAACACTGATCACTCACTCTTACCACCCCACACTATCACAGTACTAACACCACCACCACACAAGCTCACCACAACCACCACCACACACCTATAACACTGATCACTCACTCTTACCACCCCATACTATCACACCACTAACACCACCACCACACAAACACTACCACCATACAAACACCACCACCATCACCACCACACAAACACCACCACCATCACCACCACACACTAACTCCCTCTTACCACTATACTACACAAATCACCAACAACCATTCCCCTTACAGACTCATAGCACCATCCTCACCTATCACACCACTAACACACCACCATCACCACCACACACTAACTCCCTCTTACCACCATACTCCTCCACAAATCACCAACAACCATTCCCCTTACAGACTCATAGCACCATCCTCACCTATCACACCACTAACACCACCACCATCACCACCACACACTAACTCCCTCTTACCACTATACTACACAAATCACCAACAACCATTCCCCTTACAGACTCATAGCACCATCCTCACCTATCACACCACCACCATCACCACCACACACTAACTCCCTCTTACCACTATACTCCTCCACAAATCACCAACAACCATTCCCCTTACAGACTCATAGCACCATCCTCACCTATCACACCACTAACACCACCACCATCACCACCACACACTAACTCCCTCTTACCACTATACTCCTCCACAAATCACCAACAACCATTCCCCTTACAGACTCATAGCACCATCCTCACCTATCACACCACTAACACCACCACCATCACCACCACACACTAACTCCCTCTTACCACTATACTACTCCACAAATCACCAACAACCATTCCCCTTACAGACTCATAGCACCATCCTCACCTATCACACCACTAACACCACCACCATCACCACCACACACTAACTCCCTCTTACCACTATACTACACAAATCACCAACAACCATTCCCCTTACAGACTCATAGCACCATCCTCACCTATCCCCGTAATATGGACGTACGGTCGCGCTAATAAGTCATGGCCCAGCTGTCATTACGTTTGGCTTGCTTTGTGCTGTATTACTGTCTGTCAGATGTTGAATAGGGTGGGTAAGTGTAGGAACATGTTTGTATAGTTTACTCGATATGAAGAAATGAAGCTTAGATATTGCTGATACCAATTGTTGATCAAAACAACTTGGTGCCGAGACATCACTTATTAGCGCGATTGTACACCAGCCAACACTCCTTCAGGACCCACTTTTCCCTCATGTTTAGCCTCATTAGTTTACAAATGTTATGATATTTGGCCCATTAGTTTGCAATTTAAGAGGAATCAGTCTTTGGCCAGGGCATTTTTCTACCGAAAAATGCACGAAGGAGGGTCCCAGCGATATTGCACGAAGGGGGGTCCCAGCGATATTGCACGAAGGGGGGTCCCAGCGATATTGCACGAAGGGGGGTCCCAGCGATATTGCACGAAGGGGGGTCCCAGCAATATTGCACGAAGGGGGGTCCCAGCGATATTGCACGAAGGGGGGTCCCAGCGATATTTCTAAAGCGTAATGAAGGTCTAGGAAAAAAAACATAAAACAAAAAATGCCTAACATCTTTATATTGTTTAGCAATTATAACTGTTGGGTAGTGTATAACATCACCAATTAACTCTATCTGGTCCGACGTGTTGGGGTTTATTATGATACTTGGTTTAATTATTATTGAGGATTTTGCTTTCTTTCTGCAAATTTCTAGCAATGTATTTCAGTTTGCCTCCTTGGCTAACAAAAACACCTTCCGAGACTTCCTTCAAACTAAAACATGTCCACCGAGAACCCCTTCAGCTAAATTTGTAAATTTTTCGATAGAATAATGTCCCGGTCGAAGGCTTATTTCTTTTAAATTACAGGCTCGCTATCTCTCGGTCAGGACAAAACATATAAATAAAATAAATACATAAATAAATAAAAAAACTAAAACAAAATCGACACCTGAATGTGGTAGCCTTATTATCGCGAAACTAATGGGGTGAGACGTATTAATACCGGTATGTCCAAACTAATGAATCGAAACAGGGTTGGTCCAAAAATACCTCCCTCAGACCAAATAGGGTCAAGGTGTGGTTTTAAAATACGGGGGTTAGACCCAAATACTCTCATTAACAACAAAACTAAACACTTTCATGTACAATATAGTCTCTTCATCATGACGAGTCTAGACATTGTGATCCGCTCAAAATTAGGAAAAGACTTGAGCAATCGAGCTGATATTTTGACAATTTTGGAAAAGCCCACCATTATAGAGGTGTGGGAATATACCGTACAGTTCGATTACTCCAGTCTTCCCTCGGTTACAATCGGTTTCGGGTTACAATTTATAGAGCCGTCATGATGAATATAGCCTACTATAGTTATTCTTCCTCTTTCTGCACCAAAGGTGGACACAGAACACAGAGAAAGTTCAGCATCACTACTGTTTTACTTTTTCAGAAACAACAATGATGAAAATTAATACAGAAGAAATGATAGATACAGATAGATAAATAGATAGAGAGCGAAAGCGAGAGAGCAGCACATCAATCACCAACCTAACGAATCTTGCTCGCACCCATAACATTCATACTCGTGTGTGTGTACAGTATATATATATATATATATATATAGATAGATACAGAGAGAGAGAGAGAGAGAGAGAGAGAGAGAGTCCGATCCACATCAATCATGGACCAAACTAACTCATCTGGTTGCACCGCTATAAAAAGTCCCGGGGATGGAGGTGTTACGGGGAGGCCAAACACCTTTTACAGCCCTCGTATACGACGGGGTTTATAGGGCTGAAGGCAAGGCAGAGAGAGAGAGCGAGAGGGAAAGAAAGATAGATAGATAGATAGATAGAGAGAGAGAGAGAGAGAGAGTGAGTAAAAAAAGAGCCAGAAAGAAAGCCCCCCATCAACCAGGTTCGTAACTAACTAATCTGGCTGGCCCCGCTATAAAATTCCCGGGATGGAGGTGTTACGGGGAGGCCAAACACTTTTTACAGCCCTCGTATACGACGGGGTTTATAGGCCTGAAAACACGCCCGCTTGGAGTAGTGACCCGGTAGTAACACGGGAGACTGGCCAACAGAAGATTAATTTTACCTTGCGCCTTGGTAATAATAGAGTAATATAAACCGAAAACAACACTAATTAGCATGTACATATGACAATATTGATAATAAATGTCAAATGGCAAAATACCTCTTAATATAATAATAACATATAGCAGTTACTAGAATTGGGACCATTTTTTATTTTTTTCAAACTAATTTATCATAATAAAACTAACTCCAAGTCAGATATTTTCTTGCTAGACTTTTCCATTGGTAACTTATAGTTTTGTTAATTGCTTTGGTCATTAGGCAAACCATAGACTACAGTAGATCTGGACGTACAGCAAGGGACCCAAAATCGGAAAACTAACCCCCAAGTTCGAACCTCGAAACCGCGAAAATGTGATATTTTTGCGGTTTCGAATTTCGAACTTGGGGATTCGTTCTCTGAATTTGGGTCCCTTACTGAAAAATTCCGTTTTCGTGTCAAGTCCGGATCTACTGTAGTTTATGGACAAACTTATATAAATCTTGGCAAAAAAACGTTATCAGTTGAGGGCTGCTGCATGTTGTTACTCATTTTGACTTAGGTTATCATCGACTATACGAGGTCTATCTTTTTTGCATTTACTTATCAATGTATATAAAATAAAAGAGATACTATTTAATGTCAGTGGGTCTTTAACCCCTTCAGCAAAATTACGCTTTTTACTTTTTATTCTGGCAAACATTAGACGATTTTATAGCTTGAAAATAATTTGTTATTCATATGGTTTACTAAGACAGTATGTACCCCATCGAGTCCTAGAAATAGATTATAAGCTTAAGACAATTTTCCGATGGTAACCAAAAGAAGACAAAAAATACGCCATTGTGCTGAAGGGGTTAAGGTATACATTTTATACCGTTGGCAGTACCCAGTTAGGAACGTACCCAGGCTGTACCTTGCAACAAGAGCCCCCCCCCATGGTGTTACTGTGAGAGGTTTGTAAGGTCCTGTGATGTCAGAGGAAGGTGTGTGTGTGTGTGTGTGTGTGTGGGGGGGGGGGGAGATAGTGAAATAATAATAAAATGTGTATGTGTGTGTGTGTGTGTTGAAGGGTCATTGTGTGTGTGTGTATGTTTGCATATTGTACACACTGTAAGGGATGGTGTAGAGGTGGAAGAGGACCCAAGCTGCTATGGTCGCAATCAAACCAAAATCATGGTTTAGTTTGTTCGGGAGGAAGCCATGTTGGTTATACTGCGGGGACAATACAATTACTAAGATATCTTACTCTCACTCTGTCTGTCTATCTATCTGTCTGTCTGTCTGTCTGTCTGTCTGTCTCTCCTGCAGAGGTTCGATTAGTAACCCAAACTGCTATATTTGTCATCAAATAAACAATTTGCCGTGTATTAGGCAGTCGGAATTTGATGAAAAAGAGCTTGTCACCCACACGAGTTGAGTTTTGAATAAATACCAACTTTATCTTTTTTAACCTAATTTTTGTATCTACTAGACAGAGCCCACAAATGAGCTAATATATTACAGTAATTGTTTTATAGAGCAAAATAATGTAATTTATGCATCAACAGGAGAGGAAATATAATTCAAGGAAGTTGTATGACGAACATATGAAGTACTTGATTCTTTCAATCAGAAGATGCAGAAATCTGCACAATTTGCCACCTCCTGAAGACTTAAGGGGGGTCACCGTTTTTTTTCTATCTTTCTCTCCTTTTCTCTCTTTCCCTGGCTTGTATCCATTCGGCCCCATTCAGCCAACTGTTTTAAGACGTTTATCCCCATCTAGGTGTCGATTTCTTCCTGACGAGCGATAGCGAGCCAGCATTGTATGGAGAAATCCGGCTTGGCCGGATAAATTTTTCTGTCGAAACATGTACAAATTTAGCTTGCTGTCAAAACATATATATATATATATATATATATGCTGGCTCGCTACCGCTCGCCAGGAAAATATTGACATCTGGATGGGGTAAACGTCTTAAAACAGTAGGCTGAATGGGGCCGAATGGATACAAGCCAGAGAGAGAGGGAGAAAAAGAGAAAAAAAGCGAGGTGGGATCCCTTAATTCAAGTTATGGTCCTACCCATCATATTTGTCACCAAATAATTAACTTGCAACAAAGTAGGAATTATTACAAGGAATACATTATTACAAGGAATACATTATTACAAGGAATACATTATTACGAGGAATACATTATTACAAGGAATACATTATTACAAGGAATACATTATTACAAGGAATACATTATTTTAAATCGATGGCTTTAGAATTTTAGGTCCACAATATTATTAAGTCAAACACTATGTGTAAAATATTCGTTTTACAATATGTATGTTATGTTATTATGAAGCGCCACTATTAATCTTCACATTAATTGAATATGAGTCCATAATTATGTAAATCCGGAAGATGTAAAGTAAGTATGGAAATGTAATAGGCATTTTGAATTAAAAGTGAATATATAATGAAAAACAGCAACAAATAGCATTACTGTAAACATAATAATAGTAGTAGGCTCAGAACCTTCCAAACAGCAACAAATAGCATTACTGTAAACATAATAATAGTAGTAGGCTCAGAACCTTCCAAACAGCAACAAATAGCATTACTGTAAACATAATAACATACATAATAATAGTAGTAGGCTCAGAACCTTCCAAACAGCAACAAATAGCATTACTGTAAACATAATAACAAACATAATAATAGTAGTAGGCTCAGAACCTTCCAAACAGCAACAAATAGCATTACTGTAAACATAATAACAAACATAATAATAGTAGTAGGCTCAGAACCTTCCAAACAGCAACAAATAGCATTACTGTAAACATAATAACATACATAATAATAGTAGTAGGCTCAGAACCTTCCAAATTAAACCTTACTCAAACACAAACTACTTCAAAATATATGTTTAATAGATATTAGAGTTTAGTTGGCAAATATTAATTATACCACACTTCCAAACAGCAACAATAGCATTACTGTAAACTTGAGAGTAGTAGGCTCAGAACCTTCCAAACAGCAACAAATAGCATTACTGTCAACATACATACACAACAGTAGTAATACACCACACACAACATACACACTTACTCAACACACACTCTCTCTCTCTCTCTCTCCTTGTATGGATTCATTCCTTCTTCATCTCACTTCAGTCTCTCACTCTATTCTCTCTCTCTCTCTCTCATTGTATGGATTCATTCCTTCTTCATCTCACTTCAGTCTCTCACTCTATTCTCTCTCTCTATTTGTCACACTTTTTTTCCATTATCACCCTCGCCCAACATCTCTCTCATCCTCCCCTCCTCTCTTCTCATCTTCACCTTCCTCTCTCTTCTGTCCTCAACTCTCCCTCTCTGTCACTTTTTCTCATTCTCACCCTCGCCCACTCTTATTCTCTCTCCTCCCCCCCCCCACCTCTCTCTCACTCTCACTCTCACACTCTCTCTCTCTCTCTCTCTCTCTCTGCTCTCTTCTCATCTCTCTCTCTCTCTCTCTTTGTCATTCGTCATCTCTCTCTCTCTCTCTCTCCCCCCGCACCTTTTGTTATTTCCGCCAGTGGAGTTGAAAGGAGATTACATGTCTAACTGATTTCCAAAAACATTATAGTGGATTCAATCTAAATTTGGTGACTGTCTTCATTCAGTATTTTCTCTAGGTCACTTGACATCTCTCTCTCTCTCTCTCTGTCTCTTTATGTACAGTATATTCTGTATACTGTATATAAATTTATCCAGTCTTGTAAGTACTGGTTACGATATATTTATATTGACAAGTACTTGGCCCTGCAGTATCATGTAGTCATAATTAATTTGTCCAACAGTAGCCTACTCAAAGGTGAAGATTGTGGGCCATTTTCTCAGTCCAATAATTTCGGGATTGATTGTACACAATGAATTCGATTGTGTTACATAGTAATATTTCCAATGCATTATTATTTATATATTCCATCACATATAGGCCTACGTCTTCTGTCAATCCGTATAATTTTGAGTGTCTATGAACAACGCAAATACATTTGTTAGAAACTACATTTTCGCTATTACTAAAATGAAAAAAAAAAAAAACATATTTAAAAACTAGTGAAAAATAAAAATAAAAACAAAAACAGCTACAACACCACTACTACTACTAACAACAACAACAATATAATCGATAATACTAATACTAATACCGGTACTACTACTACTACTACTAATAATAATAATATGTATAATATTATGCCTATAGCACCCTCTGTCCCTCCCATCACAAATCCCCCAAATAATGAAGTTTGTGCTCTATCTCGGGGATATAGGGAGTGATTTGTAGTTTGTGCTCTATCTCGGGGATATAGGGAGTGATTTGTAGTTTGTGCTCTATCTCGGGGATATAGGGAGTGATTTGTAGTTTGTGCTCTATCTCGGGGATATAGGGAGTGATTTGTAGTTTGTGCTCTATCTCGGGGATATAGGGAGTGATTTGTAGTTTGTTGCTCTATCTCGGGGATATAGGGAGTGATTTGTAGTTTGTGCTCTATCTCGGGGATATAGGGAGTGATTTGTAGTTTGTGCTCTATCTCGGGGATATAGGGAGTGATTTGTAGTTTGTGCTCTATCTCGGGGGATATAGGGAGTGATTTGTAGTTTGTGCTCTATCTCGGGGATATAGGGAGTGATTTGTAGTTTGTGCTCTATCTCGGGGATATAGGGAGTGATTTGTAGTTTGTGCTCTATCTCGGGGATATAGGGAGTGATTTGTAGTTTGTGCTCTATCTCGGGGATATAGGGAGTGATTTGTAGTTTGTGCTCTATCTCGGGGATATAGGGAGTGATTTGTAGTTTGTGCTCTATCTCGGGGATATAGGGAGTGATTTGTAGTTTTTGTTATTGAATATTATAAGCTAAATAATGAGTATAGCTTTGTGTGTATGCCTCTCTTATACGCACTCTCATTTTCACTCCCTCACTCTCCCTTTTCAATCACATTCACACACAAACGCATGCAAATAAACACACACACAGAAATACAGGTGACACACATAATTCCCCTCTCTCTTTATCTCGCACATATATACACACACAAACACACACGCACGCACAGGTGATGCACACAATTCCTTTCTCACACACACCCTCTCTCTCTCTCTCTCTCCTTCTTTATTAAATAAGGGAGTTAGAGGAGAAAGGAAACGATCAGACAAAGGAGAAACAGTAGGTGAACATTGAATCAGTCTTTCCTTGTTTACCCCCCCTCTCTCTCTCTCTCTCTCTCTTTCTCTCTCTCATTCCAGCAGTATATCATCACTAATGACCCCTCAATACACACACACACACACTCTCTCTCTCTCCCTTCAATTTCTGAACCCTTTCAGTACGATGTCGTTTATTTAATTTTTGTTTTGGCTATTCTTCCAAGATTTTAATTAGATTAGGAAAGAAGGAGGTCCCAGTGATTGTTTTTAAGCTGAATAAAATCGTGTAATGTCAGCCACAATTAAGTACAAAATTAATAACGTCATCTTACTGAAGGGCCTATACATTGGGAAGGGCTCACCTTTACCTAGCCTGTGGTATTTACAATGTGGGAAGGGACTAACTACCCCCTTATCTGTGTGTGTGTGTGCGTATGCGTGCTAATAAGGGCGGATAGTGTGACCCTTCCAATATTGCCGACTCAGGACCCCCTTAAAACTTGGGAGCACATACACACTTTTTGTTTTTTCAGTTCGTAACACGATTTTTTCAGCTTATGAAGGACATCTCTGAATCAAGTTGGTGGCACGAACTATATGTACTGAATGTGCGCGGTGCTTGGTACCTGTCTTTAAGTGTAGACCAAGAATCAAACTTCTGAGCCTCGCAAGACAAATAGGTTACTGAAAGCTTTGTCCTATATTCAAACGTAATACTAACTCTAACTATAT
Organism: Paralithodes platypus; assembly: GCA_032716605.1. NCBI lineage: Eukaryota > Metazoa > Arthropoda > Malacostraca > Decapoda > Lithodidae > Paralithodes > Paralithodes platypus. The sequence goes on from CM064521.1 coordinate 38,584,181, forward strand.
CTCTCTTTCTCTCGTTGTATTTAAAGATATAGATAGACTGATACATAGATAGACGGATAGATATAGCAAGGGGTGATTGAAGTTGCGCAGTATGGATCACACAACAGACTCACCGTACCCATACGTTACCTTCAGGACCTTCACCCCTCCCCGCCTCTCTGCTGCCGCTCTATCTAATATAATCAACATATTTACTTCACTAGATTTAAGGCCGCGTCATACAGAACTCGAATCCACCAGAACCCACCGGAATGAATTCAAAAATTCAAATTTTAGCCACTTCTTCCCCATTCTGGTCTATTCTTGTACATGTTCTGGTTAGATTCTTGTCTATTCTTGTGTTTCGAGTGATGTTCTAGTCGTCACTCGATTGATCGAGTGAGTGAGCAAAAAGTTAGTGCATGCGTTAACTTTCTACGATTTATCGAGTGAAAAAAACGTTAAAAATTATCGAGTTACATTCTAGTCGTATCCTGGTCGCATTCTACCTATTCTGGTCATGTTCTGATGTAATTTTTATAGTCGATGCCGACTCGAATTACTTGAATGTAACTCGATGCCACTCGATAATGACCGGAAGTCAACTGGATGACAAGTTGATTATTCCACTTTAAAATTGAATATAATGGAATGAGAGTTGAATATAACCCGAATTAAGAAGAATACAACTGGATGCCGACTAGAATATGACTGGTAGATGACTGCATACTTGCTTCATGTATCGAGTGTACACTGGATGTCGACTCGAACATGATTAGAAGTACTAGAATACAAGTGGAATCCAACTAGAAGGTAACTGGAATACAACCAGAATGTAACTCGACTAGGTGCGGCCCCAAATATATAACGGATTGAAACAAAAATAAATAAATAATAATAAATAAAATAAAATATAAAATCGGCCCTATACGAGGCCATTGTATTTCTAGTAGTACGGTACCTGGAATCAAACTTACTCATCTAACTCTCCACACCTTAACTCCGGCTTCCCCTCAGTTGTGTCTACCAATGAAAAGTGTTCTTCCTTCACCCCAGCTGTGTGAGTTAAGGGGGTAGGGTTACTTTTTGGTCTATTTTTAAGTTAGCCTATATATATTTTTTTGTTTTTACTTTCTTCGCTAGACATCCATCAAAGCTTAAAAAACACACTCAATTCGAGATTAATTTGTACATTTTTCGGTAGAAAAGTGTCCCAGCCGATGGCCAGTTCCTCCTAAACTTATAGGCACGCTATCGCTCGCCAGGAAATAAACCTATGCGTAAATGGCACGAAAGGTCTTAATATTAACAAAGAAATAGGGATTTTTTTTTTATAACCGCCAAACTAATGGAATGAACGTCATAACATCTCAAAAACTAATGGGGCTAAACATGAGGGAGAAGGGGGTTCAGAAAAACCCTATCTCCACCCCCCCCCCTCCCCTCGTGTACGTAAATGTGTATGTGATTGAAAGTGCTTATGTTGCCGTGGTGAGTGCCCTGTTATTACTGGTGTGCCTGTGAACCAATCCTCCCTTTATATACTCAAAGGTTCCTCGTCGAGTCACCTTCTGCCTATTCGAGTCACGTTCCACTTACGTTCGAGTTACGTTCAACTTAGTTCCACTTACGTTCCGACTTAACTTCATGTAATTCTGGTCATGATATACTGACATTCCGGTCTCATTCTGGTCATTCGAGTTGCATTCGACTTGGGATCGAATAGTCTTCTTTCCACATCCGGTTTCCTTCGAGTCACTTACTGGTTAACATCGACTCTGAGATGATTTACAATGGTGCTGCCAATGCAGCACCCAGTGCGAGTCTTGTTCAGCTCTAGACTAAGATCATCCATGTAGACGTTGAAAAGATACGGAGACAATATCCCCCCCTGCCTAACACCATTGGTTACGGCGAAAGAGCCTGACAGGATGTTGCCCCATCTTACACACATTTTTTGATTAGCATTCCAGAAAATAAGTATCCTAACAATATAGCTAGGCACTCCCCTGTTAACTAATTTTTCAAATAAGGTTTTGTGACACACCCTATCAAAAGCCTTACTTGCATCAAGAAAACAAGAGAAAATTGAGCTATTTAGCTTGTTGTAGTATCAATCACTTCTTTCAGCACATACTGTATATGCATTGGTCTGTGCCGTGATTTTTCTTAAAGCCAAACTGATTGCTGCTGGTGACAATATATGCAGACATTCTTTCTAGCAATATCATTTCAACTACCTTACTCACCACACTAAACCACTGTTTGGACACTTGATCCTCAGTGTTTTGGAGGACAAGCAACCTAGAAGGGTCACTAGATCTGTTGTTGCTTGATTTCCTTTGTACTCCTTTGTACACTAGCAAGTGCTACTGGGCGGTAGTTGTCTTTAGCTGTAATTTTACCTGATTTATCTTTAATGACAGGAACAAGTATTACGGATATCATAGACTCCGGCAGGACACCATGCGTAAATAGACTGGTGATGCAAGAACTAAGTTTATCTATTAACAACTTATCTGCATATTTAAGATGTTCTGCATATATACCATCCAGCCCACAAGCTTTGTTTAGGTTAAGTTTTCTTATGGCATTCTCAAGATCACTTTCAGTCACTTTAATGTCTTCATAATTACTATCTTTCACATATTGAATTGCACCATTAGTAGACCTTTGGTTTACACTGTTAAGTAGTTCCTTAAAATGAGTTTTCCATAAGTCAGCAATGTTCTCTTCACCCGTAACCCCCTCAACACTGACAGGTAATGGTGTGTTACAATTTTGCATGGATCTGATGTCCTTCCAAAAACAGTTAGTATCCTTTTCTGCCAGACTCTTTGCAAGGGCTTCCTTCCTTAATTGGTTTTCATTTTGCTTAATAAATCTAATGGCATATTTGGTCCTAGCCTTTGCTCTTTTGTGAAGTTCAAATATAGGCCCCTGTCTAGGCTGACCTACTTCAAGCCAATGAGACCTAGCATCTCTGGAGGCCTGATACAGGTCAGCCACATAGTCTTGCCAACCTGGCTTATTGAATGAGGACTTATATTTACGGCTATTAAAAATACTTTCCCCCGCTTTTGATAAAGAATCTATTATACTATTGTAAAATGTAATAATGTCCTTTCTGTGTTGTGCATCACTACATTTTGGATCCCTGCATATACAATACAATACAATACAATACAATACAATACAATACAATAACCATTCCAGTGGATTTGTAATGCCAGAATTAGTGAAAAAGGACACCTCATTCGTCCTTGTAGCTCATCTGATGCCAGAGATATTACATTTCATGTTTTTCAAGATGGCGTTGGCGGTCATTTGAATATTGGGCTCTAGCAGAATTAGCAGTCATTTTTCAGAGCTAATCAGGAGCTAATTTTCCTTTAAAATGGTTCAGGTTGTCAAATCCATCGAGAGAAAAAGGTAGGAACAAAATGGTCACGGATTCCAAGCAAATGACCCTACTAATACCTTGTCTCTCTCTAAACCATTGACCAGATCCAGCTAACCTTCACCCCACTATGTCCAGGACTGTGGGGTCTGCCGCTGGTGGGGTACGTTCCTCTCACTAACAACATAGAGGACACATTGATGGAGCTACACAAGAAACATGGGGTTGTCTATGTGTAAGTTCATAACATTCAGAATGCGATATCCCCAAGATGAAAAATCGGGGTGCTATGGGCTCTCTGCAAGAGGGCTGGTTATCACATTGAGGAGCATGTCTCTTCTAAAAACTCCCGCGGCGAGTAAGGGGCATGAGAGGCGTCTCGTTGGACAGCTTCAAGAGAGCCCTCGATATCGAACTACAAAAAGTGCCAGACGAGCCCATCTTCATAGGGGCTCCACCCCTTCGAACAGTCTGCTGCACCAATTTTCAAACAACAACGAAGGGCGGTGCGCTCCTCGGTGCCACTAGCAAGAGTGGCGAACTCCACATAGGTGACATAATTGTTGCCCTATTTTTGCCAATTCTAAGACCTTTCGTGCCATTTAGGTGTTGATTTTTTCCTGGTGAGGAAAAGCGAGCCTGTTTTAATTAAGAGGAACCGGCCCTATCGAAAAATGTACAAATTCAACTTGAAAGGGGGTTTAGGGGGTGTATTTATAAGCTTGATGGAGGTCTAGGGAACAAACTAAACATCTCGCCTTAATTTTGCTCTCACTAACAACATACAAGACCAAATGATGGAGATACATAAGAAACACGGGGATGTCTATGTGTAAGTTCATTACCTAAGAACATAAGAAAATGGGAGTCTGCAGAGAGCCGATTGGCCCACACAAGGCAGATCCCTCTTCAAGTTTACATGTTTAGTCCCATTGCATTTGAGATGTTTAGACGTTCGCCCCATTAGTTTTGCGAATTTAAGAACTTTTGCCCCATTTCTGTCAATTATAAGACCGTTCGTGACATATAAAGAAGGAGTCGATTTTTTACCTGGCGAGCGATAGCTAGTCTGTAATTCAAGAGGAACCGGCCTTCGGCCGGGGCATTTTTCTACCAAAGAATGTATAAATTAATCTTGAAAGACAGTCTAGGGGGTGTTTTTTACAGATTGATATAGGTCTAGGTAGAAACTAGAAACATAATAAATAAATGAAAAAATCGACCAAAAAATTAACCATCCCCCATTAATACAATGACAACTTTAATGCAGTGGTGAATTTAATGTAGTGGTAATATAATACAGTGACGACTTGACTGCAGTGGGGATGTTGGAACAGTAAAATATCACAACGTTAATGTGGCAAATTTTATGCAGTGGGACATTTTTAGTGGCGATTTGAATATATTAGTTACTTTAATACAGTGACAATTAAGATGGAGGTAGTCACTTGTTCTGGACCCCTTTCTCCCTCATGTTTAGCATATTAGTTTTGAGATTTTAGGATGTTCGTTTTCATTAGTTTGGCGATTATGAAACCTTCGCCCTATTTATAGTCAATATTAAGACTTTTCGAGCCATTTAGGTGTCAATTTTTTTCCTGGCTAGTGATAGCGAGCCTGTAATTTAAAAAAAAAACGGCCTTTGGCCGGGAAATTTGTCTACCAAAAAATTTACAAATTTATCTTGAGAGGGGGTCTTCGGGGTGTTTTTTATTTTTTAGAGTGATGGAGGTCTAGCGAGGAAACTAATAAATATAATAATAAATACACAGACCAAAAATCAAGTACTACCCCCTTAAGATGGCTCCCAACCCCCGTTCATACTGCCCGAAACTGGTCCCCATCCCCCACACATCATGTTGTTCTAGATGTGTACACCATCCCCTACACACCATGCTGTTCTAGATGTGTACTCCATCCCCCACACACCATGTTGTTCTGAGATGTGTACACCATCCCCCACACACCATGCTGTTCTAGATGTGTACACCATCCCCCACACACCATGTTGTTCTAGATGTGTACACCATCCCCCTCACACCATGTTGTTCTAGATGTGTACACCATCCCCCACACACCATGTTGTTCTAGATGTGTACACCATCCCCCACACACCATGTTGTTCTAGATGTGTACACCATCCCCCTCACACCATGCTGTTCTAGATGTGTACCCCATCCCCCTCACACCATGTTGTTCTAGATGTGTACACCATCCCCCTCACACCATGCTGTTCTAGATGTGTACACCATCCCCCTCACACCATGTTGTTCTAGATGTGTACACCATCCCCCTCACACCATGCAGTTCTAGATGTGTACACCATCCCCCTCACACCATGTTGTTCTAGATGTGTACACCATCCCCCTCACACCATGCAGTTCTAGATGTGTACACCATCCCCCTCACACCATGCAGTTCTAGATGTGTACACCATTCCCCTCACACCTTGCTGCCCAATAAAGACATTCCACCCTCACACCATGCTGCCCAGTAAAGACATTCCACCCTGCACAACATGCTGCCAGAGATCGGCCTTCCAATCCCTGCCTGCACAAACTTCTGCCTCTCAGTGCCCCAGAACCCCCGATCATCATACTGCCCGAACACAGCTGTACAGTCGGCCTAATAAGTCAATGCTCGGCACCAATTACGTTTTGATCAATAATTAGTATCAGCAATATTTAAACATGATTTCTTCTTGTTTAGTGAGATGTACTGTACAACCATGTTCCTACACTTACCCACCCTATTCAACATCTGACAGAAATCAATACAGCACAGAGTGAGCCAAACGTAATGCCAGCTGAGACATGACATATTAGCGCCACCTGTACCTATGTGGCATTAGAGCGGCAGCCTCCAACCCCCGCACAACACGCTCACCAACACTTTAACACCTTATTGGCGGGCTAGGCGGTCTATTTATATGTACCGCCCAGCTGGGTGTTTTTAGCCAAAATAGGGCTGTTTACGTGATCATTTTCATGCCTAAATAAGACCCAGAGCGTAAAACAAGTATCTATCCCTGAAAGGGCATAAACAGAGCTTTCCAATGACACCACACCGATCCTTGTACGACCTCTGGTTCTCCTGCAATTATTGTGCAACACGAGTGCAAAAACCATGTAATTCGGTGCTTTCCCCACATAATTGAGTATGTACCGAGTGTGTGGTGGCAAGAGAGGGTGGTTTTCACTTCAGTTGGCCCAGCGCGGTGTTGGGCGGCGGTCATAGCCACCCTACACTCCTCACACCGCTCAGCTCTCTCTCTCTGCAACATTACGTGCTGAAAATGGCGCTCGACTTATGTCGCGCGCCGCCACATAGTCCAAATTTATTTCACTCGACTTAGGTCGCGCGCCGCCAGTTAAGGGTTAAGGACAGATTTCTACTTTACGGATTTTTGTTCTCTTTTTTTTCCCTCATGTTTAGACCCATTGCTTTGGAGATTTTAAGAAGTTCGCCCCATTTGTTTGTCGATTTTAAGAACTTTTACCCCATTTCCGTAAATTTTAAGACCTTTCGTGCCATTTAGGTGTCGATTTTTTCCAGACGAGTTATAGCAAGCCTGTAATTTAAGAGGAACCGGACTAAAAAATTATCTTGACAGGGGGGGGGGTTAGCTTGATGGATGTCTAGGGATCAAACTAAAAAACTCCCCTTAATGGTGTGTGTAGTTTTGAGGGATATGGGCCATAGTATTCTCCAACTCTATCTCTCTCTCTCTCTCTCTAATAGACAACATTTCGGCTGATCCAGTCCAATAACAAAAAGACTGACTCTTGTTCTTGTAAATATACCTCACGTTGAGTTCCTGACAGAGGCAAAGGGGCGTCCTAATATTGAAAAACACTATACTCGGTTTCATTTCATCTGACGGTAAATTGAATACCTTAGCTAATTTCTCGGTACCCAATGGAAAAATATCAAACTAACCCTTTCACGCACATATGACGCAGAGGTTGCCAGATTAGCAATAAGAAATAGAGTTCTCTCACTCTTATAATTACCTCTCCAAAATTAGTTGTCTGCCCACAGCTAACTCAAAGACAACTGCAGAGGTTGAAGTAACTAAACTAAAGGTTTCTAAATACCCCTGATGGTAACAAAGGCTTTAAAGTATTTCCAATAGGCTCAACACAGCTAACTCAAAGACAACTGCAGAGGTTGAAGTAACTAAACTAAAGGTTTCTAAATACCCCTGATGGTAACAAAGGCTTTAAAGTATTTCCAATAGGCTCAACACAGCTAACTCAAAGACAACTGCAGAGGTTGAAGTAACTAAACTAAAGGTTTCTAAATACCCCTGATGGTAACAAAGGCTTTAAAGTATCCCCAATAGGCTCAACACAGCTAACTCAAAGACAACTGCAGAGGTTGAAGTAACTAAACTAAAGGTTTCTAAATACCCCTGATGGTAACAAAGGCTTTAAAGTATCCCCAATAGGCTCAACACAGCTAACTCAAAGACAACTGCAGAGGTTGAAGTAACTAAACTAAAGGTTTCTAAATACCCCTGATGGTAACAAAGGCTTTAAAGTATCCCCAATAGGCTCAACACAGCTAACTCGAAGACAACTGCAGAGGTTGAAGTAACTAAACTAAAGGTTTCTAAATACCCCTGATGGTAACAAAGGCTTTAAAGTATTTCGAATAGGCTCAAAATCGCGTCATATGTCGGAGAGGGTTAATATGTCTCTGCAGCACATTAAGACCAAGTTTATATAATTAACACCATTTGTCAGTACAAAATCTTCAAAATAACTGAGCAAGCTTGATGGGAACTTTGCAATTTACCGTCAGCTGAAAAGAAACAGGGTATAAGAGCACTCTATATTTCTCCCCAGCTGGCGGATGGGAACGCAGGTTAACGTGTACTTCCACGACTACCAGATGGCCAAAGAACTCTACAGTAAGATGGAGTATGTGGATAGACCGGAGTGGACATTTTTTTGCATCAAAGAATCACCACCTCTTGGTAAGTCTTAAACAAGGGTAAGTCCTATCAAAATACTTTAAGGCGAAAGACCTGGGTGTTTCCACTACTATATTTTGTCTTCATAAACCACAAAACATTTAAATTTTTCCTGCATTAAAATTATACCTTTAGCTGCAGGTAATCAAAAGGGTCATACAGATAGTTTTACCCAGAGTTCTCACCAGGGGTGGCGGGAACATTTAGTACGATCTGTTCTACTGGTTGCCGATTGATTTATCTGATAAATTATTGTGATCTTTTATGACATATTATCTATCAATCAATCTATTGCCAGACAACATAATCCCTGTGTCATACCAACATTTGCCGAAATGTCACAACCCCGGCAACCCCAACCACTGGCACCCCCTCCTCGGATACAACCACGACCACCGCAGCCGTTTATACCTCAACAGAGCCCCCAACCCTCCCCATGTGTACCTACCTTCTTAAGTGTCCCCTCGAGCCCAAAGCAACAAAGAAAATGCGGCCACAGCCCCCCCCAGTCAAAACATATACAAACCCCCGCTTCCCCCCCACTCCCCCAAGAGGTGGCACCAGGGGAAAACGAACGCACCGGATGTGACGTTACGCAGCCAGGCCAGGACTGGAGGACTGACCCTCTACCTCCACTAACCCCGGGGCTCCTATGTCACCGATTGGTGTGGATTATGATTGGACTCTAGGGGGCATCCTTCGACGAATCCGGAGGTCACTTCCGCTGCCCTCCCCCCTACTTTCCTCGCCAGAGCCACACCAGCCTAACGTCTCCCTGCGGCTAATGTAGAAACGGCCCTTTTCGCCGATAACCCTGACGCAGCAGTGAGCACCTAAATTTTGCATAGGTATTAAGACCAAGTAGGGGAAAATTATCTCTTCCCCCCCCCCCACCCCCTGAGATCTGAGTGCTCCCTGGCTTCATTTAGGTGCTGACTGGCCCCACTCCTGACATAAAACGGCTAATCCCGAGTTAAGAGGCCTAGACTGCTCTCTGGCTCTAGGACCTCGTATGCATTCTAGCTCGTGGATCTTTTCTCTAGTTTAGACTATAGAAGTATTAGGACGCTTATCCGAGGTCCTGCCCTTGCTGTTTACCACTTCCAGCAACTTGTCAAGTATTCAGGATATTCACAGTACTTTACAAAAACTTTCTCTATCAACTTTGTCATAGGCTTTCTTCAAGTCCATAAAGGCAGCATACAGCTTCCATCCCTTCTACAGATATTTCTCTACAACATAGCTCAAGAAGATTTGGTCTACACATACTTCCTCCCTTCCTAAACTTACCCTGTTCCTCACCTACCCATTGCACTGTTATCTCTCTAACTTTCGATCAGTGTCCTACAGTATATCTACCTTGCTGTACTAAGGAGACATATCCCCCTGTGATTGTCACACACTCCTCTCCCCCTCTTTACCCTTATACGTTCAAGCACACTTACTTTCTCCCATGATATCTTGCACAATATTCATACCAATTCAACCACTATCTCACCTCCATACTTCAGTATCTCACAACCATGATTATATATTTTTTCGCTTTATGGTCTCTGTCCAGGAGTGGCCGGCACAAATGGAGAAAGATGGCACTCTAACCGTCGCTTCAGCCTTCGTCAGCTGAGAGATATGGGGATGGGGAAGTCTAAGCTGGAGGATGCCGTTCATACCCAGGCCAATAATCTGATCAAGGAATTGAAGCAACAAACAGACAAACCAGCCCCCATACCACACGCCCTCACTGTAGCTGTGGTCAACATTATATGGCAGATGGTTGGAAGTGAGTAGTGGTTATGAGTTCTATTTTACTAACATCTTTTCAGCACGATGTTGTTGTTACCTTATGCGTCGCATTAGGTGAAAGAGTTATTACCCTGTGCATCATCTTTGGCGTAAAAGTACATGGTTTTTTCACCCTTGTGTGCCTGCCGATCTGTTCACAAAGTATCTCAAGTACGAATTATTGGATTTCGATGAGACTTGGTCAATCCCACCAATATGCCTATTAAATGGTACAGTATTTTGTTAACTTTAATGAACCTTTTTAAACCCATAATGTTTTTACAGTGTAGGGTTAATGGAGATTTTTTCCTACCCGTAATTTTTGAGAACGTTCCATTTATATTCCAGGTCGACAATTCTCGGTGACTGATCCCCAGATGAAGGAGTTCCATGAGCTGATTGACGAGTTCATCCTGGCCAGTAACCGCATGTTGCTGCTGGACTACATGCCGTGGATCGAGAGGTTCTTCCCCACTGCTATGTCCAGGTGGATTGGAAAGCTGGATTTGGTCATTCACGTTAAGGACAAGTTCGTTGATTATTTCTTGGTAAGTTATTTTTTTTCGTTGGAGGGGCTTGTGTACCTTCACTACTTTCAATGTAAAAAATATCCATACAATTAACTCACTGGATAACCCAGCGACGTGCGTCGCCTATGTATGTAACGCATAGTCCCAGCGACGCAACGGTTGCGTCGGCCTTAATTACTTTTGTCCTATGGCACCTAGAGGGTTCAGATTTGTATGAGAACTACTTTAGGATCCCACGAAACAATACCGATGGTTGGCAACCCTCCAAGTCCAGCTGCGTGCATGTGGACGCGCGGGGGATATATTTTCCAGTATTTTGCCTACTCATCACCCCATGTTAATTGTGACTTTCCGCTGGCCCCCCAGGACCCCTAAATGACCTAGGTTAGCGTTTTTTTGTTGTTCTTCCTTCATTACTAACCCATCCCATGTGTTTTCAGGAAAACAAAAATTACAAGTGGCTGGTCCTGGAGTGTACATTTATATTAAATTGCTTGGGGTCCAGTGGGTTAATATTAAAAGACTGTAAAATGCCACTATCCAAAACCTTATTGACTATTACGGTTCTTTAGCAGTATATTACTTATATTATACAACATTAAGACCGCCAGTGACCAGTATATCAACGGCTTATTTAGTTTGACACCGTTGAAATCACGATATTATATTGCCAATTGGGCTGCCTATTCTGTGGCCGAAAAAAATAAGAAACATAAATATACTGGGATTGAACTCTCGGTACACTAGTACACTCGGATGCCATAAAGTCTCTAGCCCCCACATAAGAATTCCTGGACCCCTATGTTTTTCTTTATGCAATTATAACTGTCTGGCTTGATTTTTGGATAGAAATTGCTTTTCAATAAATATATAGTTTTGTAGTGGATGTATAGAATATTATATTCATAAAATCATTTCCAGATAAATACTACCATAATTATAAGTAGGTGAAGTCCCCAAATATTTATGAGTGGGCTAGAGACTAAGGTATCTGACTGTACATTGATCAACAGATAAACATAATAGATGAAGTTCACATATATTGATAAGTGGGCTAAAGACTATGGCCTCAGAGTGTACAGTACGTATATTTCTCCCCCAACACGTGATTGAGGAACATCGCTCGGTACTGGACCGTGACGACCCTCGGGACCTTATAGACAGCTACCTCATAGAGACAATCCGAATTCAACTTTGAGCGGTCAGTATTATTTATTGCTTTACAATTTTTGTTTTCTTCTATATTCTAATTATTACTCCCTCTTGGGCATAGCTTGTACATTCAACCGTTCATTCAACGGTGAACCCATGAGGTCTTGTTCCAGTCTAGGGAGTGAGACATGTGAAGGACTTTGAGTTGCAACCAGCCCCCGCCATCTTGCCTTCGCAGGACGCGCTGGGCCCTGTCGCCCACCCACGGTTCAAAGTAGCCCCATCTCTGGAACTGCTTTGGCTCTGTGCTTTACTGTCTCATCCCCAATACTCGGACCCTCACTTTCAGAACGCCACCTATTGAGCAATGAACTCACTAGGCATTGACCCCCTTTAGTATACAGTGCTATTTAATCAGGGAACAATGTGGGTATTTTGTTTGCGTTTCGGTGGACTTTGTGGTAATGCACTCATACTAGGTATAGCACAAATTTCATCCCAATAATATCTTCCCATTGATACATCGGGATTCTAACCCAGGACCATTGGATTACCAGTCCAGTGGGAAGACCACTCCACAACACCATCCCTATAAGGGGAAGGTAGTTGCTTTTTATGGACCCAATTCTCCCTCATGTTTAGCCTTATTAGTTTGGAGATTTTAAGACGTTCATTCCATTAGTTGGCGGTTTTGAGAAGTTTCGCCCCATTTCTTTGTCAATATTATGACCTATCATGCCATTTATGTGTTGATTTTTGTCCTAGCATGTGATAGTCAGCGTGTAATATTAGGAGAAATTGGCCTTCGGCCAGGATATTTTTCTACTAAAAAAATTATAAACTTTTTCTGAAGGGGGTCTAGTGGGGGGGGGGGTATTTTTAAGCTTGATAGAGGTCTAGTGTGGAAACAAAACTATATAAACAGATTAACCCCTACTGTACCAGCGACGTACAATGGCCGACAGTAAAAAAGTAACTCGCCAGTACCAGCGCCGTACGACATACGTCCCTAATAATCGGTCCTTGTACCGAGCGGTACCTGGCACCATGACTTGTAAACACTGCTTTGAGACCTTGGCAACACTTCTCAGAGTGTATATAAAGACCCACGGGCGAGCTGCCACCACCTCGCCTACAACAACAACAGAGCTCCAGCCTACCACCAGGGGAGCTCGCCAACACCTGTAGGTGCTGGAGAGGAGGAGAGGATGGTGACTTCCTGGGGAGACGTGGGAGAAGCTGAAGTGGGCTCAACATACGGGGGACCATGATAGTCCGATTGGTCTCCCTAACATCATGCCCTATGACAAGTGGACCTCACCCTCTTCAGGAGCCACTACCTCACCTCCTGGCAACAACATCGCCCGGTCACACCATCAAGAGGGATCAAGAACAACATCATCTCCTTCTTCACCACCATCATCGCCCACCTTCACCAACAACAGCGGCCTCTCCATACCAACACCACGTGGCACTGCTGCTCAAGATACAAAAACAAAATGAAAAATAGCAAGGAGGACGGCCCTCCACCTTTTACTCTTAGACTTTGCTCTTCATTTCCATCTTTACTTCTCTCTATTCCTTAGAGACCTCTCATCTCACCAACCTACCTATTCCCCCCCCCCCCCAATTTGAAATTTGAATTTGCGGAGCTAGCTCAGTACTCGTCCAGCTTTCGGGGTGAGAGGATGCTCTCTCTCGACTTTGAAGCCATTTTGGCCACAATGCTTGGTACTGGAGGTTACATTTACAGTAATACAAAAAAGGAAAAAATAATTAAGTGAATAATAAGGCTAACAATAATTACAAACATAATAATAAGGATTATACAGACACATTTACTTTGACTGTATAATCCTTATTATTATATGTTTTTAATTATTGTTAGCCTTATTATTCACTTAATTATTTGTTCCTTTATCGGAGAAGAACCTGACTGTGTTGATCTGGGACCTGTTCACGAAATACAGACAATGTAAGTTTGTCTGTATTATTATTATTATTATTGTTTTATTATTACTATTATTGTTTTATTTAACCCTCTCTGTCCCGGTGACGTATTTTTTAGTCGTCGTCGGCTACATTTAAACGATTTTATGAAGCTTAGGAAGGGTAAATGGCAACTAAAAGGATGCATTGAGATAGTTTGTAGCCTATTTAATGGGTAGACGTCCTTCCTAAGCTAAAAGAAAATCGTCTAATAGGTGTCATAATATAATAAAAAAGACAACACCGGTACTCAAAGGGTTAATGTTGCGTTCCTGTTCACAAAATTCAGACGATGTAAATTTGTGTCTGTATTATCTTATCATTTTGATTGTTACCTATATTTTTGGTTAAAGGGGAGGCATTTGTTTCTTGTCGACCCCTGTCCCCCTAATGCTTGGTCTCATTATTTATGAGATTATAAGAAGTTCACCCCATTAGTTTGGCGATTTTAGACCTTTCACCAAATTTCTTTGGCAATTTTAGGACCTTTCGTGTCAGTTAGGTGTTGATTTTTCCCTGGTGAGCGATAACGAGCCTCTAATATTAGGAGGAACCGGTCTTTGACCTGGACATTATTTTTACCGAAAAATATACACATTTATCTTGAAGGGGGGTCTTGGGGGTGTTTTTTTTATGCTTGATGGAGGTCTAGCGAGGAAACTAATAATATATAAATATATACATAAATAGAAAGTGGTTGGTTTCTTGGTCTATTTATTATCTATATATCTATGTGTTTTTCTATAAATATATTTATTTTATTTATCTATTTATGGATTTGGAAAACAGCGTTTGATCATGTGGATCTAGAAGCAATGTGCAGGTGCTAAGGATTTATGAAATTGGAGGAAATTTTTTAAGAGCAGTTAACAGTTTTTATGAAGAGAACAGAGCGTGTGTTAGAGTAGGAAATAATGATTTGAGTGAATGGTTTGAGGTAAATGTAGGTTTGCGACAGGGTTGTGTAATGTCACCGTGGCTGCTTAATGTATACATGGATGGTGTGGTGAGGGAGGTGAAAATGAGAACTATGGGTAGAGGATTGGGTTTAGCAGGAAAGCATGGTAGAGATTGGGAGTTGCATCAGTTGCTGTTCGCTGATGGCACAGCGTTGGTGGCGGTTTCTGAGGAGAAACTGCAGTGAGTAGTCATGAGTTTGGTGTGGTTTGTGGGAGGAGGAAGTTGAAGGTGAACATCAATAAAAGTAAAGTGATGGTGTGTAATAGGGTGAATCTAGATGTGAGGCTGGATGGGGAAATACTGGAACAAGTAGAGTATTTTAAATATTTAGGAAGAACGATAAGCAAGAATGGAAGTGTGGAAATCGAGGTAAAACAGAAAGCATGTGAAGGAAGGAAAGTTTTTGGAGCAATGGGAAATATGTGGAAGGTGAGAGATCTCGGAATGAAAGTTAAAAGTGCAATGTACCAAGGAATTGTTGTACCAACAGTGATGTATGGGGCTGAGAAATGGGCTCTGAAGGCAAAGGAGAGAAGAAAGCTGGATATGATGGAGATGAGCTACTTGAGGAGTATATGTGGAGTGACTCGTAGAGACAGATTGAGGAATGAAGAGATATTTAGGAGAATGGGGCAGGAGGAACATTTGTCGGCCAGAGTGGACAGAAGAGTGCTGAGCTGGTATGATCATGTTGAACGAATGGAAAATGAAAAGCTTACAAAGGGAACATATGAGTCAGATACAAGGAGATGTAAAAGGGTAGGAAGACCTCCATCGAGATGGAGAGACTGTGTAGGACAAGCGTGTGAAGATAGAGGAATTACTTTAGATCAAGCAAAGAAGTGGTAATGAATGGAGAATGCAAGTGAATAGATGAGTGTAAATGCAGTCATTTGGGAGAGAGGGGCATGCGACAATTGGACTAGATAATAGTCCGTCAGGCGCCTGGCCCGGGGAGCCGGTAGCAATGAAGGGTACGCCTGGAAGCATGGTAGGCAGGCTCCGCTGCGGGTCTGCCTGCGGAAATCGAAGCCTCTCCGGGAGATCTGGGACCTGAGAATCTATCTGGGGACCCCAAATGGGACTGGGTCTCTGGGTATATCTCCTGGATGACCTAGATGTGTGATTTTTTTGTTTTGTTTTTTCTGGTGTGTTGTGATGTCCATATTCGGGCTCTGTCTTGAGTCCCCCCCCCCCACCACCACCACCACCCCACCCAAAAAATAAATAAAAAAGGGCTTATAGTGCCAGAGTACATACATGCATTTATCTATATATTTATCTATTTATTTACCAGAGAGAGACCTGTCTGTGTTGATCTGGGACCTGTTCACGGCTGGCAGCATTACCACGGTGGACACACTGGTCTTTGTCTTTCAGTTCCTGGCAGCCAACCCCGGGGCCCAGAAGAAGTTACAGGAAGAGATTGATACACAACTGGGAGACAAACTGGCTACGCTTGAAGATCGGCCTAGGTAAGAAAGTAGTAAGTAAGGTGAGAATGTAGATAAATGTAGATAAATGTTGATGAATTTAATAAGTGTTGCTTAACCCGGGAACTGCGGGAAGACTCTTAAAAGTTCCCCCGGCGGACTGCGGGAAGACTCTTAAGAGTCAGAGAACAAAAAAATCAACTTTAAACATCAATTTTTTATTGTTTTTTTTTGCCCCTGGGCCATGCAAAATATCACTCCTCTACCTCCCCTCCTTCCCCACTTTCCTCCCCTCCTTCAGTTATCACCTATTTTCCCTGTTATTCCCTTATTCTGAGGTATATTTTCGTGCTAACATTAGCGAGTTGCAAGCAGGGCATTGTCATCACTGTTAGCAAGCGAGTGCAAGAGAGAGAGAGAGAGTATCGATCGACTGTGTCTCAGTGGCCTTGGGGGAAATTGGCGGGAAAGCAGGTTGCCTCACCCATACATTATATAACTCGCAGCCTGTATCTCCGATTTTAACCATCCAAACGCTGTTTTCACTCGTTTTATTGTTATTTCAGGTTAATACCTTTATAATCAACCCATAATAGGCGCGTATGGATAAGTATTAATGCTATTTATGGTAAAATGAATATTTTAGTGATGGAAACCGCTCAAATACGTCAGCACAGGCAGACGTTTCTAATTACCCCCATGCGAACTTCTTAGGTTAATAGATCGATGTTGGGTGCACCATGGACGTATACGCTGTAGTAGAATAAATGGACCCCTACCGAAGGATGAGCAAGAAATCGAGAAATTTGAGTGTGTAGTGTGCAAGGGCGAGCTTGTGTTAAATGATGATCCTGTGGCTGTGAACTGGGAAATGAGTCATTGGAGCTGGTGGACAAGTTTTGTTACCTAGGAGATACCATCTCTGCCGGTGATGGGGCCGAGGCTGCCACTGTTGCTAGAATTAGATGTGGCTGGGGAAAGTTTCGAGAACTGCTGCCAATTCTGACCATGAAGAGAATGCCTCTCCCCCTGAAGGGAAAGGTGTATACCTCATGTGTTAGAAGTGCAGAAACATGGGCCCTTAAAGTAGAGGATGTCCACAGAATGGAATGTTATGAGATGAGAATGGTGAGATGGATGTGTGGAGCCAAACTGCAGGATAGAATAACAAATGATGAGCTGAGGAGACGCTTAGGTATAAAGAGTATTAGCGAGGAGATGCGTACAAGTAGACTGGGATGGTATGGGCATGTGGAGAGAATGGATGAACAAAATTGGGTGAAAAGATGCAGGTCTGTGATTGTGGAGGGAGCTGCACCAAGGGGTGGACCGAGGAAGACCTGGGATCGGACTATACATGCCGATCTCGAATCCAAAAACCTTACAAGTGATACAGCCCTTAACCCTCCTGGCCCGGGCAGGTCCTCCAAAGGACACCACGAAAGAAGGGCAGGAGCCCGGGTGTCCTTTCAGGAGATAGTAAGCTTGAAAGCCTATTCAGCTTGGTCTGAATGCCGTGCGTCCGACGCATGTAAACAAAGCCGATCGTTGCGTCACCGCACCTCTGAAAACAATAAGGAGACGTCGGATCAATGTTATTGTTGTGACGTCAGACGAAATTAGTGTCTGAAAAGCTCCGATATTGTCAACATCGCGGAAAAATTCGTTCCACGGAAATCGTCATCACAACTGAACCAGTTGACTTAGAGAGCTCTACTCAACGCTAGTCTACAGATTGCAAACCGCACTACGTTTATAGATGCGTGGGAAATTTCTAGCAGTTAAACTAAACAAAAATACGTTAGCCTAGGCCTAGACGTTTTTCGGACAGATCGCCCGGGTAGCCCACACTGTCCTTTGGAGGACCTGCCCGGGCCAGGAGGGTTAACAGGGTTGCATGGAACGCCGCCATTAAGACAAGAGACTGAAACTGCACGTATGTGTGGAGCACTCAGTCTTGAAATTTTATGTATGTATGTACTGTATGTATGTTCGTCTTTCAATACAGGAGAAAGATTATAGTGAACTTGGAGAGAAACTTGATACACTGGAAGATCGGCCTAGGTAAGAAATTAGTGAGTAAGTAGGTAAGAATGTAGGTAAATGTAATGATAGTTTTATGTTAACAATTTTGATAAGCCTTTGTGTTTCAATACTGGGAATATACAAGAGGAAATTGATAGAGAACTGGGAGAGAAACTGGCTATGCTGGAAGATCGGCCTACTGTAGGTATGATAATAGTAGTTTAATAATCGTATGTCGATAAATTCAATCAGTGTTTGTCTCTCAACACTGGAAACATACAGTAGATCAATAGAGAACTTGATGCTAAACTTACAACGCTGGAAGATCAAACTAGGTAAGAAAGTAGCAAGCAAGTAGGTAAGATTGTAGATAACCGCAATAAATGTAGTTAAATGTATTGATAGTTGTTGTTGTTGTTGTTGTTGTTCCCTAAGCTGCCTGGCCGAACAGCCCCGAGTCCCTGAGGAAGGCCATGGCCAAGATCGGGCTTTCCCACAGAGCTCTCATTGAGTGTAGATTGTGTTGTTGGCGTAAGTGGTTGTGTGAAATGCAGTCTTCTATGATGTGTTTAATGGTATGGGGTGCTGTGCTACATCCCGTGCAGGAGTCGACAACGGAGTCATCCAGTCTCTTCTGATAGCTCAGGAGAGCTGGATGGTGTCCGCATCTCAGCCTGGCCAGGTGGACTCTGTCCTCGCGAGGAAGGGAGGATTCGGAAGGATGGATTTCGGGAGGTCGTGCATGCAGCTGCGTGTTGTCTGTGAGTGAGTGGATGGATCGGTGAGAGATATGAGTATGGATGTGCTTCTGGAAGTTGGTTCGGGGTGGGCAGGGAGGGAGAGAGGACAATAATTGTGTGTGATACCTTGTGCTGGGTGTTGTTTTGATATTTCTTGGTGTCTGTGGGTGTGTTGCCATGGAGTTTAGTGGGTGGTCTTGGTTCGTGGAGGCTGCTGCCAGGAATTGAGTGCCTCTCATGTCCAGATGGTCTTTGACTTTGAGGATTTTGGTTTCTTGATGTAGGTGATCTGTGGGTGCAGTAGCTGTGCAGCCTGTAATGATCTTCAGGGCTTTGTTTTGAATAGTCTGTAAAGACTTATGATGTGTTTCAGCTAGGTTAGAAGCCCAGGCTGGGCTTGCGTATTCCATCACTGATCTTATGTATTGTTTATATACTGTGGTGGTAGTTTCTTTGTTGTGTCCAAATTTTGTGTGAGCAAGTGACCTGAGGGCGTTAAGTCTGGGTGTCAGTTTCTTTTTAATGTTTGTGGTGTGCTGTTTGAATGTCATATGAGTATCATATGTTACTCCTAGGATATTGGGTGTGTGTGTATGTGTTAGGGGTGTGTTGTTTATGGTGAGTTGAGGGATGTATTCGTGTTCTCCTGTCCAACTTGTGAGCAGGGTTGCGGGTGATTTGGCTGGGGCTAGATTAAGTCTGTTTGTAGTGCACCAGCCATGTAGTATGTTGAGATAGGGTTGAAGGAGATCTGTTGCTCTTTTTGGGTCATGGTGTGTGCATGTGAGTGTTATGTCATCTGCATAGGAGGCTAAGTTTATTTGGGGCGTATTTGGTGTAGTTATATCGTGCATGTACAGATTGAAGAGTGCGGGCGATAGGACGGATCCTTGTGGGACTCCGTTTGGAAAGTTTCTGATTTTAGATGACTGACCGGCAAAAGATACGTGTGCACATCTGCCTGCTAGGAAGTTGGCCAGCCACCTTTTTGTGTTGTTGTGCATGTTTGTGTTGTAGATTTTGTTTGTTAAGTTGTGGCGGGGGATGGCATCGAAGGCTTTACTAATGTCGAGTGTGGCTAATAGTGATCTGTGTGGTGGTCTAGCTTCGTTGATGCCGTCGAAAGCTCTTTGTGTAAGGTCTGTGAGAAGAGTGTTTGTGGAGTGCAGTGGCCTAAAGCCATGTTGTGTTGGAGCTAGGGGTAGGTCAGGTGTAATTAGTTGTAATACTAGGCGTTCCATGATTTTGGAGGGGGAGCAAAGGAGTGTGATAGGGCGGTGCGAGGAGGGTAGTGTGGGGTCTTTGTTGGGTTTGGGGAATGTGATGATGATACCATGCTTCCAAATGTCTGGTATTGTGTTGTGTGAATAGCTGTAGTTTGATATGTTAGTGAGTGCTTGTATGCCTTGTGGTCCCAGGTGTCTGAGGTGTATGTTGCTTATGTTGTCTAGGCCACAGGCGGGTGAGTGCTTGAGATTGTTGATGATATGCTGTGTCTGGTGATTGGTGAAGGGTGTATAGTCAGGGTCTGTGGGGAATTATCTCTTACGTCGGATGACACGTCGGTCGTCTTTGTGAGATTTTAGGTGGCTGACATGTGAGAAGTGATTGATGAGAGTGTTTGCTTGTTGTTTACATGAAGGAGTAGAGTCTGTTGTTGTGATTGCAGTATGTGATTGTGTTGTGTTGCTGTTGGAAAGTGTGATGCTGTTTAGTGTTTTGTAGAGTTTTTTGGGGTTTGTTTTGTGATCAAGTGTTTATAGGAAGTTATTCCAATTTAGTTTTTGTTGTTCTTGTATTTTGTTGTTAGTTTGGGTGTTGAGTGCTTGAATTTGTTGTGTGATGTCTTGTGTGTGGGGTGCTGGGGAGTGTTTCAGTATGTCGCGTTGTCTGATGAGGTTTTGAATTTCTGGTGTGAAGTTGGGGTTGTGTCTTTTTCTGTTACCTCTTTGAATGAGTTTCTTGTCAGCGTTTTGGATAGTTTTATTGAGTATGTGTACAGCATTGTTGATGTTAGTGACGGGTGTACTGTTTAGAGTTGTGAAGTGTTGTTCTGTCTCATTTGTGAATGCTTCCCAGTTAGCTCTTTTATAATTGGTGTATGTGTGTTTGTGGCTAGCTGGGGTGAGTCTGGTTTTGGTGGTGATAATGATCGGGAGGTGGTCAGAGCCTAAGGTTCTGACCACCCTCCAGGATGTTGTGGGGGCGAGTTCTGGGGAGCAAAAGGTGATGTCTGGAGATGATGGGTTATAGAGGGCTTGGTGAGGAATATGGGTATATTGATGGATGTCATTAACCCTTTACGAGCGGCCTATGCGGTTTATTTATATGTACCGCCCAGCGGGGTGTTTTTAGCCAAAATAGGGCTGTTTACGTGATCATTTTCATGCCTAAATAAGACCCAGAACGTAAAACAAGTATCTATCCCTGAAAGGGCATAAACAGAGCTTTCGAATGACACCATAACGATCCTTTTATGATGGCTAGTTTTCTTGCAATAACCGTGCAACGCGAGTGCAAAAAGCAGGTAATTAGCCACTTTCCCGATACAATTCCGTATATAGCGAGTGAGAGAGGTAGGAGGGAGGTGAGATTCGTGTCAGTAGGTTCGCCGCGGTGGTCTGGAGCAGTCATACACTCGCTACTCTCCTGCCACCACTTGTCTCTCTCTCTCAGCAACATTACGTGCTGAAATTGCCACTCGAGTTATGTCGAGCGCCGCCACATAGTCCAGCTTTATTTAACTCGACTTATGTGGTGAGCCGCTTTTTAAGGGTTAAGGATGATGAGGTTATCGGTTTTGTTTTGTAGTACCAGCCCTCTGTCTGTGTCGGGGTTGTCGACAAACCAGGCCGACGTCTTGGCGTTGAAGTCACCACCCAGGATGATGTGTGGGGTGTGTGGGGTGTTTGTGATGTGTTGTAAGTGTGGTCTGTATTCATTTGGTACTGTAGGGGATGTTTGGGGAGGGATGTATGTGTTTATGATGGTTATGTTGGAGTTGTTGCCAGTGCGTATTTTAATTGACTGTATTTCTGTTGTGTTATCATTTGGGGGGAGGAGGGATTTGGTTTGTACACCGGTTACTATATATGATATTTCTTTGTGTACCAGGGTGATGATAGTATTGTACCATGTATTGATAGTAGTTCTAATAAGTGTTCGTCTTTCTATTTACCTGGAAACTAACCCAGAGGCCCATAGGAAGTTGCACCAGGAGATTGATAGAGAACTGGGTGATAACTGACAACGCTGGAAGATCGCCCTAGGTATCCTTTTTGAGAATTATGACACATTTTAACAGTTTATTCTGGCTATCATTAGACGATGTTAATATTCTTTCAGACATTGCTCGACTTTCAGCTTCCGTGTCTCACCTTTACTGCTTCAGTAAAATTGATAAATATACATGCCAGTGTGCCTATTGGTAGACATGTGTTATACAGTATGTGCATGGCTATTTTCAATTGTTAATTTAGTGAATAGATAATACTGTTTCTTTCTTTACCAGAATGCCATACACCGAAGCCGTGATTCACGAGGTACTGCGCATGTCCTCATTGGCGGCAACAGGTTTACAACACGTGGCTTCAGTGGACACCAAGCTAAACGGCTACACAATTCCCAAAGTAAGTTATTTTCCTGTCCTCCATTCATTTTCGTAACAATTGTGTGTACGTGTGTGTGTGTGAGAGAGAGAGAGAGAGAGAGAGATGTGGTAAGTAAGTTATTTTCAAATCCTCCTCGCATTTTCGTAACAATTGTGTGTATGTGTGTGAGACAGACAGAGATATGCGGTAGGTATGCACAAATACTTTTGGATTGTCTAGTGATAGGCTACAATCATATTTACTGCTGTTGCTTTCTTTGTTAAACCAGAAAATTATAGGCGATTGTTTATGCTTCAGCACAATTATTAATCCTTTTATATTAATGCCACACATAACCTATTCCTCAATGTCCCAGTACATTTGTAATTTGGCAGTGCCGCACCCACCTCCCCAACCCCACTCCCTCACTCCACCTCTTTGGAATGTTGGAGGTGTAGCTCTACCATCTGTATATCCCCCACTTACTAAATATACAGACGGCCGTGTGGGGAGTGAGGGAGGGGTGTCTGGGAGGTTGGTGCGGCGCTGACAAACTACGAATAAACTGGGATATGAGGAAGGGAATGTGTGCGGTAAACTGTACAAAGACAAAATTTACTAGGATCCACAACTTAGCGCTCTTCCATTTTGTGTTCTATTGTTAGGAAGTGTTCATGTATAGTGTTATACCAGGTTTTTGCTGGGGTTGATTGGATTAATTAGGTAGGTTCTTGCTTGACGGGAGAAGTTGAATCCTCTTAAACACATGCGCAAAGGCAATAAAGGATAAATATAACACAGCGTACATTCATAAATTGTAATAATAGGCACATAGATATTGATTAGTAGAAGTAGTAGATAAAGTATTATATATAAAGACGCACGAGCGAGGATTCACAATACTCTCTCACTATTAAGACATCTCCTGTTTATATTTCTTTAGTACTCCCATAAATAAGGTACATCACTAGTACTTCTTTGAGATTACACTGCATAGATAATTAGATATACTGTATATATAAGATTTTCACTTAAGTACGGTACTTCCCTTAAATAAGGTATATCACTAGTACTTCTTTGAGCTTACACTGCATATTGAAATTACGAGGATATTACACTTGAGTAAGTTATATCACTAGTACTTTTTTTAGGTTAAATAGCATATTAATATATTGGATTATTCACTTAAGTACTTCCTTTAAATAAGGTATGTCACTAGTACTTCTTAGAGGTTACACTAGGTATTCTTAATCACTTTAGTACTTCCTTTGAATGAGGTGCGTCACTAGTACTTTCTTCGAGGTTACACTATGTATTATTAATTATATCTATATCACTTTAGTACTTCCTTTAAATTAATAAGGTGCATCACTAGTACTTCTTGGAGGTTACACTAGGTATTATATCATGAGGCAATACTGTAGTCTTCTGATGAGGGTCTTGGCCGTGGTGGTGGTCCTGATGTGGCTGGTGGACAGTGGATGGATTCAAACTCTTGGCTGTTGGGTCTTAAATGGTATGTACAATATGCCAGTGCATCTGTACTATATCATCGAGCGAACGTAGAGAGAAGCTCTCTAACTACTCAGACCGTTATAAGAGTTTTGATGCAAAACCTTCCAGTACTCTTGGGTGTTGGGTCTTAAATGCTGTGTACAATATGCCAGTGCATCTGTAACATGTTATCAGACTAACGTAAGAGGGCTGTTTTAACGCAACGTCTCTTAACTATCCTGACCGTTATAAGAGTGTTTCAGGGACTGAGTGGATGAGATGATTTTGGGCCTTTTCCAGTAATAACGTACCCCAGAACCAATGCCTGGGATTCCGTACCGGAGGGACTATATATGCAGAGTGCCGCTGTGCAATAGCTACGGTATCTCGCAGAGCCCTGCTTTTCCAAAGCCCAGCCAGTGTGTGAACTTTAGTAAGGTATAGAGGTCGGTTTACTACCAATAAAGCGCTTGCCAAATCAGCATTCACAGTAAAGCCTAGTAATCAAGGCAGAGGAATGGATATTAGGTTGTCTCCAGTGAGATCTAATAACAATTTTCTTTGATGAGCCAAGATCTAAATAAGCCTAAATAGAACTATACAACCAGTGCTGTCAGGGATATATTTAGTATTAAACCCAAATCTTCCAGCCGTTATATACCTTCCAGTGAGGGTAATTAATAGCTTTCCAACTGTGTAGATCTTAACCTTGCCTGTCATAGTCTTACCTCTCTCCGAGTTCCTCCCGGTGTCCCTTCTCAGGCTAATAAGGACACATGTGTGGGAGGAGGCCCTTAGGTGATTGGGGTATTCCCTCCTGGCTTCTCTGTCACAGTGGTGATGTGGCTTCGAGAAAGAAGGGTGCGTGGAGGTATGGTGTCTATGCAGCCTTTTTGTGGTCTTCCTTTCCTTCGTGGTTTTCTTTCTCTTTATGGCATTAGGGTCAGTAATTGCGACTTGTACATTCTTGCCGGGTGTTGGAGGGGGT
This sequence comes from Paralithodes platypus, assembly GCA_032716605.1. Taxonomy (NCBI): domain Eukaryota; kingdom Metazoa; phylum Arthropoda; class Malacostraca; order Decapoda; family Lithodidae; genus Paralithodes; species Paralithodes platypus. The sequence continues at coordinate 38,609,221 of CM064521.1, forward strand.
GCGAAAGCTATGGCTTCAACTCTGGCCCTTCTTGGTGGTAAGGTGGTTATGGCTTCCTTTCTCGGGGGTGTGGTGGTATGCACGGGAAAACTGCTTGGCGGTAGTGGCGTGGTATTTAATTTCCTTATTATCTTATATAGTTTAAGGGGAGATGGGTCGTTTTTTTGGCCCCATTCTCCCTCGTGTTAACCCAGGAATGGCACCGAGACTCTTAAAAAGTTTTACTGAGCGAAGGCGACAGGACTCTTAAGATCCAAGGCCTAAGAAAAGCCTTTTAAAAGACCCCAGTGGCAATCAAAACAAAGGAATATGTGATTAAATGAGATAATTCCCCTCCATACTTCCTATCACTCCTCCACATGTGTCCCCCCCCCCCTTCGCCCCCTTCAATTATCACCTATTTTTCATCTTATTCCGTTGTTTATCGGTTTATTTTACGTTTAATATGAATATATTAACATTTAAGAGCAATAAAACAAGTGGGAATAGTATTTGGGATGTGAAAAAGACGTATTATTTCCGACCGGTCCATTCATGAGGGGAGACCCGCGGCAGCATATATTACATAAGAACATAAGAGTTCTCAAGCGACAAAGACGGCTCTAAGTAGAAGTCTCTCTGTTGCAAGGATTTCTAGATGCCTCCCCCATGCTATAGAGACCGCGTGAATGGAATTCACACCGAAAATTACCCGATAAAAGGGAGAGTAAGAGAAAAAATAGGTGATAATTGAGGAGAGGGGAAAGAAGGGGAAGGGGGGGGGGGACACATATGTAGGAATAGTAGCAAGTAATGGAGGAGCATCATCTCACCTAATCATATATTGCTTTGTTTTGAGTACCTCTGGGGTGTTTTAAAAGTTTTTTTTTAGGCCTTGGATCTTATGAGGACCTTCGTCTCTTCCACCACCAAACCTCTTATGAGGATGGTCGCCTTTCCCAGGTTAAGGAAGCCATATTGGCGATCTGAGAGTAGATTGTAAGAAGAGAAATGTTTAAGGAATTTGGAAACAGGAATAGTTAGAGATACAAGAGATGAGAGCAATTGGACGATAGTTGGAGGGTTGAGAGCGGTCACCCTTCTTTGGGACAGGTTGAATGAGAGCAAACTTCCAGCAAGAAGGGAAGATGTTAGACGAGAGACAGAGACGAAAGAGTTTGCCTAGGCAGGGAGTCAGCATGGAAGCACAGTTTTTTAGTACAACAGGAGGAACACCGTCCGGACCGTACGCCTTCTTAGTACAGTATTAAGCCCAGAGAGGATAGAAAGTACATCTTAAGAAGAGATTAGGATATTAGGCATAAGTAGGAGAGAGGGGGGTGGAGAGGGAGGAATAGCACCGTAATCATCCAAAGTGGAGTTTATAGCAAAAGTTTGAGCGAAGAGTTCAGCTTTGTCAGAGGAAGAAGTGATGGTTGTGCATCAGAGTGGAAAAGGGGAGAAAAAGACGCAGAAGAAAAACTGTTGGAGAGGTTTTTGGCTAGATGCCAGAAAGCTTGGGAAGAGCTAGAGTTGGATAGTTCAGTGCATTTATTATTGATGAAAGAGTGTTTGCCAAGTCACAGAACAGATTTGGCTTGATTCCGGGCAGAAACATAGGAAAAATGAGATTCTTGAGTTTTAAGGCGACGGTACCGTTTGAATGCTTCCTCTTTGTTACAGACAGCACTAGAACAAGCGTGAGTAAACCAAGATTGTTTTTCATTAGACTGAGAGTTACGAAAATTTAATGCATGCTTCCATGCCCGAAAGGATTACCTCGGTAATGTGTTCAGCACTCTCCGAGGGCACCCGGCCACGGGAAATAAAAAAAGTACTGCAGAAGAGCCTCCCAGTCGGCAGTGCCAAAGTGCCACAAGCGCCGCGGGTTGGGTTGGTTAGCTGAATGGGGCAAAATGTCTCGAAACAGTAGGCTAAATGTACAAGTATTTCCGTTCTCTCCATCCCCCAGGGCAGCATTTTGAACACTGTAGCCTTCTCCATGCACTACGACCCCCGCTACTGGGACGACCCGGAGCAGTTCTACCCTGAGCGATGGTTGGATAACGAGGGCCGCTTTGTGTCCAAGAAGGAAGGGTTCATGCCTTTTAGTGTTGGTAAGGATGTTCTTGTTGTTGCTATTATCATTATTGTTAACTTTTCCAGGCTCCAAAGATGCCGATTAGTATTTATATATAACATTCTCCTAATCTCATAATTAGCTTTCCAAAAGGATTTTTCTGTCAATAAACTCATTCAAAGAAAACTGCAGGGGTTGAACAAAATAAATTAATGGTTTCTAAACTCCCCTGATGGCCACAAAGGCTTTTACATTTTCCAGGAAGACGCAAGACTTCTGTATATATATACTGAAGTATAGCAAATTGAAATTATTTCAATTGAAAAATTACTTCTAATATAAATTATAATATTAACCCTTTTGTGTACGGGAAAGACACACTTATAAACAAACCTCCTATAAGTAATTATTAGGTCAAGAATTAACAAGAAGATTTCATTCAGTTCGGAAAAGCTTCGAAAACTAGAAGCCACGATTTATGTCCCCAAGTCTAACTTTACTCTTTCCAATATATACGTTCAACCAGGCAAGCATCAGTGTCTTTATGTCATAGAGTTTAAGTTTACACTTTCCAATATATACGTTCAACCAGGCAAGCATCAGTGTCTTTATGTCATAGAGTTTAAGTTTACTCTTTCCAATATATACGTTCAACCAGGCAAGCATCAGTGTCTTTATGTCATAGAGTTTAAGTTTACTCTTTGCAATATATACGTTCAACCAGGCAAGCGTCAGTGTCTTTATGTCATAGAGTTTAAGTTTACACTTTCCAATATATACGTTCAACCAGGCAAGCGTCAGTGTCTTTATGTCATAGAGTTTAAGTTTACTCTTTCCAATATATACGTTCAACCAGGCAAGCGTCAGTGTCTTTGTCATAGAGTTTAAGTTTACTCTTTCCAATATATACGTTCAACCAGGCAAGCGTCAGTGTCTTTATGTCATAGAGTTTAAGTTTACTCTTTCCAATATATACGTTCAACCAGGCAAGCGTCAGTGTCTTTATGTCATAGAGTTTAAGTTTACTCTTTCCAATATATACGTTCAACCAGGCAAGCGTCAGTGTCTTTATGTCATAGAGTTTAAGTTTACTCTTTCCAATATATACGTTCAACCAGGCAAGCGTCAGTGTCTTTATGTCATAGAGTTTAAGTTTACTCTTTCCAATATATACGTTCAACCAGGCAAGCGTCAGTGTCTTTATGTCATAGAGTTTAAGTTTACTCTTTCCAATATATACGTTCAACCAGGCAAGCGTCAGTGTCTTTATGTCATAGAGTTTAAGTTTACTCTTTGCAATATATACGTTCAACCAGGCAAGCGTCAGTGTCTTTATGTCATAGAGTTTAAGTTTACTCTTTGCAATATATACGTTCAACCAGGCAAGCGTCAGTGTCTTTATGTCATAGAGTTTAAGTTTACTCTTTGCAATATATACGTTCAACCAGGCAAGCGTCAGTGTCTTTATGTCATAGAGTTTAAGTTTACTCTTTGCAATATATACGTTCAACCAGGCAAGCGTCAGTGTCTTTATGTCATAGAGTTTAAGTTTACTCTTTCCAATATATACGTTCAACCAGGCAAGCGTCAGTGTCTTTATGTCATAGAGTTTAAGTTTACTCTTTGCAATATATACGTTCAACCAGGCAAGCGTCAGTGTCTTTATGTCATAGAGTTTAAGTTTACTCTTTCCAATATATACGTTCAACCAGGCAAGCGTCAGTGTCTTTATGTCATAGAGTTTAAGTTTACTCTTTCCAATATATACGTTCAACCAGGCAAGCGTCAGTGTCTTTATGTCATAGAGTTTAAGTTTACTCTTTCCAATATATACGTTCAACCAGGCAAGCGTCAGTGTCTTTATGTCATAGAGTTTAAGTTTACTCTTTCCAATATATACGTTCAACCAGGCAAGCATCAGTGTCTTTATGTCATAGAGTTTAAGTTTACTCTTTGCAATATATACGTTCAACCAAGCAAGCGTCAGTGTCTTTATGTCATAGAGTTTAAGTTTACTCTTTCCAATATATACGTTCAACCAGGCAAGCGTCAGTGTCTTTATGTCATAGTGTCATACCCTCTTACCCTCATACCCTCTCTGGGCTTAACACTAATAAGGCGTACGGTCCGGACGGTGTTCCTCCTGTTGTTCTCAAAAACTGTGCTTCCGTGCTGACTCCCTGCCTAGGCAAACTCTTTCGTCTCTGTCTATCCTCTAACGTCTTCCCTTCATGCTGGAAGTTTGCTCACATTCAACCTGTCCCAAAGAAGGGTGACCGCTCTCAACCCTCCAACTATCGTCCAATTGCTCTTATCTCTTGTCTTTCTAAAGTTTTTGAAACTATTCTTGCTTCCAAATTTCTTAAGCATTTCTCTTCTCATAATCTGCTCTCAGATCGCCAGTATGGCTTCCTTAAGGGTCGCTCTACTGGTGATCTTCTTTCATATCTTACTAACTCTTGGTCATCCTCCTTTCGGGACTTCGGTGAGACTTTTTCTATTGCACTAGACATATCGAAAGCCTTCGATAGAGTCTGGCATAAATCTTTAATTTCTAAACTACCCTCCTTCGGTTTCTATCCCTCCATCTGTGCCTTTGTCTCTAATTTCCTTTCCGGCCGTTCCATAGCTGCGGTTGTGGACGGCCATTGTTCACTTCCTCACCCTATAAACTCCGGTGTTCCTCAGGGCTCTGTCCTATCTCCTATTCTCTTTCTAATTTTTATAAATGATCTCCTTAACTGTACCTTAATTCCCATCCATTCATACGCAGACGACTCAACCTTACACTACTCCATTAGTTTTTCAGAACGCCCCAGCCAGCAATCCCTCAACGACAAACGTAATGAAGCCATAGAACTCTTAAATTCTGATCTAAATACTATTTCCAATTGGGGCAGAGAAAACCTTGTTAACTTTAATGCTTCCAAAACCCAATTTCTCCATCTATCTACCCGTCAGGATCTCCCAGCGGACTATCCCTTATTCTTCAACAATACAAAAATCAACCCTTCATCTTCTCTCAATATTCTTGGTGTCTCTTTTTCTTCTGCTCTCATTTGGAAGGACCATATTACCAGTCTTGCTAAGGCAGCCTCCCAGAAGCTGGGTGTGCTCAACCGCCTTAGGGGGTTCTTTTCCCCTGCACAGCTTCTTGCTCTGTACAGGGGCATAGTGCGCCCTTGTATTGAGTATTGTTCACATGTGTTGGGAGGTTCCTCTCACACCGCTCTCCTAGACAAAGTTGAAAGGAAGGCCTTTCGTATCATTAACTCCCGTCCACTCACCAACTCTCTGCAATCTCTCTCTCTCCGCCGCAATGTTGCATCTCTCTCGCTATTCTATCGCTACTATAATAATCAGTGTTCCTCAGAGCTATCCCAGTGCATACCACCTCCTTTACGTAGGGCACGTGGTACCCGTCTTGCAACTCAATCCCACCCCTACTCTGTGCAACTCTCCAACCCAAGAGTGAAACGTTACTCTCAAACTTTCTTCTACTCAACATCTGAACTCTGGAACTTTCTCCCAGAATCAGTCTTTCCCTCTTCCTATGACTTAAATTGCTTCAAACTCCGTGTGTCCAGGCATTTTGGCTCGAACGTCCCTTGATTTTGGCCCTGTCACTCTTTCAACTATGGGGGAGGCACTCGCTATAGGCAGTTATGCCTTTTGCCTCCCTCAATCACATAGAAAAAAAAAAAAAAAAAAAAAAAATAGAGTTTAAGTTTACTCTTTGCAATATCTACGTTTAACCAGGCAAGCATCAGTGTCCCGGCGAAGCTTGTATAGAACTGTTTATATACTTGTTCTGATACCTTTGTGTATCAAGGGATTGGAGTTCTCAAAAAGAGGCTCCAGTCCTGATGCTTTTCTTGACATACAGTGTGCTGGCTTAATAATCCAGAAGGGTTGATAGCCTCTGAAGTCCTATTTTAACTAACTATCTAACTTTGTGTTTAACCAGGCAAGCGTCAGTGTCTCGAGGAAGCTTTGGCCCGGATGGAACTGTTCATATAGTTGTTCTGATACCTTTGTGTTTAACCAGGCAAGCGTCAATGTCTCGGGGAAGCTCTGGCTTGTATGGAACTGTTTATATAGTTGATCTGATATCTTTGTGTTTAACCAGGCAAGCATCAGTGTCTCGAGGAAGCTTTGGCCTGGATGGAACTGTTCATATAGTTGTTCTGATACCTTTGTGTTTAACCAGGCAAGCGTCAATGTCTCGGGGAAGCTCTGGCTTGTATGGAACTGTTTATATAGTTGATCTGATATCTTTGTGTTTAACCAGGCAAGCATCAGTGTCTCGAGGAAGCTTTGGCCTGGATGGAACTGTTCATATAGTTGTTCTGATACCTTTGTGTTTAACCAGGCAAGCGTCAATGTCTCGGGGAAGCTCTGGCTTGTATGGAACTGTTTATATAGTTGATCTGATATCTTTGTGTTTAACCAGGCAAGCATCAGTGTCTCGAGGAAGCTTTGGCCTGGATGGAACTGTTCATATAGTTGTTCTGATACCTTTGTGTTTAACCAGGCAAGCGTCAATGTCTCGGGGAAGCTCTGGCTTGTATGGAACTGTTTATATAGTTGATCTGATATCTTTGTGTTTAACCAGGCAAGCATCAGTGTCTCGAGGAAGCTTTGGCCTGGATGGAACTGTTCATATAGTTGTTCTGATACCTTTGTGTTTAACCAGGCAAGCGTCAATGTCTCGGGGAAGCTCTGGCTTGTATGGAACTGTTTATATAGTTGATCTGATATCTTTGTGTTTAACCAGGCAAGCATCAGTGTCTCGAGGAAGCTTTGGCCTGGATGGAACTGTTCATATAGTTGTTCTGATACCTTTGTGTTTAACAAGGTGTGGTGGAGTGGTCATGCCACTGGCTTGGTAATCCAATGGACCCGGGTTCAAATCCCGATATGTCAATGGGAAGATATTATTGGGATTGAATTTGTGCTGTACCTAGTATCAGTGCATTACCACAAAGCCCACCGAAATGCCAAAAAAATACCCTCATTGTTCCCTGATTAAATAACACTGTATGAATATTCCCATATTCAAAATATGTTACAGGGGGACAATGCCTAGTGAGTTCACTGCTCAATAGGTGGCGTTCTGAGAGTGAGGGTCTGAGTCTGAAGGGTGAGACGGTGAAGCACTTGAACGAAGCAACCAGCCGCTTCAGAGATGGAGCTGCTTTGAGCCATGATGGATGCTTCACATGTCTCACTCCCCAGACTGGAACAAGACCTCATGGGCTTCACCGTGTTGAGCGGTGGAATATACAGGCTCTCAGCCTATGCCCGAGAGGGAGTAGTTGGAATATAAAAAAAAAAAAAAAAAAAAAAAAAAAAAAAAAAAACAGGCAAGCGTCAGTGTCTCGGAGGTCTTGCTCGGATGGAACTGTTCATCTTCACCGCCGTCCTCTTCCAGACCTTTACCTTCGAATAGCCCCCGGGGAAGACCATCGACCCAAAACACGACCCAGAGAAACCCTTCTTCCACAGTCCGGTGATGCAGGATATGGTCATAAAAGTTCGCAAGTGATTTAGTTGTTTAACTCTTTCAGTATGAGGATGCCGTTCTTCCTTGTATTTTGGCTACTTTTAGACAATTTTGTTTAGCAGAGAAGGAGATTTGTGGAAATATAAAAGGTAGAGATTCTCTTAACTATAACCTCTGACTTCCATATTCTTCCTAATTTGAACAAAATTGTCTAATAATAACCAAAATAACATAGAAGAGGGCGTCCTCGAATTCTGAAGGGGTTAAATATTAAGTATTTCATCATACTCTTGTTTTTTTTTTGTTTTTTTTTTTTTAATATTAGTTTAACCAGACCACTGAGCTCCATAAAAGAACTCTCATAGGGCTGGAACGAAGGATTCGAGCAAGATATAGAACTAAACGAGTCAAGATAGATAGGGAAGGGCAGTAGGGGAACAAATCGAGGAAGGCGAAGACACGCAGACATTTCTCGCCATTTCATCAGTTCAGCCGGACCACATGACATCAGAGCTCTTATAGGGCAGGGCCGAAGGATGAGGCAAGAGCTGCTACACCGCAACACCAACCAAGAAGTTATCAGGGTGAAGAATGAAAGATCAGGTCGAAGGTAGAAAAAATCACATCAAGGAGCAAAAAGTGCATTACCGAAGGGAATCAAGTCAGTTCGGCCACATCAGCAACCGAAGAGACAAACGGGTCAGGAGTCAACCACCTAGCCAGGCCAGGGAGACATGAGATATAGGCTGCCCGAGGACAGCCGGATGGGACAGAATAAGAATAGAAGGGGTAAAACAAAGAATGAGGAAATAAAAACTACTCAAAATTAGTCAAGCTGAGGACAAAAAACTCGAGGGAAGAGAGGAAGGGAAATGACCACAACCATCCCCCATCAAGCCCCAGTCGCCGGCCCCGAAGCCCCCCACCGCATCAAGGAGAGTAGTAACAGGGGAGCATACTCATGTAATATGCTATAATTTATCATAATTAGTATACACATATTTAACACGATTACTGCGTCAATTGTCATATGACAATTGCTTGGTCTGCACTGAACCATACAGGGGTTTTGGACTAAAAGTGACCTTCATTCCCTGCACATTTTCATGTTCAAACAATAGGTAGAACGTATTTCAATGATATATCCCAGAAAGTAGAGGAATAGATCTTTCCAATGACACCACTGCTTGCCATGCAACGATATTGAAAAGGTGGGGATAAATCGGTAAAAAATTGCGGTTTTAAGCGGTTTTCGCAATTCTTAAGTCTATAGGGGAGCTGGAGGTGTCTCCCAGTCACGTTAGTGTTCGCCCAGACATGGCTGGCGATGGATGGGACAGTTCCGTGCTACTTATAGGGGAGCTGGAGGTGTCTCCCAGTCACGTTAGTGTTCGCCCAGACATGGCTGGCGATGGATGGGACAGTTCCGTGCTACTTATAGGGGAGCTGGAGGTGTCTCCCAGTCACGTTAGTGTTCGCCCAGACACGGCTGGCGATGGATGGGACAGTTCCGTGCTACTTATAGGGGAGCTGGAGGTGTCTCCCAGTCACGTTAGTGTTCGCCCAGACACGGCTGGCGATGGATGGGACAGTTCCGTGCTACTTAGACTTGCTTGCCTGCCTCCCAGGCCTTGTACTACACAGATTTTCGGCAATTGTCATATGACAATTGCCAGAGTGATATCCGTATTTATATATAGTAGCCCGCAGTCATTGAGTTAAGGGGGGATGTGCGTATTTATGTGATCATTTACGGACCTTTTAATAATTCTTTTAGTTTCTTCCCTGGACCTCCATTAACTTTAAAAAAACAACCCCAGGATCCCCTTTCAATATATATTTGTACATATTTTGGTAGAAATATTTCCCGGCCAAAGGCAGGTTCCTCCTAAATTACAGGCTCGCTATCGCTCGCCACGAAAAAATGGACATCTAAATGACAAAAAGTCTTGATATTGACAGAGAAAAATCTTAAAATCGCTAAACTAATGGGGCTAACCATGAGGGAGAAAGGTGTCCAGAAAAAATGACCAACTCCCCTGAAAGGTCAATTGCTAAAGAGTGTGGGATAATATAATAGAACTGTATTATCTTGTTTGTCTTCCATACCAATAATCCTTTCAGTGTATATTCCCGATCCCGGTAGAAAGAGAGCTGTGATTTTCTGCCTCGAGTGAGTTTTGTCGTCTCCAGAACCTTTGACGCACTACTCCTAAACGGGTGGCATTGTACACTAAGACCAAAGTGAGTTTTGTCGTCTCCAGAACCTTTGACGCACTACTCCTAAACGGGTGGCATTGTACACTAAGACCAAAGTGAGTTTTGTCGTCTCCAGAACCTTTGACGCACTACTCCTAAACGGGTGGCATTGTACACTAAGACCAAAGTGAGTTTTGTCGTCTCCAGAACCTTTGACGCACTACTCCTAAACGGGTGGCATTGTACACTAAGACCAAAGTGAGTTTTGTCATCTCCAGAACCTTTGACGCACTACTCCTAAACGGGTGGCATTGTACACTAAGACCAAAGTGAGTTTTGTCGTCTCCAGAACCTTTGACGCACTACTCCTAAACGGGTGGCATTGTACACTAAGACCAAAGTGAGTTTTGTCGTCTCCAGAACCTTTGACGCACTACTCCTAAACGGGTGGCATTGTACACTAAGACCAAAGTGAGTTTTGTCGTCTCCAGAACCTTTGACGCACTACTCCTAAACGGGTGGCATTGTACACTAAGACCAAAGTGAGTTTTGTCGTCTCCAGAACCTTTGACGCACTACTCCTAAACGGGTGGCATTGTACACTAAGACCAAAGTGAGTTTTGTCGTCTCCAGAACCTTTGACGCACTACTCCTAAACGGGTGGCATTGTACACTAAGACCAAAGTGAGTTTTGTCGTCTCCAGAACCTTTGACGCACTACTCCTAAACGGGTGGCATTGTACACTAAGACCAAAGTGAGTTTTGTCGTCTCCAGAACCTTTGACGCACTACTCCTAAACGGGTGGCATTGTACACTAAGACCAAAGTGAGTTTTGTCGTCTCCAGAACCTTTGACGCACTACTCCTAAACGGGTGGCATTGTACACTAAGACCAAAGTGAGTTTTGTCGTCTCCAGAACCTTTGACGCACTACTCCTAAACGGGTGGCATTGTACACTAAGACCAAAGTGAGTTTTGTCGTCTCCAGAACCTTTGACGCACTACTCCTAAACGGGTGGCATTGTACACTAAGACCAAAGTGAGTTTTGTCGTCTCCAGAACCTTTGACGCACTACTCCTAAACGGGTGGCATTGTACACTAAGACCAAAGTGAGTTTTGTCGTCTCCAGAACCTTTGACGCACTACTCCTAAACGGGTGGCATTGTACACTAAGACCAAAGTGAGTTTTGTCGTCTCCAGAACCTTTGACGCACTACTCCTAAACGGGTGGCATTGTACACTAAGACCAAAGTGAGTTTTGTCGTCTCCAGAACCTTTGACGCACTACTCCTAAACGGGTGGCATTGTACACTAAGACCAAAGTGAGTTTTGTCGTCTCCAGAACCTTTGACGCACTACTCCTAAACGGGTGGCATTGTACACTAAGACCAAAGTGAGTTTTGTCGTCTCCAGAACCTTTGACGCACTACTCCTAAACGGGTGGCATTGTACACTAAGACCAAAGTGAGTTTTGTCGTCTCCAGAACCTTTGACGCACTACTCCTAAACGGGTGGCATTGTACACTAAGACCAAAGTGAGTTTTGTCGTCTCCAGAACCTTTGACGCACTACTCCTAAACGGGTGGCATTGTACACTAAGACCAAAGTGAGTTTTGTCGTCTCCAGAACCTTTGACGCACTACTCCTAAACGGGTGGCATTGTACACTAAGACCAAAGTGAGTTTTGTCGTCTCCAGAACCTTTGACGCACTACTCCTAAACGGGTGGCATTGTACACTAAGACCAAAGTGAGTTTTGTCGTCTCCAGAACCTTTGACGCACTACTCCTAAACGGGTGGCATTGTACACTAAGACCAAAGTGAGTTTTGTCGTCTCCAGAACCTTTGACGCACTACTCCTAAACGGGTGGCATTGTACACTAAGACCAAAGTGAGTTTTGTCGTCTCCAGAACCTTTGACGCACTACTCCTAAACGGGTGGCATTGTACACTAAGACCAAAGTGAGTTTTGTCGTCTCCAGAACCTTTGACGCACTACTCCTAAACGGGTGGCATTGTACACTAAGACCAAAGTGAGTTTTGTCGTCTCCAGAACCTTTGACGCACTACTCCTAAACGGGTGGCATTGTACACTAAGACCAAAGTGAGTTTTTTGTCTCCAGAACCTTTGACGCACTACTCCTAAACGGGTGGCATTGTACACTAAGACCAAAGTGAGTTTTGTCGTCTCCAGAACCTTTGACGCACTACTCCTAAACGGGTGGCATTGTACACTAAGACCAAAGTGAGTTTTGTCGTCTCCAGAACCTTTGACGCACTACTCCTAAACGGGTGGCATTGTACACTAAGACCAAAACGTCTCCAGAACCAGAGACTAAGACCAGACCAAAGACGTTCGCAGAGCCAAAATTAATAAAGTGAACCTGCCAGATTTCCACTACCGGCTTAAACCCATAAAAAACGATAAGCCTCACAGAAGGGTCACTATAGCGAACGCGATAGGCCTCATGGAAGCAAGACCATAAACAAAACCTCCCAAAAACGCCCCAGGGGCTCTCAAATCAACGGAATACGTGACTAGGTGAGATAATTCCCCTCCAGTAAATCCTAACACTCATACACATGTGTCACAACCCCTTCCCCCCTTCCCCCCATTTTTCCCTCCTAGCTAGAATAAAATAGATCACATGTCGCTGGTAATCAAAGGGTTAAACTGAATACAATCGTCTAATTAAAGCCACAAAAAAAATAAGTTTTGCATCCTCGAATAATGAAAGAGTTGAATATCGGGCAAGGTGACCTTTATGCTTCACAGGTAATGTGACTATGATCCCGTGTATGTCAGGACAGGTAAGCAACTCGAGCTACATGTGTGTGTGTGTGATGGGAGAGAGAGAGAGAGAGGGGGGGGGGGTTACAAAGAGTTACTATAGTCTGTTAATTTTCAACTGACGGTTAATTGTAAAGTTCCCATCTAGATATACCAGATATTTTGAAGATTGTGTAGTGAAATATGGTGGTAATTATACAAACTTGGTCTTAACATTATGCAGAGACACAGTAGTTTCATATCTTTCCATTAAGTATCGATACATTAGCTGATAAGGGATTCAATTTATTGTCAGCAGATAATAAACCGAGTATAGTGATTGTTTGCATATCAATGACCGTGCCTTTCAGACTGTATAAGGAGGTACAGTTGGCCAAATAAGTTGTGTCTCCGCTGTCATTACGTTTTGCTCACTGAATGCTGTATTAATGTCTGTCAGATGTTGAGTAGGGTAAAGATAGGAGCATGTTTGTATATCCCACTCGAAACTATGAATCAATGCTTAGTGTTGATATCAATTATTGATAGAAATATACTTAGTGCTGCGACATCACTTATTTGGCCGACTGTATAGCAAATGCGACAGGAACGATTGAGCAGGTTACATCACTCGTTGCTATAGGTTACATCACTCGTTGCTATAGGTTACATCACTCGTTGCTATAGGTTACATCACTCGTTGCTATAGGTTACATCACTCGTTGCTATAGGTTACATCACTCGTTGCTATAGGTGCATCTGGAAAGCTGTCTCTGTTTTATGTAATAGGTTATATTGTATTATCAAGCAGGTTACATCACTCGTTGCTATAGGTGCATCTGGAAAGCTGTCTCTGTTTTATGTAATAGGTTATATTGTATTATCAAGCAGGTTACATCACTCGTTGCTATAGGTGCATCTGGAAAGCTGTCTCTGTTTTATGTAATAGGTTATATTGTATTATCAAGCAGGTTACATCACTCGTTGCTATAGGTGCATCTGGAAAGCTGTCTCTGTTTTATGTAATAGGTTATATTGTATTATCAAGCAGGTTACATCACTCGTTGCTATAGGTGCATCTGGAAAGCTGTCTCTGTTTTATGTAATAGGTTATATTGTATTATCAAGCAGGTTACATCACTCGTTGCTATAGGTGCATCTGGAAAGCTGTCTCTGTTTTATGTAATAGGTTATATTGTATTATCAAGCAGGTTACATCACTCGTTGCTATAGGTGCATCTGGAAAGCTGTCTCTGTTTTATGTAATAGGTTATATTGTATTATCAAGCAGGTTACATCACTCGTTGCTATAGGTGCATCTGGAAAGCTGTCTCTGTTTTATGTAATAGGTTATATTGTATTATCAAGCAGGTTACATCACTCGTTGCTATAGGTGCATCTGGAAAGCTGTCTCTGTTTTATGTAATAGGTTATATTGTATTATCAAGCAGGTTACATCACTCGTTGCTATAGGTGCATCTGGAAAGCTGTCTTTGTTTTATGTAATAGGTTATATTGTATTATCAAGCAGGTTACATCACTCATTGCTATAGGTTCATCTGGAAAGCTGTCTCTGTTTTATGTAATAGGTTATATTGTATTATCAAGCAGGTTACATCACTCGTTGCTATAGGTGCATCTGGAAAGCTGTCTCTGTGTTATGTAATAGGTTATATTGTATTATCAAGCAGGTTACATCACTCGTTGCTATAGGTGCATCTGGAAAGCTGTCTCTGTTTTATGTATTATCAAGCAGGTTACATCACTCGTTGCTATAGGTGCATCTGGAAAGCTGTCTCTGTTTTATGTAATAGGTTATATTGTATTAATAATAATAATAATAATAATAATAATTCTTTAGAATAGAGCACATATCACATTTTGTCACAATATAACACAGATAGGCTAACTAAGGCTATTGCTCAATGTTGGTTAACACCTATTGCACAGATCATTGCTCATAGTTCAATTAGACCTATATATTACATTACAGTACATACTATGTGTGCAGCAGCTTCTGCCAGTGAGATATAATACGGGATTCATAGATATGATCACTAGACCAAAGAGCTACAATCAGCGTGTTACTGGAGGATTGCAGTCGCTGCGAAAAGCTGTACACCAGTCTCCTGATGACAGCCCGACAGCACTGCACATCCAACAGTGTGCACACCATACTAGTGCTTTCATATTTAGAGAGACCAATGAACATCTTGAGTATATTATGATAGGATGTACACAGACCATTTATGGTGGCTCTCTTATACTTCCACCACAAATGGGCCGTGTACATAGAGGAACAATATGTCCGGAACAAAGTGACTTTAGTTTCCCAATTACACATGTGGAATTTTCTCAAGATGGTGTTACCACGTAAATATAGCTGTCTGCGCTGACGGCCGATATCTGCATCATCTGAGCAATCGTTTGAGATAATGTGTCCCAGGTATTTTATTTTGTTTACTTCTTGAATAATTTGATTATTGAGTGAGAAATTTGGCAGTTTACTTTTATACAGTAATTTTGATCTAAATATAAGAACAGCACTTTTCAGTGGGTTGAATTTAACACAATGTTTACTACCAAAAGATTCACATATATCAAGAAGTTTGCTCAGACCCGCAGAAGACGGTGCAATAATGACCAGATCATCAGCATACATGAGATGGTTGATGATTTTATTCCCACCATAACATCCAATCTGCTCTTTATTCAATTTATCACTTAATTCATCCATATATACATTGAATAAGTAAGGTGAGAGAATATTACCCTGTCTCACTCCATTGGTTACTGTAAAGGAATCCGAAATAATGTTACCCCATCTTACATTAAATGTTTGATTGGCGTACCAGTACTTCAAGATTCTCAGTATATAGGATGGCACTCCCCTTGTTGCTAATTTATCAAACAGGATATTGTGGCAGACTCTGTCAAATGCCTTACTAGCATCAAGAAAGCATGCAAAAATAGAGCTGTTCATTTTGATGTACCCATCCACTAGCTCCTTCAGAGTGTAGATGCACTGGTCCGTACCATGATTCTTTTTAAAACCAAATTGATTACTATTAGTTGAGATATACACTGAGATTCTGTCTAAAATGATTAACTCTAGTATCTTACTTACAATACTGGCAAGGGCAATAGGTCTATAGTTGTCTTGTGATGTAATTATCAAGCAGGTTACATCACTCGTTGCTATAGGTGCATCTGGAAAGCTGTCTTTGTTTTATGTAATAGGTTATATTGTATTATCAAGCAGGTTACTTCACTCGTTGCTATAGGTGCATCTGGAAAGCTGTCTCTGTTTTATGTAATAGGTTATATTGTATTATCAAGCAGGTTACATCACTCGTTGCTATAGGTTCATCTGGAAAGCTGTCTCTGTTTTATGTAATAGGTTATATTGTATTATCAAGCAGGTTACATCACTCGTTGCTATAGGTGCATCTGGAAAGCTGTCTCTGTTTTATGTAATAGGTTATATTGTATTATCAAGCAGGTTACATCACTCGTTGCTATAGGTGCATCTGGAAAGCTGTCTCTGTTTTATGTAATAGGTTATATTGTATTATCAAGCAGGTTACATCACTCGTTGCTATAGGTGCATCTGGAAAGCTGTCTCTGTTTTATGTAATAGGTTATATTGTATTATCAAGCAAATATAAACCTTTCGTATCAGAATGTTAATTATCTTCTTATTTTCTTTCCATCCTTCCTATTAATTAATTTTACTTATCAGCCAAAGGTGAGTACATGGGTGCTATAAAATAATTTGCTTCCTTTGTTTCAACCTCAAGAAAGGCCATTCCTGAAGCCTGTAATTCTAGCGAGGCACCGATATTATTGAAAGACTATCTATATATTTACATACTCTGGCACATACCTTTTTTTGTCTTTGTTTTTTCTACTTTTTTTATAAGCTGGGGTGGCCGACTCGAGACAAAGCCTATTTGGGGTAAATGTTTCCTATATGCTGCACCATATGGTGGCAGTTTATTGCTTGCTTCAAAGACAAAGGCCTACGAGTGGTCGTTGTTGTTGTTGTTGTTGTTATTGTTGGGGATCAAAGAACGGCGGTGTATAAGACATACTATTAAGGGGAGACTGGCCGTTTGTTTGGTCTATTAATTCATTTATTCATATATTGTTTTAGTTTCCTCCCTAGACCTTCATCAAGCTTAGAAAAACGCCCCCTAGACCCCCCTTCAAGATAAATTTGTACATTTTTCGGTTGAAAAAATTTCCTGGCCGAAAGCTGGTTCCTTTTAAAATTTCAGGCACGCTATCGCTCGCCAGGAAAAAATAGACACCAAAATGGCACGAAACATCTAAACATTTACAACGAAATGGGGTGAAAGGTGTTAAAATCGCCAAACTATTGGGCCGAACTTCGTATAATCTCAAAACAAATGGGGCTTAACACGAGGGAGAAAGGAGACCATAAAATCGCCCCATCTCCCCTTAATGAGACATAACATGAACTTTGGCAACCGTACATATTCTGTATAAGTTATAACAAGGTCCCCAATCACCTTTGGCTGGACAAGAAAACTTCTCTCCGACCCTGCAGAAATGGCTGATAAAATATGGTTTATTTGTCGCCGCATTTATTGAGATATTTATTGAACTGGTATGTGGACGCCAAAAAGGTTATGGAGAACAGGAAGTACTCTATTATGTATTTATTTAGCTGAATAAGAACACTGCGTAAGTAACCCTGTAAAAGTGGGGAATGAACCCTGTGTGGTTAATTTGTCACAGTGTTTGCAGATTTTAGGGGACAGTGGTTACCTTTTTGGGTCTATTTATAGTTGGGTCTGAGTACATGATTAGATTGATATTCGGAAATGGATACTAATAATGATCGTGTACTCAGCCTTTAACTGTGTTGGTGGTGTAATGGTTTAAAAGATTATGTTCTGGGTTTGGTGTCTCGAGTTCGAATCCCGGGAGGTTATGCTTTCATTAGTTTATTCAAGTACATTGGGGTTTGTAATTGATGATTAATGTTAAGAACGGGGTGTTACTTATTTCTATAGGTTCAGGAACAAATGTATAGCGAGGCCGGTCCTTAGTGATCTTGGCCCCATTCATTGTTCTTTCCTCGAACTTCTCACTAAAACATGCTACATCCTGGGATATATAAACACTGGGCTCTTTCTATTGGACTAGGTATGCGGCAACAAGCAACAACGGAAAAACGCTAGATCCAACCCTTATCTATAAACCCAGGCAACAAACCACCCTAAACCGTCAAGAGTCCTGCCTGGACAACAAGGTATCCTATGACTCGGTTACAGGGTGCACGCACTATAGACTGCTGATAGTCAAGCAGGCTATATAAAAGATCACACAATTAAGTTGACTTAAAGCTTCAAGGAAAAGATAGATAACGGAATTAAATTGCAGAAACAATTTAATAACAAACTAGAAGAAAGTACATTTAACGTTACGTTAATTAATACAACTAATCACCCCTGCGTGAAAGAAGGTGAAAGCAAACAGTCCTCAAAACATTGTACCGGTAGACAAGATGCGGGGTTCTAAACTGCATGCGGCTACTGTAGGATCTGATGCTTAGCAAAGAAAGTACGTTACGGATTTAGAGAACTCTCAACTCATAAGCAGGAATAAATACTAGTGATAGGACCTACAGTGTATAATGGCATAGGTATAATTAAATAAAGGCAGCAACTCGCAACATAACACATACAGGTGTGCTTCTCACTCTTAGTCAGGCAAGCCTGCTCGGACAGAGTCTCTAAGCCACACCCTGACTCACAATGCTCACAAAAACGGTAAACTGTGGCACAATAACAAGCATACAGAAATAATAAACCCCTAGCTGATAATCTGCCAGGTGGCAGAGGTCTAGCCGGAAGGATATAGGCTTCGGATACCCGGGCTGAGCCACCTGCTCTAGCCTAGGGACGTTCCCAAGTCTGTGCGCCAAATTACTCTAATTGAAAGGGTGCTCTCTTGAGAGACTCAGATCGCAAGTATCTGACCCTCTCCTGGCGACCCTAAAACAAAAGCAAGACGTGCTAGCGCAGTGCTGAGTGGACTAGGCAAGGGCCCTCACACAACACAACACTAGACACACAGGGACACAGACAAGAAAATGCCCCCAAACTCCCACGGGTATCCTAGTAAAGTCGTGCGGGTCCACAGGACTCGCACCAGCAGACTTTACTTAAAGGATCGCAAAAAGCCTCCCCTCCGGTCTAGCCCCTGCTAACCTGACACAAGAACACACTAGCAAGCATGAAACCGACCAAATATGAGACAACAAAAAAAAGCTTCCTAGGTCTCATTAACAATTAAATCTCTGCATAAGGCCCAAAATCCTATCTAGTTATCTGAGAGCTCGTCGTTAATACAATAATAGATATAAGGTCTATCAAGGGGATGGGATAATTAAATAGATTGGTGAAGTAGTGGAAAGAAGGTATACAAAGTAAGAGAGAAAGATTCTAAGTGGGGTTGAGAGGGATAGATATCAAGGGGGTCCAAAGGGTACGACAGTGAGGTGAGCTCTGAGTCTTGAATCTGTCTGGACCCCGCCCTAGGCATGCAGAATACATCCCAGGCTTGGCAACACTCAACACAGTTGCCAGGTCAAAATCGTCTACCCCGTGCGTGAGTCGAAACTAAGCCTAACGTTGCCAACAAATGCATATGGCAACATCAGGCTCGTCCCAAGCTAGACTCTCCGCGCGAAGCAACGTCCCCCAGCCGGTCTCTCTCTCCCGCTCGTCTCCTCCCACTCTCACCAAACTTACATCATATATATTATAATGAAACAATCAACTATCGAGAATAAAATATACTAAGATGCGTTGGTTAAGAATAAGGGCAGCTACACGCTGTGAAACAACATAAGAATATCCCAGACATTAGTTACATTGTCGTAGGATATATACTAAGGAAAAGCCGCCCGGCCGGCTGCCGCCAGCCGGTTTCTAAACGGCTGGGCAGCCGACGCGCGCGCATGCCCGCACGTGGCTACTATACAGAAGCGTCACAAACATTACGCTTTCCATAATGCAGTTGGGTCTGAGTACATGATTAGATTGATATCCAGAATTCGAAAATGGATACTAATCATGATCGTGTACTCAGCCTTTAACTGTGTTGGTGGTGTAATGGTTTAAAAGATAATGTTCTGGGTGTGAGGTCCCGAGTTCGAATCCCGGGAGGACCATATGCTTTCATTAGTTTATTCAAGTACATTGGAGTTTGTAATTGATGATTAATGTTAAGAACGGTGTTACTTATATATTAATTTATTATTTAGTTTCCTCGCTAGACCTTCATCAAGTATAAAAAATACCTCCACTTCAAGATAAATTTGAAAAAAAAACATTTATAGAAAAATGTCCCGCCCGAAGGCCGTTTTCACTTAAAATTACATGCTCGCTATCACTCACCAGGAAAATTTCGACTCCTAAATGGCACGAAAGGTCTTGATATTGATATAGAAATGTGACGAAAAGTTTTAAAATCGACAAACTAATGGGGCGAACGTCTTAAAATCTGAAAACTAATGGAGCTAAGCATAAGGAAGAAGAGGAACCAGAAAGAACGGTCCATCTCACCTTAACCCATTGAATGCCGGTGCCGTCCTTTTACTTAACCCATTGAATGCCGGTGCCGTCCTTTTACTTAACCCATTGAATGCCAGTGCCGTCCTTATACTTAATAAAATGCCCCAGAACAAGAAGCCCACCACAGAAACCACGAGCGAACACCACACAGAAACACCCGGAAGAAAGGTCCACAGAACGAAAGGACCAGCTGACCGAGCCCGCCATTCCAGACAGGCCCAAGCCCGCAGGGCTAAACAGCTCCAGGACACACCCATTTACCTTTTCTAAACTGACCATTTTCCACACCTCACGTACACTAACCCCCTCGTGTCCTACACTCCTAACTACAAAGATGATGAACAGGAATATACATTCATATTAAAAACACCCATGCCCTGTCCCGACGTTGAGCCAATGCCAACACATCAGACAGCCATAATTATATCTATGTATATTCTTACATCCGAGAAGTAGATGTTATATATCTTAGAAGTTCAAACACCCACGCTTGTCCCTAGACCTCGTATATCATTTTCCATGACAAGTATAGATATATGTAACCCGTGCTCAGTCGCCCCTTGCATTGTTCCTCTAGTAACTAAATCTATAATATTAACTGCCACCAGCATTGATGCGACATAGCGGCACTGTCCTTGTGTCGTATTGTGCCAGATCAACCAGGTTCATCACCTTATTAGGACGACGACTATAATGTCATCGTTCATCGATGTATGCAATCCTTAGGTTAAGTATTTTTATCCGCCATTGTGTTCACCTTTTTCCATTTACTTTCCACAATTGTCATACGTCTTCCCCTTGCCTCCTTCGTATCCACAGTCCACACTACGCAAATTTACTTCGTGTCTTACCCCAACCAGAGATTATATAAGATAACCTGGTTACCAGTATCTGTCATAAGTACCCCGAAACAATAACTAAGTACCCCTACGAACTGCCGCTGTTGTTGGTATTTTATATTTAATAGAAAACGCAGTTTCCAGGGCCAACTAATAGTATTCATAACCCTCGGACTGATCACGTAACTCTATCTTTTCCAGACTCATATACCACCCCATAGTTGCATTCCCCGGTAGCATTTGGCTAACGTATTCTACTGCCTTTTCAAACTTCCATATCAATTGTAGCCTAATGCCACCCCCACGCCCAGGGACCTTAGGGGCAAAATTTCCCTGTAGCCCTTGAACTCTCCCCCCCCCCTCTCATTAAGACACCCGCGCTTCTCGACTCTTGTCCGACCTAGCCTCTCTCTCATACCTCTTGAAGATCCTTGAATTGTCCGTTACTAACGCTCTCCAACCTTTATATATATACTCCTATCCAGCCTACCTTCACTTAGTAGGCCAGAACAACATTAGAACTTTACTAGCCCCTTGCATGCCATCTATTCTCTTACAACACATTCACAACCCTGCACCAAATGGTCGTCGGTGCGAGGCTAGCCGCCCCGCCAGTAACTAACTTCTATTGCCATACTTCCAGATAAATGTGGCAGAGTTAGCAACCCAGTCTCCACCACATCCAGCAAACCCTACAATTAACAACCAGCCAGTAAACCAGCTAGCTAAGGCACCTTCGGTTTGGTATTAAAGACACCCACATCTGTCTCATACACAGAGGGTTATTACAAACACTGGTGATATGGCAAGCCCCTAGCCACAGCCGCCGACGACTATCACAGAGAGAGGCGCCCAGCTCCCCCTTTTGCCCACCAGAGACCCCACCCCCGCGGAGGTATACCTGGCCCCTGTTTTGACTTTCGAGTCATTGCCAGGTAGCACAGGAATTCTTCCTATCAATGAACTAACCATGAATGACTAACACCTTTACTAACCTCTATTAACTCACACTAAACCATTTACCTTTCTTGCATGCTCTGATCACTAAATTAGCACCTCAGCTATACCATAGAACGAAGATTGAACAATCTAGAGAGACGCTCCTATCACAACTATCCCCATCCTCCTCGCAAAGTAGATCCAGTCTCTCTCCCCTAAATACGTCCAGTATAGCCAAAATAGTACCTCTTACTAAGGCTCAGTTATGAAAATATAAAGGCTTCCTATCGCCCTGTGCCACAACAGTAAATACCATCTTACCTAGTCCCCATATCTATTGAGAGCTCAATTAAGTCCATAAGACTCGAGATCCCTACTGTCTACAGGGTCCAGAACCGAGCCTATAAATCTAACTCCCGCCCCCAGTCAAATCAGTTGAAAGCTAGACACCAACCAGTGGTCACTACCCTGCAGTTTACCTCTAGCTCTGCCCTTGTGTTGTTCCGGAGTTGAGAGATTCCAGATCCGGCAGACTCCGTGGCAGAGAAGACTGATAGAAGCATCTGTCCATGTACAAGTCCTAACGTGCACCTTATAACCTTCACACAAATTCGTGGGTATATAAGTGTGTAGCCAGCAACGATCATCAAGAGATCCGACTTGAGAACTTCCTACATTTTGGACCATCTGGACGGCCGAGGAACCAGTCGTTAGCCCCCAACATCACCGGAAGCAAGATAACCAGGACCAGATCTACCCATATTATTCAAGATTCATGTTGCTAGTACTAAGTGTTATAGTACTAACTTAATGCTCACTTATTAACTTTCTATAAAGTGGCTAAGACCTTGCCCAGTGTAATTCATATTTAACCCTTCCATTTGGGACGTACTAAGCGATCAGTGCTCTTTAATTAACAGGCGACCTTGACTCTCGTAATTACCTTATCCAGATATTAAAACTCTAGTGATATCTAACGTTCGTCCACTGATTTGTGTTCTACGTATTTCTGCCTTAAGAATATCAAACTTAGTTCAGTACCCCCCTGAGGTTACTAGAGATTTCCGTGTTCTACAATATACGCGTGTCTAATCCTAACTGTGAGCTGCTACTTGGGCACGCGACCAGCCAGCAAGAGGTCAAATCAGTGACATTGAATTATTCGAATATATTGAGGTCTTCCAGTAAAATAAAAACTTGCTAATTAAACCCGTGATCAGAAGAATATACCTGAACGTTGGAAGTGGGAGACTAGGCTCCATCCAGATCCGCTAATACTAGCAGTTGCCTTCTATCATTTGTTTTGTGCGAATATAACTATCTTTCTATGCTCTTTATTTCTTTATTTCAATAAACGTGAACTTGTGTCGTGTTACCGTGTGTTTATTTTGTGTTCTCTATTCCTCATACCTTGTATTGTGCATGCAGCCTTCTATACCCAGTCATTCAGAACTCACATTACCCAAGTTAAACCTGTAGAAAAACAGGGCATAACACTTAACCCATTGAATGCCGGTGCCGTCCTTTTACTTAACCCATTGAATGCCAGTGGCGTCCTTTTACTTAACCCATTGAATGCCGGTGCCGTCCTTTTACTTAACCCATTGAATGCCGGTGCTGTCCTTTTACTTAACCCATTGAATGCCGGTGCCGTCCTTTTACTTAACCCATTGAATGCCGGTGCCGTCCTTTTACTTAACTCTGACTACTATTAGACGATTTTATTTAGTTATCAACCCTTTCACCCACATATGACGCAGAGGTTGCCAGATTAGCAATAAGAAATAGAGCTCTCTCACTCTTATAATTACCTCTCCAAAATTAGTTTTCTGCCCACAGGTAACTCGAAGACAACTGCAGAGGTTGAAGTAACTAAACTAAAGGTTTCTAAATACCCCTGATGGAAACAAAGGCTTTAAAGTATCCCCAATAGGCTCAACATCGCGTCATATGTTGGAGAGGGTTAACAAGCTTAGAACTATCTCGCTTAACCATTTGTACTACCACAGATCTTTCTTTAACTGCACAAAATGGTTTGAATATAGGTGCAATAATATACAAAAGACGTCGCCGGTACAGAAGGAGTTAACAAACAAACAAACATAAACATGTGGCCAACACAAAACACCTCATATTTCACCCTATATTTGGCTGGATTAAGGAGACAGTGGTTACTTTTTGGCTCTATTTATTAACATACAAACAAACATAAACACGTGGCCAACACAAAACACCTCATATCTCACCCTATATTTGGCTGGATTAAGGGGACAGTGGTTACTTTTTGGCTCTATTTATTTATATATTCATTTATTTTTTAGTTTCCTAGGTAGACCTTCACCAAGCTTAAAAAAAGCACTCCCTATACACCCTTTCAAGATAAATCTGTACATTTTTCGACAGAAAAATGTCCCGGTCGAAGGCCGGTTTCTCTTAAAATTACAGGTTCACTATTACTCGCCATGAAAAAATCGACACCTAAATGGTAGGAAAGGTCTTGATATTGATATAGAAATGGGACGAAAGGTTTTAAAATCGACAAACTAATGGGGCAAATGTTTTAAAATCTGAAAACTAATGGAGCTAAACCTGAGGAAGAAGAGAGACCAGAAAAGCGACCCACTTGCCACTGGACTGGTAATCCAATGGTCCCGGGTTCGAATCCCAATGTATCAATGGGATGATATAATTGGGATGGAATTTGTGCTGTACCTAGTTGTTGTTGTTGTTGTCGTTCCCTAAGCTGCCTGGCCGAACAGCCCCGAGTCCCTAAGGAAGGCCATGGCCACGGTCGGGCTTTTACACAGAGCTCTTAAGGAGTGTATAGATTGTGTTGTTGGCGTAAGTGATTGTGTGAAATGCAGTCTTCTAGGATGTGTCCAATGGTATGGGGTGTTGTGTTACATCCCGGGCAGGTGTCGTCGACGGAGACATCCAGTCTCTTCTGATAGCTCAGAAAAGCTGGATGGTGCCAACATCTCAGCCTGGCCAGGTGGACACTGTAATCGCGAGGATGAGAGGATTCAGAAGGATGGATTTCGGGAGGTCGTGCTGCGTGTTGTCTATGAGTGATGGATGAAACGGCGAGAGATATGAGTATGGATGTGCTTCTGGAAGCTGGTTTGGGGTGGGCAGGGAGGTAGAGAAGACAGTATTTGTGTGTGATACCGTGTGCTGGGTGTTGTTTTGATATTTCTTGGTGTCTGTGGGTGTGTTGCCATGTAGTGTAGTGGGTGGTGATGGTTTGTGGAGGCTGCAGCCAGGAATTGAGTGCCTCTCATGTCCAGATGGTCTTTGACGTTGAGGACTTTGGTTTTTTGATGTAGGTGTAGTAGTTGTGCAGCCTGTGATGATTTTTAGGGCTTTATTTTGAATAGTCTGTAAGGTCTTGTGATGTGTTTCCGCTAGGTTAGAGGCCCAGGCATAGCTTGCATATTACATCACTGATCTTATGTATTGTTTGTAAACTGTGGTGGTGGTTTCTTTGTGTCCAAATGTTGTGTGGGCAAGTGACCTGAGGGCGTTAAGTCTGGGTGTCAGTTTTTTAATGTTTTGTTTTCTTGTTTGGATGTCATTAGAGTATCATTCGTTACTCCTAGGATTTTGGGTGAGTGACTATACTGAGTGTGTGTGTGTTAGGGGTGTGTTGTGTATGGTGAGTTGCAGGGTGTACTTATGTTCGGCTGTCCAGCTGTCCATTGAGTTAATTGCTCAATAGGTGGCGTTCTGAGAGTGAGGGTCCGAGTCTTGGGGATGAGACAGTGAAGCACGAAGACAGAGCAGCTCCATATACAGTATATGCGAAGGCAAGATGGCAAAGGCTGGTTGCAGCTTCACATGTCTCACTCCCAAGACTGGAACGAGACCTCACAGGCTTTACCGTGTTGAACGGTTGAATGTACAGGCTCTCAGCCTATGCCCGAGAGGGAGTAAGCTGAAATATACTAAGAACAAAAAATAAATAAAAAAAATAACAGCGAAAGTGGGGATCACAAGAATATTGATTTAACATTGTAATTTTAGATATGAGTTGACATGACACCCATTTCGATATTAGTCAGTCAGTTTCTAAACCCTCACTCACTTAAAGGGGTAGGGAGGATCAGCAAGAAAAGACTTGCTGATCCTCTATGCCCGAAAATGCAAGTTGGCCGAACAACGCACAAATTTTGGCGAAAAATTTGACCTTATAAACTACATATGTAGGTGTGACGCGGGGCGTACGCACCCGTAAGTACGTCGTGTGACGCTCCTGCATAGTAGCCACGTGCGGGCATGCGCGAGGGTCGGCTGCCCAGCCGTTTAGAAACCGGCTGGCAGCAGCCGGCCGGCCGGCTTTTCCTTAGTATATATCCTACGACAATGTAACTAATGTCTGGGATATTCGTAAGTTGTTTCACAGCTTGAAGCTGCCCTTATTCTTAACCAACGCATCTTAGTATATTTTATT
The DNA here is from genome assembly GCA_032716605.1 of Paralithodes platypus. Lineage (NCBI taxonomy): Eukaryota > Metazoa > Arthropoda > Malacostraca > Decapoda > Lithodidae > Paralithodes > Paralithodes platypus. The sequence goes on from CM064521.1 coordinate 38,635,593, forward strand.
CTCGATAGTTGATTGTTTCATTATTATATATAAGATGTAAGTCTAGTGAGAGTGGGAGGAGACGAGCGGGAGAGAGACCGGCTGGGGGACGTTGCTTCGCGCGGGCGCGGAGAGACTAGCTTGGAACGAGCCTGATTGTTGCCAATTGATCGCAACGTTAGGCTTAGTTTCGACTCACGCAAGGGGTAGAGGATTTTGACCCGGCAACGGTGTTGAGTGTTGCCAAGCATGGGATGTATTTCGCATGCCTAGGGTGGGGTCCAGACAGATTCAAGACTTAGAGCTCACCTCACTGTCGTACCCTTCGGACCCCCTTGATATCTATCTCTCTCAACCCCCACTTAGAAACTTTCTCTCTTTCTTTGTATACCTTCTTTCCACTACTTCACCAATCTATTTAGTTATCCCATCCCCTTGATAGACCTTATATCTATTATTGTATTGCGCTCCAGCACCAGCTCGGTTCATACCCCACTGGTCGTGCCGAGCCCCTGAGTCTCACAACTCGGGCGGTGCAAGATGTTCCGCGGGCAGGTCACGTGAATGTTGAAAGACCGTTAGCCTTGTTGTTTCGGTGGTTCAAGGTGGGCGACGAGGCTTTGGCATGGTTGCCAGGTCAGGGTCGACCCATGGCTGCCAAGGGTGGTGGTCAAAAGGAGGACATTGAGCAGATTGGTGAGGTTGGCTGTGGAGTGGCTGTGCCCGGTCGTCGCATAGCCTCCCAATGCTGCTCTAGTCTAATGCAACAGCCCTACCATAGACCGACTGTATCTGGCCATGTCGCTAAAAGTGGTGATGCTGCGCAGGCAGATGTCGTCACAAGGAATGCGGGGGTGCGCATGCACGGTATCGGCGGGGAAGCCTTAGCAATAATGAACTATGGGAGTGACTGCACAGGTGGTACTGATTGTCCCTCTCATGACCTGGCTGTTCTAGGGACGAAGGTGGAGAAGGAGGGAGACTACAGGTTAGAAGCTGCGGTCTCGGCTGGGTTGTGGAAGGGCACTAGGATTGTTATTCTGCGAGATAAGTTGTTTACTAGGCTGTGGCAATGCATCCGCATGTTTGTTGCTTCTCCAGGCCTGATGTACGGGGTAGAATCCGACATGCAGGCTGGAGATAGTGCAAGGCTCAGTTTAATTCCCTACCGTATAAATCCTGCTCGACAGCCTGTGGTGCAAGCAGAGCTGGATTACGTGTTGACGAAGGGTCTGAGGGATAAGGAATGTCGTGAGTGGTCGTTGCCTGTAACTTTGCAACCGGTGTTAAGTGGCAAGATCAGTGAGTGTGTTGATTGCGAGAGTGTGTGTGCATTATCCCTGACAGACGCCTATACCTTATCGAGAGTTGACGACACCATAGACCGCCTCGGGGCTGCATCGCCTATCACGAAGGTAGAAGTAGTGAAAGGTTATTGGCAGGCCCCGTTGCCGGAAAGAGCGAAGAGAAATGCCAGTCTTGTGATGAACTGGGCAGTTTATCAGTGCCAGGTGTTGTTTTGCTGCCGGGACACAAGTTGGATGTGTGGCATGCTAAGGGCACTGATAATGTTTTGGCTGATTGATTGTCACGGGAGGGTTTGTTTGCAGGAGAACCCTCGCCGTTCAGTCAGTGTGTGTTGAGAGTGGAGTAAAATAGGCTTGCCCCTGTAAGTGCAGCCGCCATAAACAAATTAAAAAAAAGCAAAAACCTTATAAAAACTTTATTTTTATAACGTGTAGAATTTTGTATAAGATGTTGTAGCAGTATCTAAGTTGAATGTTTTCGCTTATTGTCGCTAAGTTAGTTGAACTTGCTCGGTGGAGCGCAACAGTCTTTATTTCTTGTTTATATATAGTGCCTTGTGTCGCAACAGTGTGTGGTACTATGAGAAGCTTTCTGTTAGATATGAAGAACTTAGTCAAGTGTCTTATATCTTGGGGGAGGTGTGACGCTCCTGCATAGTAGCCACGTGCGGGCATGCGCGAGGGTCGGCTGCCCAGCTGTTTAGAAACCGGTTGGCGGCAGCCGGCCGGCCGGCTTTTCCTTATTATATATCCTACGACAATGTAACTAATGTCTGGGATATTCTTAAGTTGTTTCACAGCTTGAAGCTGCCCTTATTCTTAACCAACGCATCTTAGTATATTTTATTCTCGATAGTTGATTGTTTCATTATTATATATAAGATGTAAGTCTAGTGAGAGTGGGAGGAGACGAGCGGGAGAGAGAGACCGGCTGGGGGACGTTGCTTCGCGCGGGCGCGGAGAGACTAGCTTGGGACGAGCCTGATTGTTGCCAATTGATCGCAACGTTAGGCTTAGTTTCGACTCACGCAAGGGGTAGAGGATTTTGACCCGGCAACGGTGTTGAGTGTTGCCAAGCATGGGATGTATTTCGCATGCCTAGGGTGGGGTCCAGACAGATTCAAGACTTAGAGCTCACCTCACTGTCGTACCCTTCGGACCCCCTTGATATCTATCCCTCTCAACCCCCACTTAGAAACTTTCTCTCTTACTTTGTATACCTTCTTTCCACTACTTCACCAATCTATTTAATTATCCCATCCCCTTGATAGACCTTATATCTATTATTGTATTAACGACGAGCTCTCAGATAATTAGATAGGATTTTGGGCCTTATGCAGAGATGTAATTGTTAATGAGACCTAGGAAGCTTTTTTGTTGTCTCATATTTGGTGGTTTCATGCTTGCTAGTGGGTTCTTGTGGCAGGTGAGCAGGGGCTAGACCGGAGGGGGGGCTTTTTGCGATCCTTTAAGTAAAGTCTGCTGGTGCGAGTCCTGTGGACCTGGACGACTTTACTAGGATACCCGTGGGAGTCTGGGGGCATTTTCTTGTCTGTGTGCCTGGGTGTCTAGTGTTGTGTTGTGTGAGGGCCCTTGCCTAGTCCACTCAGCACTGCGCTAGCACGTCTTGCGTTTGTTTTAGGGTCGCCAGGAGAGAGTCAGATACTTGGGATCTGAGTCTCTCAAGAGAGCACCCTTTCAATTAGAGTAATTTGGCGCACAGACTTGGGAACGTCCCTAGGCTAGAGCAGGTGGCTCAGCCCGGGTATCCGAAGCCTATATCCTTCCGGCTAGACCTCTGCCACCTGGCAGATTAACAGCTAGGGGTTTATTTTTTCTGTATGCTTGTTATTGTGCCACAGTTTACCGTTTTTGTGAGCATTGTGAGTCAGGGTGTGGCTTAGAGACTCTGTCCGAGCAGGCTTGCCTGACTGAGAGTGAGAAGCACACCTGTATGTGGCTATGTTGCGAGTTGCTGCCTTTATTTAATTATACCTATGCCATTATACACTGTATGGCCTATCACTAGTATTTATTCCTGCTTATTAGTTAAGAGTTCTCTAAATCCGTAACTTACTTTCTTTGCTAAGCATCAGATCCTACAGTAGCCGCATGCAGTTTAGAAACCTGCATCTTGTCTACCTGTACGATGTTTTGAAGACTGTTTGCTTTCACCTTCTTTCACGCAGGGGTGATTAGTTGTATTAATTAACGTAACGTTAAATGTACTTTCTTCTAGTTTGTTATTAAATTGTTTCTGCAATTTAATTCCGTTATCTATCTTTTCCTTGAAGCTTTAAGTCAACTTAATTGTGTGATCTTTTATATAGCCTGCTTGACTATCAGCAGTCTATAGTGCGTGCACCCTGTAACCGAGTCATAGGATACCTTGTTGTCCAGGCAGGACTCTTGACGGTTTAGGGTGGTTTGTTGCCTGGGTTTATAGATAAGGGTTGGATCTAGCGTTTTCCGTTGTTGCTTGTTGCCGCATACCTAGTCCAATAGAAAGAGCCCAGTGTTTATATATCCCAGGACGTAACAGTCGCCAGTACACAACACGCAGGTCGACGATCGTGCAATACATGCGATAATAATGTAAGTAAATTGGGGGCGAATAATGTACAGTACATACACGAATCACACAAGACACATGACATACGTGAATGACACATACCACACACGCACCACAATCGCACCAAGTACAGAACCCTGCCACATCATTACATACAAATGAAGACATATTTCCCAAACAGTTCCAAATAATACTATTAGCTATCTACTCATTTATAATGTATTATATAATTATTATTTTTTATTTAGAGTTTTCATTTGTTTTCCTTTGTGTATTAGTTGATTTGTATCATTAAACTTATACCTATATATTATTAATTTATCATCTGAAAAGTATACATTGCAGCGTCAGCTGCTGATCAAAGGGTCGGGAGGACAATCTGTCAAAATGTTATTGGTAGATGTCAAGCCCAGGCAACTTGACCTAGCAATTCGTGACAAACGCCTAATGTTCATGGTCACCCCTACACGGGAATTAAGGCATCTAGCAACAAAAAGTATATATACACTAAAATGCCCCAGAACGAGAAGCCCACCACAGAAGCCATGAACGAACACCACACAGAAACACCAAAGGAAAGGTCCACAGAACGAAAGGACCAGCTGACCGAGCCAGCCATTTCAGACAGCCCAAGCCGCAGGGCTAAACAGCTCCAGGACACACCCATTTACCTTTTCTAAAACCGACCATTTTCCACACCTCACGTACACTAACCCCCTCGTGTCCTACACTTCTAACTACAAAGATGATGAACAGGAATATACATTCATATTAAAAACACCCATGCCTGTCCCGACGTTGAGCCAATGCCAACACATCAGACAGCCATAATTATATCTATGTATGTTCTTGCATCCGAGAAGTAGATGTTATATATCTTAGAAGTTAAAACACCCACGCTGTCCCTAGACCTCGTATATCATTTTCCATGACGAGTATAGATATATGTAACCCGTGCCCAGTCGCCCCTTGCACTGTTCCTCTAGTAACTAAGTATTAATATTAACATTCCCTAACATCTTGTCTTGCCAGACTAAGCTTCTGAAGACCCATCGCCCCATAAATCTATGTATGCAATCCTTAGGTTAAGTATTTTTATCCGCCATTGTGTTCACCTTTTTCCATTTACTTTCCACAATTGTCATACGTCTTCCCCTTGCCTCCTTCGTATCCACAGCCCACACTACGCCAATTTATTTCGTGTCTTACACCTCTTACCCCAACCAGAGATTGTATAAGATAACCTGGTTACCAGTATCTGTCATAAGTACCCCGAAACAATAACTAAGTACCCCTACGAACTGCCGCTGTGGGTGGTATTTTATATTTAATAGAAAAAGCAGTTCCCAGGGCCAACTAATAGTATCCATAACCCTCTGACTGATCACATAACTCTATCTTTTCCAGACTCATATACCACCCCATAGTTGCATTCCCCGGTAGCATTTGGCTAACGTATTCTACTGCCTTTTCAAACTTCCATATCAATTGTAGCCTAATGCCACCCCCACGCCCAGGGACCTTAGGGGCAAAATTTCCCTGTAGCCCTTGAACTCCCCCCTCCCCCCCCCCCCCTCTCATTAAGACACCCGCGCTTCTCGACTCTTGTCCGACCTAGCCTCTCTCTCATACCTCTTGAAGATCCTTGAATTGTCCGTTACTAACGCTCTCCAACCTTTTATATATACTCCTATCCAGCCTACCTTCACTTAGTAGGCCAGAACAACATTAGAACTTTACTAGCCCCTTGCATGCCATCTATTCTCTTACAACACATTCACAACCCTGCACCCAATGGTCGTCGGTGCGAGGCTAGCCGCCCCGCCAGTAACTAACTTCTATTGTCATACTTCCAGATAAATGTGGCAGAGTTAGCAACCCAGTCTCCACCATATCCAGCAAACCCTACAATTAACAACCAGCCGAGTAAAACCAGCTAGCTAAGGCACCTTCGGTTTTGGTATTAAAGACACTCACATCTGTCTCATACACAGAGGGTTATTACAAACACTGGTGATATGGCAAGCCCCTAGCCACAGCCGCCGGACGAATATATCAGAGAGAGGGCGCCCAGCTCCCCCTTTTTGCCCACCCGAGGAGGGAGACCCCCACCCCCGCGGAGGTATACCTGGCCCCTGTTTTGACTCTCGAGTCATTGCCAGGTAGCACAGGAATTCTTCCTATCAATGAACTAACCATGAATGACTAACACCTTTACTAACCTCTATTACCTCACAATAAACCATTTACCTTTCTTGCATGCTCTGATCACTAAATTAGCACCTCAGCTATACCATAGAATGAAGATTGAACAATCTAGAGAGACGCTCCTATCACAGCTGTCCCCATCCTCCTCGCAAAGTAGATCCAGTCTCTCTCCCCTAAATACGTCCAGTATAGCCAAAATAGTACCTCTTACTAAGGCTCAGTTATATGAAAATATAAAGGCTTCCTATCGCCCTGTGCCACAACAGTAAATACCATCTTACCTAGTCCCCATATCTATTGAGAGCTCCATTAAGTCCATAAGACTCGAGATCCCTACTGTCTGCAGGGTCCAGAACCGAGCCTATAAATCTAACTCCCGCCCCCAGTCAAATCAGTTGAAAGCTAGACACCAACCAGGGGTCACTACCCTGCAGTTAATTTCTAGCTCTGCCCTTGTGTTGTTCCGGAGTGAGATCCCAGAACCGGCAGACTCCGTGGCAGATTTGGATAGAAGGACCTGCCCACGTATTGAAGAACTTCACACATATGGCCCCCCTGGACGGCCGCGGAACCAGTCGTTAGCCCCCAACATCATGGACGCAAGATAACCAGGACCAGACCCATCAGATACTACCCAAGATTCCCTTGAGCAGTACTACATATTACTGTGCTGTTTTAGATTCACTAATTAATATTTCTACGAAGTGGCTAAGACCTGGCCCAGTGTAATTCATACTTAACCATTTCATTTGGGACGTACTAAGCGATCAGTGCTCTTTAATTAACAGGCGACCTTGACTCTCGTAATTACTTTATTCAGATATTAAAACTCTAGTGATATCTAACGTTCGCCCACTGATTTGCGTTCTATGTATTTCTGAGACAAGGATATAAAACTTAGATCAGTACCCCCTGAGGTAACTAGAATTCCCGTGCTCTAAAAATACGTGTGTCTAATCTAGTCTGTGAACTACTACTTGTGCACCAGAGCTACCAGTAATAAATCTAACAGTGAATATGAATCTATAAGTAACATTGATGGTCTTCGGTATATAAACCTGTGAAATCAAAGCCAGTGATCAGAAGATTAATACCTGAACGTTGGAAGTGGGAGACTAGGCTCCATCCAGATCCACTTATGCTAGTGTTGTTCAATTCTATTATATTGTCTTACACAAGTATTCTGCAGTGGTATATCAATAAACGTGATCATGTAACTTGCTACCATGTGTTTCTTTGTGTTCTCTATTCCTCATATCTTGTATTGTGCATGCAGCCTTATATACCCAGTCAATTTAGAACTCACATTACCCAAGTTAAACCTGTAGAAAAACAGGGCATAACATTGGCGGCAGCGGTGGTTCTTGATTCGGATAAAAGGTTGCATTACATTGCAAGTTTGGAACAGTAGAAGCATGGCAACATCTCGAAATCTTCAGCCATTCGCACACATTCCCAAGTATGATATAAACACTTATGATATCACCAGTTACTTAGACATAATAAAGCCAGTGTACGATGTGGTACTTCATAATGACCACGAAAAAATCGCCTGGGCAATTTTGCATATTATACAGTTGGGAGAAGCCGTTTCCCAACTTGTTGATAAGCCTACCTTTCAAGAATTTGTTCATCAAATGGTGACACAGGATACGCCAGAGAGTACCTGGAACCAGTTTCGATCCTTCGTGATCCGGACCTTAGATCCACTTTTGGGTTCCCCCGTCGCCCCCAAAATAATAAAAGTCGACGAGATCAAGTATGAAGGGGATATAAATGTGACCCTCATACAACTCTACAGATACGTGAGGACCACGTATAGCTATGAAGATTACGACCAACAAAATGAACTCTTATTCACCGCTTTGTTAAACATCCTCCCACCCCACATCACCGCCCATCTCGACCCGTATGGCTTATTCGAAGAACATATGCTCTCCATCAGAGAAGAATGCCTACGCAGTTCGATGAATCCCCTATCCAACCCTTCAGCCCCTATCCAAGACTCCGTGCACCCTTCCAAAATGACTTCCGGTGAAAGTCCAACCCCAGTGAACTTTCCCCCCACCAACCCTCAGCAGCCCCCCCAACAAGAGCCGTATTCTAGCTATGCCTACCTATGTAGGCCTACCACAACATATTTTCCACATGACCCCAGAAATGTTCAGCTATCCCCCCACCAACAAAATTTCCCTTGTGACAGTTTACCGACCTCTCCCCCCACCAACCCTCAGCAGCCCCCCCAACAAGAGCCGTATTCTAGCTATGCCTACCTATCTCGGCCTACACCAACATATTTTCCACATGACCCCAGAAATGTTCAGCTATCCCCCCACCAACAAAATTTCCCTTGTGACAGTTTTCCGTCGGTAGCTTGTGACAGTTTTCAGTCAGTAGCTCCCTTCCACCCCCACACAATTCACACCCCTAGAAAACTTCGAAACCCCACAATTGACTCGCCCTCTCATGTCAAACAAACTCACCAGTCCCAGAGAACCTCTAACCAGACCGAGACTGCCACCAAGAAAATTCCCCAAACTCGTCCTGTTAATGTCAAACAAACCCACCAACCCCAGATAACCGCTAACCAGACCGTGACTGCCACCAAGAAAATTCCCAAAATTCGTCCTATTAACAACCCCAAATCTATACATCAGTCCTCTACCAATAACCCCTGTTCTACACCTAACTCTTCCCCCACCAACCCGCCGCAGTCCCCCCAACAAATCCCGTTTCCTAACTCGCTCACCTCTCACCACCCTGACCCTCCCACACGCGCCGTAAACCCTCCCCTCACGCGTGACGACCTAGGGACCCAACTATGTTCCCCCCCTTTCCCCAGAAATACTCAGCTATTCCCCCACCAACAAAATCTCCCTTGTGACAGTTTTCCGTCAGTAGCTCCCTTCCACCCCCCCACAATTCACACCCCTAATAAACTTCAAAACCCCACACTTGACTCACCCCCTCATGACAGACAAACCCACCAACCCCAGATAACCTCTAAGCAAACCGTCACTGCCACCGACACACCCCACCACTCTGATCCTCCCACACGCGCCGTTAATCCCCCCCTCACGCGTGACCCCCACCAAAGTGATTCCCCCCCCCTCATGCGTACCGAACACCTGCTCACCAGTCGGTCCCCCACCATCATGAGCCCAGCTAAACTATCAACCTCCCCCTCTTCACCGTTACCCCACCCGCCCCAAATTCCCCCCCCAAAGATCCCGCTCGACGAAATACCACTCCCATCCCAATCCAACCACAAAACTTTTTCCACCTTGGCTAAACCCCAAAATACTCTCCCTCTCGCCCCAAACAACATAATCAACCTCTCAACTTCAACCACTCCTCGAAATTCCATCCATGTCTCTCCCGGAAATAAAATCACTCTAAATTCAACCCCTCTCAAACCACAACCCTGCCTGCCCAGACCCCCCCCACCATCTCCCTATCAAATCCCCACACCCCAAACCTCCAAACCACCCGATCATAGTAAACTCTCAACCTTCAGCCTTACTCACCCCTCCCCAAACCCCACTCACGACCACAACTCTCTACACAATTCAACCCCTCCCCAGCACCAACCTCTTCCGCAACAGCAACCCCGACTCGACCTGCCCATTTCATCTTTAAAACCCCCCTATCACTACCCCCGACCGAAACCACTTAGACCCCCCCTCCAAAACTGGCCCCGGGCCAGCTCGCCCCCAGACCCACATTCCTAACGACAAGAACTAACGGTATATCCACCCCGCCCTTCCAAAGTGAAAGTGAACCACCACCCCCTATTACCAGACCGTCACCCAGACTAACGGCGACCCTAAATACCCTCCCCCCCCTGATGATGATGAGGATATTATTGTACTAAATTGTTTCGAATGTTTTCAATTCCTAAGCGATTGGGCATGATTCTATAAATTTACATGTTTTCCATATACTGTATATATTATTTTTTTTGTCCTTAGTCATACTACTTTTCTTGTTACCTACACTTTTCTGACTATCTTTTAAATTTGCTTTATACATTGTTAAACACTTTACCTCTTCTTAATTTCCTGTGTTCTTAATTATCTGTCCTTTCTTAAATTTACATGTTTTCCATATACTGTATATAGTATTTTTTTTCCCTTAGTCATAATACTTTTCTTGTTAATCTACACTTTTCTGACTATCTTTTAAATTTGCTTTATACATTGTTAAACACTTTACCTCTTCTTAATTTCCTGTGTTCTTAATTATCTGCCCTTTCTTAAATTTACATGTTTTCCATATACTGTATATACTATATTTTTTTTTTCCTTAGTCATACTACTTTTCTTGTTACCTACACTTTTCTGACTATCTTTTAAATTTGCTTTATACATTGTTAAACACTTTACCTCTTCTTAATTTCCTGTGTTCTTAAGTATCTGTCCTTTCTTAAATTTACATGTTTTCCATATACTGTATATATTATTTTTTTCCCTTAGTCATACTACTTTTCTTGTTAACCTACACTTTTCTGACTATGCTTCTTTTTACTTCACCCTTGAGGCTCGAGGACGAGCCTATAATGAAGGAGAGGGAAGTAAAATGCCCCAGAACGAGAAGCCCACCACAGAAGCCATGAACGAACACCACACAGAAACACCAAAGGAAAGGTCCACAGAACGAAAGGACCAGCTGACCGAGCCAGCCATTTCAGACAGCCCAAGCTGCAGGGCTAAACAGCTCCAGGACACACCCATTTACCTTTTCTAAAACCGACCATTTTCCACACCTCACGTACACTAACCCCCTCGTGTCCTACACTTCTAACTACAAAGATGATGAACAGGAATATACATTCATATTAAAAACACCCATGCCTGTCCCGACGTTGAGCCAATGCCAACACATCAGACAGCCATAATTATATCTATGTATGTTCTTGCATCCGAGAAGTAGATGTTATATATCTTAGAAGTTAAAACACCCACGCTGTCCCTAGACCTCGTATATCATTTTCCATGACGAGTATAGATATATGTAACCCGTGCCCAGTCGCCCCTTGCACTGTTCCTCTAGTAACTAAGTATTAATATTAACATTCCCTAACATCTTGTCTTGCCAGACTAAGCTTCTGAAGACCCATCGCCCCATAAATCTATGTATGCAATCCTTAGGTTAAGTATTTTTATCCGCCATTGTGTTCACCTTTTTCCATTTACTTTCCACAATTGTCATACGTCTTCCCCTTGCCTCCTTCGTATCCACAGCCCACACTACGCCAATTTATTTCGTGTCTTACACCTCTTACCCCAACCAGAGATTGTATAAGATAACCTGGTTACCAGTATCTGTCATAAGTACCCCGAAACAATAACTAAGTACCCCTACGAACTGCCGCTGTGGGTGGTATTTTATATTTAATAGAAAAAGCAGTTCCCAGGGCCAACTAATAGTATCCATAACCCTCTGACTGATCACATAACTCTATCTTTTCCAGACTCATATACCACCCCATAGTTGCATTCCCCGGTAGCATTTGGCTAACGTATTCTACTGCCTTTTCAAACTTCCATATCAATTGTAGCCTAATGCCACCCCCACGCCCAGGGACCTTAGGGGCAAAATTTCCCTGTAGCCCTTGAACTCCCCCCTCCCCCCCCCCCCCCCTCTCATTAAGACACCCGCGCTTCTCGACTCTTGTCCGACCTAGCCTCTCTCTCATACCTCTTGAAGATCCTTGAATTGTCCGTTACTAACGCTCTCCAACCTTTTATATATACTCCTATCCAGCCTACCTTCACTTAGTAGGCCAGAACAACATTAGAACTTTACTAGCCCCTTGCATGCCATCTATTCTCTTACAACACATTCACAACCCTGCACCCAATGGTCGTCGGTGCGAGGCTAGCCGCCCCGCCAGTAACTAACTTCTATTGTCATACTTCCAGATAAATGTGGCAGAGTTAGCAACCCAGTCTCCACCATATCCAGCAAACCCTACAATTAACAACCAGCCGAGTAAAACCAGCTAGCTAAGGCACCTTCGGTTTTGGTATTAAAGACACTCACATCTGTCTCATACACAGAGGGTTATTACAAACACTGGTGATATGGCAAGCCCCTAGCCACAGCCGCCGGACGAATATATCAGAGAGAGGGCGCCCAGCTCCCCCTTTTTGCCCACCCGAGGAGGGAGACCCCCACCCCCGCGGAGGTATACCTGGCCCCTGTTTTGACTCTCGAGTCATTGCCAGGTAGCACAGGAATTCTTCCTATCAATGAACTAACCATGAATGACTAACACCTTTACTAACCTCTATTACCTCACAATAAACCATTTACCTTTCTTGCATGCTCTGATCACTAAATTAGCACCTCAGCTATACCATAGAATGAAGATTGAACAATCTAGAGAGACGCTCCTATCACAGCTGTCCCCATCCTCCTCGCAAAGTAGATCCAGTCTCTCTCCCCTAAATACGTCCAGTATAGCCAAAATAGTACCTCTTACTAAGGCTCAGTTATATGAAAATATAAAGGCTTCCTATCGCCCTGTGCCACAACAGTAAATACCATCTTACCTAGTCCCCATATCTATTGAGAGCTCCATTAAGTCCATAAGACTCGAGATCCCTACTGTCTGCAGGGTCCAGAACCGAGCCTATAAATCTAACTCCCGCCCCCAGTCAAATCAGTTGAAAGCTAGACACCAACCAGGGGTCACTACCCTGCAGTTAATTTCTAGCTCTGCCCTTGTGTTGTTCCGGAGTGAGATCCCAGAACCGGCAGACTCCGTGGCAGATTTGGATAGAAGGACCTGCCCACGTATTGAAGAACTTCACACATATGGCCCCCCTGGACGGCCGCGGAACCAGTCGTTAGCCCCCAACATCATGGACGCAAGATAACCAGGACCAGACCCATCAGATACTACCCAAGATTCCCTTGAGCAGTACTACATATTACTGTGCTGTTTTAGATTCACTAATTAATATTTCTACGAAGTGGCTAAGACCTGGCCCAGTGTAATTCATACTTAACCATTTCATTTGGGACGTACTAAGCGATCAGTGCTCTTTAATTAACAGGCGACCTTGACTCTCGTAATTACTTTATTCAGATATTAAAACTCTAGTGATATCTAACGTTCGCCCACTGATTTGCGTTCTATGTATTTCTGAGACAAGGATATAAAACTTAGATCAGTACCCCCTGAGGTAACTAGAATTCCCGTGCTCTAAAAATACGTGTGTCTAATCTAGTCTGTGAACTACTACTTGTGCACCAGAGCTACCAGTAATAAATCTAACAGTGAATATGAATCTATAAGTAACATTGATGGTCTTCGGTATATAAACCTGTGAAATCAAAGCCAGTGATCAGAAGATTAATACCTGAACGTTGGAAGTGGGAGACTAGGCTCCATCCAGATCCACTTATGCTAGTGTTGTTCAATTCTATTATATTGTCTTACACAAGTATTCTGCAGTGGTATATCAATAAACGTGATCATGTAACTTGCTACCATGTGTTTCTTTGTGTTCTCTATTCCTCATATCTTGTATTGTGCATGCAGCCTTATATACCCAGTCAATTTAGAACTCACATTACCCAAGTTAAACCTGTAGAAAAACAGGGCATAACATACACATTATACAGTATATATATATATATATATATATATATATATATATATATATATATATATATATATATATATATATATATATATATATATATATATACTGTATATATATATATAATTATATATATTTATTGTTTGCCTTTCATGAATATTATCATTATATTTATTTATATTATTTTTATATGTATTATTGAAATGCTGGGTGCGAAGGGAATTTAACACTCCCGAAAATCCCCATGCCTGCCTCGTGGCCTGGCACGGTCTCAAACCCTGGTCAGTAGACATAACAAGCCAGACTCTCGCGCTACCACTGTACTACCTCGGACGCACAGTACAATAGAATAGCAACCTTAGTTCTCCTTGAAAGAACCAGGTGATAGCCTCGTGGTGATTCACGTGGTGGGTTTATTAGACTTCGCCACCAACGACTATATTACGCTATCTCAGACATCAACTCTGATAGTTTTGTGGTTGCGGGATTTTGCGGGTACAGGGTATTACAGGTATATTGATAGTGGTGTACCTTTCTATCCTTGTATAACCCCTTCTGTATCGGCCACGTCTTTTAAATTTTATTCTTGCTATATTTAGATGAATTTGTACTGTTTAAGAAGGGTCTGTGGTATTAAAAAGGGTCAAGTGAGATAGCTCAATTGTTGGAGGCCCTTTTTAAACTTAATTAAATTGTCTAATAGTAACCAGAATAAAGTTAATAGGATGGCTCCGTTACTGAAAGGGATAATATGGGTATATTACTGAGAATGAGGGTCCGAGTCTGAGGATGAGACAGTGAAGCGTGGGGGCGAATCAGCTTCAGAGATGGGGCTGCTTCGAGCTGTGACTGGGTGATTCATATGTCTCACTCCCTAGACTGAAACAAGACCTCATGGGCTTCACCGTGTTCAGCGGTAGAATGTACGTACAGGCTCTCAGCCTATGACCGAGAGGGAGTAGTTGGAATATAGAAGAAAAAAAATAATATAAGAGGTTGTTGTTGTTGTTGTTCCCCAGGCTGTCTGACAGCAGCCCCAGGTCCTGAGCAAGGCCAAGGCCATAACCAGGTGCCCTCAAAGAACCCTCCCAGCTTTACCACTAAGAAAGCCCAGGTGTCCGAAACTGCTCCCAGGCGAGGGGCTGAGGAAGGTGCGGAAATGCCCAGGACACCAAAGCCCAACCCCGGGCCCTGTGCCCCTTAACAATTATGAAGAAAAAGTTGAGGGGCAAGGGAAAAATGTGACACTTTGGCTCCTAGTCTAGTAGAGAGGTCAATCCACGGAAGAGACGCCGCCACTTTAGATCTAGAAAATATGTAGGAAAAGGAACAGTCAGAGTAAGCTATGGATATGGCACAAAATGCTCAACTCTCACTCTGATAGACCAGCCCATCACCACATGACTAGAACCCAATCCTCTTAGCATCAGCTAGGAAAGGCCCTAGAAAGCCGCCTTTGGCGGAGGGATAGCTTCCGTATTTCAACCCCTTTTAGGGTTGGGCACCCGCCCCCTTTAAAAGAGGTTGTTTATTATGGACAATTTATATATCCTTTTTATACCCATAATTCTTTAGTGAAGGTATCAAAGAGGGAAAACCTATCTCAAGTGTGTGTTCAACTGTCTCCGTGAGTTTCTCACCCCCGCACAGCTTCTTGCTCTATATAGGGGCACAGTGCACCAATATATCGAGTATTTCTCGCATGTGTGGGGAGGTTCAACCCATACCGCACTTCTCGAAAGGGTAGAATCAAAAGCCTTTCATCTCATCAACTCACCTCCTCTCACTAATTCCCTACAACTTCTCTCTACATGTCGCAATGTTGTATCTCTCTCACTTTTCTACCGCTATTATATTATTAAATGTTTTTCAGAGCTCTCTCAGTGTATAACCCCTCCCTTACAGAGAGTGGGGGGGGGGGAGGCACCCACCTTTCGACACACTCCCACCCCAAATCTGTCCAACTCTCAAACCCTAGATTAAGCAAACTACTAACAGTATATTTGCAGAGCAGATTTGAGTATTTATACATTCAAAATTTATCGTTATTTTATAAAGATATGTGACTGGAATGCAATATTATTATTGCTTTACATACAAACATACATGCATACATACATACAGTATATACATACATGCTAATTTACATTCATACATGCGGTTCATGTCCTAATTGCAGCGTTCCAGGCAGCCCTGTTCAGAGCTGTCTCACTTGTCAGGTATTCGAGATCAGAGTTTATAGCCTGATCCCACGTCTTTCTAGATCTACCCCTCGGTGCAGCTCCCTCCATGTTCACGGATTTACATATTTTCGCTTAGTATAAAAAAAATTATATTCATATATCTTTATAATTATAAAGGAATCATATAATATGAAACCATTTTTGACGAGCATTTTGTTTACATATTAACCCATACTGGACCGGTGACGTCCTTTTCATAATATTCTGGCAACTATTAAATGATTGTATTTAGTTTAGGAACGACCATTAAAAAGCTACAAACTATCTCGATGTATCCTTTTAGCGACCAGAAATCCTTCCAAAGCTGAATAAAATCGTCTAATAGTTGCCAAAATATATATAGTGAAAAAGACCTTGATAAAGCCTAAAGATATTGTGAAAGATATGTGGCAGTGAGAGGATTGATTGAGACTGGCTTTACACTTTTAACTCCTACAGATCCCTCCCAAGCTGCATAAAATAGTTCAATGGTACCCAGATTAAATTGTGGCAGTCAGATCATAAAATAGGAAACAATTTTTTGACGTGTATTTTGTTAACATAATAAACCTTGGTAAAATAGGTATTAAGTGGAGTTTTTTTAGTTTGATCCCTAGAAATCCACAGAGCTTAACTCATTCTGTACCGGCGAGGCTTTTTCAACCTTATTCTTGCTATATTAAGACGATTTTGTGCAGTTTAAGATTCTGTTATAGAAAAAAGGGTTAAGTGAGATAGTTCGAAGCCTGGTAATTGCTGGAGGCCCATTTTAAACTGAATATAATCGTCTAATGTTGGCCAGAATATAGTTAATAAGACGGCACCGGTACAGAATGGGTTAAGAAATGCGGTAGAAAAATACCCCTAAATTGCAGGCTCGCTAACACTCAACAGGAAACAATCAACACCTAAATGGCACGAAAGGTATTAAAACATACTAAGAAATGGGCGAAAAGGTCCTAAAAGACGCCAAACTAATGGCGTGAACGTGTTAACATCTCAAAACTAATGGGGCTAAACATGAGGGACAAAGAGTTCAGAAAAATTCTCCCCTTAATAAAGAGTATGTTCAACTTCTCCAACTCTTTCAATTCACTGTGACACATACTTTCAGTTTAGTCTGGCTCTTATTAGACAATTTTATGAAGCTTAGAAAAGACCTGTTACTTAGCAAGCAGATAATTGACATAGATATCCCCGTTAATGGCCAGAGCTCCTTCCTACTCTGCATAATATCGTATAACATTAGCCAACATACAATATACTACATAAAATACAATAAGCAAATAAACCTCTTGAAGATAATGATGCGTGTTGACAATATATTCTGGGTGCCATTAGATTATTTCATGCAGCTTAGGAGGGATCTGTTGGAGTTATATGAGTAAAGACAGTCTCAATCAACCCTCTGACTGCCACATATCCATCACAATCTAAATAAAATCGTCTAATGATGGCCAGTTAATGGGGTTAGTTTTTCTACTTGTAAATGCTCTATTAAATCATTGATATTTGATTAGGTGTTTTATGGGGTTTTCCTGGACCCCCTTTTCCCTCAAGCTTAGCCCCATTAGTTTTAAAATATTTAGATATTCACACCATTAGTTTGGTTATTTTAAGACGTTTTGCCCCATATACATGTCAACTGTAAGACCTTTTGTGCCATTTAAGGCCTTTCGTACCATTTAGGTATTAAATGTTTCCTGGCCAGAGCGATAGCAAACCTGCAATTTAGGAGCAACTGGCGTTCGGCCGGGGTATATTTCTACCGATAAATGTACACATTATTCTGAAAAGGGGGTTTTCAGGGTATTTTTTTAAGTTTGATGGAAGTGTACGGGCAAACTAACAAAACATTAATAAAAAATAAAAAATACATGAACAAATTAATAAATATAAAAGTAAAACTATAACAATTAACCGTGGAAGCTGGTCTTCATCTTCAGTGACCTGGTTGACCTTGTTAATGACCTGGTTGTTATCTTCAGTGACCAGGTTAACCTTGTTAATGACCTGGTTGTTATCTTCAGTGACCAGGTTGACCTTGTTAATGACCTGGTTGTTATCTTCAGTGACCAGGTTGACCTTGTTAATGACCTGGTTGACCTTGTTAATGACCTGGTTGACCTTGTTAATGACATGGTTGACCTCGTTAATGACCTGGTTGTTATTTTCAATGACCTGGTCGACCTTGTTAATGACCTGGTTGTTATCTTCAGTGACCAGGTTGTCCTCTTTAATGACCTCGTTGTCCTCGTTAATGACCTGGTTGTTATTGTCAATGACCTGGTCGACCTTGTTAATGACCTGGTTGTTATCTTCAGTGACCAGGTTGTCCTCTTTAATGACCTCGTTGTCCTCGTTAATGACCTGGTTGGCCTCGTTGTTATCATTAACTATCTGGTTGGCCTCGTTAACACCCTGGTTGTCCTTGTTAATGACCTGGTTGACCTTGTTATCATTAACTCCCTGATTGGCCTCGTTAATGACCTGGTTGTCCTCGTTAATGACCTGGTTAACCTCGTTTTTATCATTAACTACCTGATTGGCCTCGTTAACACCCTGGTTGGCCTCGTCAGTAACAGTAATCAAACTTGTTTGAATAGTTTTCCAGCCTCGTTTCCATTTGAGTTTGATTACATTAAACTCCTTTGTAAGTTTTATTACCACCGCTGGTTTAAGCATATATTCTACTGCCCCATTATTGAAAACCCAATTGTTCTTATCCAGGATTATTTTTTTGCTCTGTGTTTTGAAGATGATATTGCTAAACCAATTTTTGGGTTTATTTTCCAGTTTAATGATCAGTATTTTGGGTAATTTTTCAATGGAATGGGACTGTGTGGGGAAATAATTAACACTTAGAAGGGTTACACAAAAGTCCACAGAGGGAACTTGATCCTGCGAATTCATTACTTAATTCACTAAAACTTGTAATTAAATTCTATATTTTGTTAACTAAAATCCACTTAGAAAACACACGGAAGAGACAGCGAAGCACTTGCTGAAGAATCAACGCACAGAACAAAAGTGAACTATCTTCCTTGAGTGATCTGACTATATATAGGTCTAAAATATCCACATAGTTTATTGATGTTATGCTGGTTCGTTAAGTCTATATCTAACGTTTTTTTATCGCATCTAAATTCATAATGATTTATAAAATCGGGCTATTAATATTTAAAGTGGCTTTAAATAAACTAATATATACAATTATTGGAGATATTCATAGAATATGAAGTAGTTACCCATAATAGTGCAATCGTTTTCTCTAATAATCGTATAAGAGAAAATGCGCTTATGTGGGTAACTAAATTATATAATAAGGTCAGCGCATAATATAGTACAATGAGGCCCCTTCATTCTGGGCTATGAGTTCACGACTATAATCATTAGGGTAGGCTAAGTTACGTTAAGATGTGTGTGGGGTTTTTTTTCTCAGAAATATCGCTAGGCCTAGTTTGCATGGTTGGTGCGTGGTGTTTCCCATTAATAAACGAAGGATTTTCGATAAAAATTAAGGTCAAACTAAAACATATCATATAAACAAATGGAAAAAACAGTACTCAGGGTTGATCTATAAAACGGTGGAGGTTGGAAACTATAAATGCCCCGGAAGATCAAGAAAACATCGCTATATAAAAGTATTGTAGGTAGGTCAGAAATCGTGACCCCCTAACCTCTGTAACTCTAAAATGGCTCGAACATATGAGCTGTGCATTGCCACACCTATTCCCTGGCTGACTCTTCCTATATGATAGAAATATTAGCTAAAATCCTCAGTTGCTTAACCCCTTCTGTACCGGTGACGTTTTGTTAATTTTATTCTAGCTATATGTAGAGGAATTTGTGCGGTTTAAGAAGGAACTGTGGTAGTGAAAATATCTGAGGGAGATAGAAGCCTGTTAATTGCTGTTTTTAAACTGAATATAATCGTCTAATAGTACCAGAATAAAGATAAGAGAATGGCACCGGTACTGAAAGGGTTAAGATCGAATTATAGAGGATAGTGTTAAAAATGTTTGACCTAACTATAATGAGTGGACAATAGCTATGCAGGAAGTGAGTTAGTGGTCAATGAATAGTTTATTGACAAATGTACAGTCATGAGCAATAATACTTGCACACCCTTGTGAATCTGTATCGAACCCAAGCGAGATAATCCAATGTTCTGTTATATCCCAGAGACTTCACAGCTCTGCAGATTCAAAGTTAGTTAGTTAAAATAGGACTTCAGAGGCTATCAACCTTTCTGAATTATTAAACCAGCACACTGTAAGTCAAGAATAGCGTCATGAATGGAGCCCCTTTTCGAGAACTCCAGTCCCTTGTTGTTTCAAAGATTCAAATTGGTATGCAGGTATTATGGCTCATGACTGTACTTGTGTGTGTATTTTAAACGTATAGTATCACGTATTTACTACTAAACACTATCTGATCCGACCTGTGGGTTATTATGATATTACGTTTTTAAATATTTTCCTCGCTTATGTCTTTTTTGAGCAATGTATTTTAGTGTATCCCCTAAGCTAATAACAACGCCTCCCCAGATCTATTGAAAAAAAAAACATACTAACATACACACACACACAAAGACCCCATGCATGCTAAATTTTTCAAAGAAAAATGTCACATCCTAAAGCTGATTTCTTCTAAGTTGCAAGCTTAATGTTTTATTGTTCACCCAGAATATAATTAACACCTGAATGGGAGGAAGCATCTCATTACCGCCAAGCTAATGGAGTGAAATGTCTTAAAATCTCCAAACTAATCGAGCAAAACAGGGAAAGTCCATAAAAACCTCGCTGTGCCCAAATACTGTTAACCCCTTCTGTACCGGCGACGTATTTTTAATGTATTGGGGCTACTACTAATCCATTTTATTCAGTTTAGGAAGGATGTCTGGCAATTAACAGGTTTGGGTAGTATCTCCCTTAACCCTTTTTACTGCCATAGATCCTTCTTAAACTGCACAAAATCATTTAAATATAGATATAATAAAACTGAAAAGATGTGGCCGGTACAGAAGGGGTTAAAAGAAACCCTAAATATATAACAGTAATGCAGTTAACCCTTTCTGTACCGGTGACGTCTTTGCTATTCTATATTGAGCTACATTTAGACGATGTTATGAAGCTTAGGAAGGAAATACGGTAGCTAAAACGATTAATTGAGATAGTCTGCAGCCTTTTATTTGTTAGACGACCTTCCTAACCTGAATAAAACCGTCTATATATAGCTAGGAAAAAAGGCCAAAGACGGCAGTGGTACAGTTGCCCAAATAAGTGATGTTGTGGAAAATATTCCCACAGATAAGGCATGATTGTGCTATATATTCATAACAAATTACTTAGTGTAAATCATGTATAAAAGATTGTATAGAAGATCGGTGATGGGTAGATTTAAGTTAGTTTCGTTCATTTCTCTTATTGCTAGGTAAGCTTTGTGATACTACTGGGAACGAGGCTTCAGTTTAGTATTTATGATATGTACAGTCAGCGGCAAAATTCCTGTTCCCTCTCCTGCCTCACCGTCACTCGGGAAATTCATCTATCCATCTATCTATTGCCTGACGCCATGATCCGCGAAGGGGTGGCCACCAACGAATCGCCCCCATGCACCTCTGTTCAGAGTCAGTCGACGCTCCTCCTCCCAACCAGCACCGCCTTCATCCATATACTTCCTCACTCCATCCTTCCACCTCTCCTTCGGTGCCCTCTCCCTCTCTGTCCTTCCACCTCTCTGTCCTTCCACCTCGCTCGTACACCCTCTTAGTCATTCTCTCACTTTCCATGCGTTCCATAAGGCCGAACTATCTGAAGTTGTTCTTTTTTGCACTTTCCAGCACATCTACCTCCACACCACACCTCTTTCTTACTTCCTCATTCGTCTGTCTATCCCTACATGAAACTCCGCACGCATTTCTCAAGTAACTCATTTCCACCGCTCTCACTCTTGGTCTGAGTCTCTTCCCGAACGTCCATGCTTCGTTTCCGTAAGTTAGTGTCGGGATTACCACACTGTCATGCAAGGACTTCTTCACTTCCATACTGACCACCCTATTTCTTGTTATTGGATTCAACGTTCCTACAACCCTCTTCCCCTGTTGCACCCTCTCCCGCACATCTTTACTCAACACACTGCCCAGATACTTAAAAGAGCTGACGATCTCCATAGCCTGACCTTTCAACTTCACCTCACACTCTGTGACTTCACTCCTTTCGAAGACCATAACCTTGCTCTTCCCCGCATTTACCTTCAAATTCCGTTTTTCGCACACTGTTCCAAACTCAATTACCAGACCCTGCAACTCCTATTCATTATCACTCCTCAGAACTGTATCATCCGCAAACAGCAGTATAGGCAGCTTCCACTCATTTCCCTCCCTTTTCAGCGATACACCAACATCCACTGCTCTTCCTAATGTTTCTTTCATGACTCCATCCATATATACAGTAAACAACCACAGGCACATCAGACACCCCTGTTTCAACCCAACATTCAGGTCAAAGAACTCGCTCTGCTCATTCTCCACACGTACTACCGCCTTTTCACCCTCATACATGCTCTTGACTGCTTTCGACAACTTGCCATCTACTCCATATATTCTAAGTACTTTCCACATAGACTCGAGAATTTTAGGTGTACAAACGTGCATCTTTCTGCCAAGTTCCAACAGATGGCACACTGTGAGGTGTGTGGTTGTGAAGGTAGAGGGTAATAGGGGAGAGGAGGGGTTAGAGCTGTTAGGGGTCGGGAGGTGGGAGAAGGAGGGGTCAACTTGTTTGTAGGTAAATAACTTATTTGCACCAGTTTTTTCAATATATATCATAATGATCCGATTTTTTATTAACACGTGGTAATATGTTACATTTCTAACACATGGAAAACGACATTAAAACAACACATTTGCAATCAATCAATGCCAATATTTTGAATAAATCCACAAAATACCGTGAATTAGAACGCTCTCTCTCTCTCTCTGATACTGTCTTACATGACAGTTAACCTCTTCTGTACCGGCGACGTCTTCTTAATTGTATTCTAGCTATACTGTATTTAGACGATGTTGTGCAGCTTAAGAAGGATCTGTCGTAATAAAAAGGGTTAAGGGTTCGAAGCCTGTTATTTGTTGGGGGCTCTTTTTTAAACGGAATAGAATCGTCTGAATGTAGCCAGATCAGAGTTAAAAGGACGTCACCGGTACAGAAAGGGATATTCTAGAGAACTACAGTTACTTATCAATTACAGGATTTCTTTTGCTTGTGTCTTACTCTGGGGACCTTGCAGTTGCTCGGACAAGTGCTACTTTTGAAATTGCGTAAATTATATTTTCCCTCCCATATAACATTCTAAGTGTCCACATTCCACACCTTTGTTTACCTGCTCGCCGTCCGTGGTGGATACCACGGCCAAGCTCTTGGGACATAATGATTATTTACCCCTTCTGTACCGGCGCTGTCCTTGTAATGTTATTCTGGCTACTATTAGACGATTTTACCGAGTTCAAAGAGCGTCCAGCAATTAACATAACAGGCTTGGAACTATGTCACTTAACTCTTTTTACAAGCAAATATCCTTCTTAAACTGCACACAATCGTCAAAATATAGCTAGGGTAAAATTAAAAAGACGTCGCCGGTAGAGAAGGTGTTAAGACTGTTAAGTAGTTAGCACTTTAAATAGATGAGAATTCAATAGGTCGTGATCTCCGGTAGAGAAGGTGTTAAGACTGTTAAGTAGTTAGCACTTTAAATAGATGAGAATTCAATAGGTCGTGATCTCCGGTAGAGAAGGTGTTAAGACTGTTAAGTAGTTAGCACTTTAAATAGATGAGAATTCAATAGGTCGTGATCTCCGGTAGAGAAGGTGTTAAGACTGTTAAGTAGTTAGCACTTTAAATAGATGAGAATTCAATAGGTCGTGATCTCCGGTAGAGAAGGTGTTAAGACTGTTAAGTAGTTAGCACTTTAAATAGATGAGAATTCAATAGGTCGTGATCTCCGGTAGAGAAGGTGTTAAGACTGTTAAGTAGTTAGCACTTTAAATAGATGAGAATTCAATAGGTCGTGATCTCACGGCCAACCCGTTGAGCTATGACGAGCAGGTAAAAATGTGTGTGAAATATGGACTCAAAATGTTAAAAGGGAAATCAAATATAATTTTAGCAATTACAAAAATAAGACTTCACCGTATAAACCCATGATGCTGTCTAACTTAGGTTGTTATTCGTTCTGAACATTATTGACTAAGACTTGGTGACATATATGGCCTTCCTCGCTTGGCGCTGGAATTTTAATACTGTTATCCCATCCAGCACCGGTGACATCCTTTGTATTATATTCTGAGTACTATTAGGTTATTTTATTCAGTTTAGGAAGGACGTATACCAATTATATGGCTTCGAACAATGTCAGTTAATCCTTTTAGCGAACACATATCCTTTTTAATCTTCATGAAATCGCGTTAACCCCTTGAGACCCAGGACTTATTTGTGTTATACTCTGGCTACCGTTAGACGAATTCCTGTATTGTTTAATGCAACTCTTGGTCTCACAGGTGGAAATACGATCTCAACATGCCCTCTGAATTAAGTAGGTCCTTCTTCAACTGCATAAAACCGTCTAACTTCAGCCATAATGAAAGGTAAACAGACGTCCTGGTAGTTAAAGGATCAATATTGCTGAAATAAAGTTTAGAATGCATCGCTGGTATTGAAAGGTTTAATGCTGTCCACTGTGGCCCATCATATCATTTCTTAATCTTATTAACTTTGGAACAGTGTGCGATAAACGGAATTTGAAGGTAAATGCGAGGAAAAGCAAGGTTATGGTCTTCGAAAGGGGTGAAGTCACAGAGTGTGAGGTGAAGCTGAACGGTCAGGCTATGGAGATAGTCAACTCTTTTAAGTATGTGGGCAGTGTGTTAAGTAAAGATGGGACTATGGATGAAGAAGTGCGGGAGAGGGTACAACAGGGGAAGAGGGTTGTAGGAACGTTGAAAGCAGTAACAAGAAATAGGGTGGTCAGTATGGAAGGGAAGAAGTCCTTGCATGACAGTGTGGTAATCCCGACACTGACTTACGGAAGCGAAGCATGGACGTTGGTTGAGAGACTCGGACCAAAAGTGAGAGCAGTGGAAATTAATTACTTAAGAAGTGCGTGCGGAGTTACATGGAGGGATAGACAGACTAATGAGGAAGTAAGAAGGAGGTGTGGTGTGGAGGTAGATGTGCTGGAAAGTGTAAAGAGGAATAACTTGAGATGGTTCGGCCATATGGAACGTATGGAAAGCGAGAGAATGACTAAGAGGGTGTACGAGAGCGAGGTGGAGGTACAGAGAGGGAGAGGTAGACCGAAAGAGAGGTGGAAGGATGGAGTGAGGAAGTATATGAACGAAGGCGGTGCTGGTTGGGGGGAGGGGAGTCGACTGACTGGGGACAGAGGTGCATGAGGGCGGTTCGTTCGTGGCCACCCCTTTGGGGATCACGGCGTCAGGCAATAGATAAGTAGATAGATAGATAGATTAACTTGCTTTGTGATATTTGGACATCCTTGTTCTTAACACGTTTTACATATTAGTTCAGTATCGCGTGGCGCTAGAGTTTATTAAACCATCTAGTACCGGTGACGTCTCTTATAATATATTAGTTCAGTATCGTGTGGCGCTAGAGTTTATTAAACCATCTAGTACCGGTGACGTCTCTTATAATATATTAGTTCAGTATCGTGTGGCGCTAGAGTTTATTAAACCATCTAGTACCGGTGACGTCTCATATAATATATTAGTTCAGTATCGTGTGGCGCTAGAGTTTATTAAACCATCTAGTACCGGTGACGTCTCTTATAATATATTAGTTCAGTATCGTGTGGCGCTAGAGTTTATTAAACCATCTAGTACCGGTGACGTCTCTTATAATATATTAGTTCAGTATCGTGTGGCGCTAGAGTTTATTAAACCATCTAGTACCGGTGACGTCTCTTATAATATATTAGTTCAGTATCGTGTGGCGCTAGAGTTTATTAAACCATCTAGTACCGGTGACGTCTCTTATAATATATTAGTTCAGTATCGTGTGGCGCTAGAGTTTATTAAACCATCTAGTACCGGTGACGTCTCTTATAATATATTAGTTCAGTATCGTGTGGCGCTAGAGTTTATTAAACCATCTAGTACCGGTGACGTCTCTTATAATATATTAGTTCAGTATCGTGTGGCGCTAGAGTTTATTAAACCATCTAGTACCGGTGACGTCTCTTATAATATATTCTGACAATGACGATTCTAGTCAGTTTCGGAAGGCCGTCTACCAAATTGAAAGTTATATATTATATAAATTTATCCCTGTAGCTGCCACATATTTGTCCTTATCTTCTTATTATCGTCTACTAATAGCTGAAACCAAATACCACAAACAGCATCGGTACTGGACGGGTTAATGTAACGTTATATAATGACACTTATAGCTGAAACCAAATACCACAAACAGCATCGGTACTGGACGGGTTAATGTAACGTTATATAATGACACTTATAGCTGAAACCAAATACCACAAACAGCATCGGTACTGGACGGGTTAATGTAACGTTATATAATGACACTTATAGCTGAAACCAAATACCACAAACAGCATCGGTACTGGACGGGTTAATGTAACGTTATGTAATGACACTTATAGCTGAAACCAAATACCACAAACAGCATCGGTACTGGACGGGTTAATGTAACGAAATATAATGACACTTATAGCTGAAACCAAATACCACAAACAGCATCGGTACTGGACGGGTTAATGTAACATAATAGATGAAACCAAATACCACAAACAGCATCGGTACTGGACGGGTTAATATAACGTAATATAATGAAACTTTTCAGTTATGGAAAATGATGCTATGTTACCCTGATTTCATATGATGTGTTTATATTTCACAACAGCATTAATCATACTAAAATACATACAGAATATCATATCAATATGTTGTTATCCCTTTCTTTATATCATAGAGCATGTTTTTTACTTCATTCATGCTAATATAAGACTATTTTATTCGACTTAAAGCACGATCTGTCAGTCAGTCAGTATAGGCAGTAGCCAGCACTTCTTTCCAAAAAAGGGTAGGGAGGATCAGCCCCTGGAAGTTGGGACTGGGAATCCTACTGACAGAATATGTGCCTACTTCTGGATCACCGAACCTTAAAGAACGATCCACTTGAATAAATGGATTGATTGACTTAAATCAGATCCTTCCTTGAAGGTTATGGCAAGTTGGTTGTTGCAGAGCTTCTTAGTTGTCTATCTTTTCTCTTTTTCTGAGAGCATTCTTGCCTTCCATAGGAGTTTGTCTGATGATCTCTCCAAAAGTTATTTTGGGTGGTACTACAGGATTTTATGTACTGTACCTAGTACTTAGCCAGAACGCGTTTTCGTACCTCTTGGTACTTCTTCAGTGGCAGGGAAGTGAATGAGAATTGTTCTGAGGCAGCGAGCTTATATACAATATACCTGGAAGATGATTTAGTTTCGAGGCTTCTGATTGGCTAGCCGTGGGTTGGCTATACTGTTCTCTCATTGGCTGGCCGCTGTGACGTCATCAGTATCCCTCCCTGCTTCGTTATAGTGGAGCAGATAAGTGCAAAAATAGTTCACTTAATCATGCAAGCATGACATTTGGCACAAATGTTCATTAGAGTCCACTCTTTCAAAAAAGGGCATTAGCCACGCAAAAATCCAAGATGGCTACCATTTTTTCAAGATGGCCGCCATCTACACTAAGAATTACTAATAATTACTTTGTAAGTTGTAACTACTTCAAGTAAAACAACTTATTTCAATTCAAAACCCTACTTTATATGTTATAGAGTCTGAAAGAGGTCTCCTATTTTTGTAAAATATTTTTTTTAATGCTAAATCAAACCAAAATTGCACCCGCAAAACTAATATCATTCGCATCTTTGCGACTAATAAAGATTCCAGTATACATTTTTATAACAAAATTAATTTGTTTTTATTACAGAACCAAAAAATACATAAATCTAATGAAAGTTTTAGCAAAAGACAGTCGAAATTATACTTGAACTCACCACTGCACCCAGGTTAACAGAGAAACTACACTTCACATTTGCAACTGCACAAGGCTGTGCATGTGAGATCAACAAGCCTGTAGCATTTGCACCTGCCACGGCAGCCAGACTTGCAGCCACACTTAGTGAGCTGTTCACAACTCTTTGCAATGGGAGAGTTGGCTGTCCAGAAGACTTTCCATTCTTCGCCAATCTTCTCCCATCCCCAGTCAGCTGGACTCTCTGCTTCTGGCTGGCGCATAATTGCCTGAGCCCACACACAGCCTGCCTGATATGCTGCACGTTTAGTGTGTTGAATCAGAGCTGCTCTGGTTGGAGGGATGGCTTCATAGGGTCTCTGCTTTCTGGCAAACAAGTCCAGTCTAGCCTCATCCACACCATCTGCAGTACTAGACCTGTCATACATGAGGACCACAAACTTCTCTAGAATCTTCATGTCATCATCCTCAATGGTTGGTGGGTGCTGGCTCAGTTTGGAAAATACTGGAGTTGCCTCTGGGAAAATGTCCCATGTCTGCCAAGCTGTCTTCTTTCCTTTATTTCTAAAAGCTGAGACCACATCACAACCTGTAAAAGCATGGAAGAACAACATGCCTTTGGACTTCTCTTGACCAACATAGTTGTGCAGGTTGTGAATGCCAATCCATCGAAGGCTCTGACCTTGGCCAAATATGAGCCACAGCTGCTGCAGACCCATGCTTTGCAGAGTTGGGAACATACTCAGGCCAATGACAAGGACATCTGTGTCATTGGCTTTGACTATGATAGATTTGCTCCCTTGTCCTGCAGCATAGGTCTGTGGTTGGCATTGTCACTGTACCACTTGGTGGTGTTGGGTTCTTTGACTTGAATGAAGCAGGAGGAATATTTGTAAAGGAATCAGGTAGTTCAGGAACAGATTTTACCCTCTCTGAGGTGGAAGGATGGAGTGAAGAAGTATATACGTGAAAGCTGTGCTGGAGGAGCGACTGGGGACAGGGATCACGGTGTCCGACAATAGATAGATAGATAGACCTATAGATGACATGATATTTTTGAAGATCATTGTCTGTCCGCCTGGTACTATTCTTCAGTAGGAGATTAAAGGTCTTCTTGTTCTGATAGTAAATAAATAAATAATTAAGGAGTTGTTTTGAATAATTGTGTGGGTTGGTTTGAAGCTAATGGGGTGAAATGTTTTATACTGGCCAATATCATGGGGTGAAATGTCTTAATTTACGTGAGAAGGTTTGTGAGTTTCATAGAGTTGCAGAGGATGGCTTGAAGCTATTGGGGTGTAACGCTTTATATTGGCCATATTCATGGAGTGAAGCGTCTCATACTCACCAAAGTAATGGGGTGAAACGTCTTAGCTTACGTGAGAATGTTAGTGAGCTTGAGAGAGTTGTGTGGGGTGGCAGTAATGGCGTTAACCCTTTCTGTACCGGTGACGTCTTTTTCACGTTATTCTAGCTATATTTAGATGATATTGTACTGTTTAAGGGGGGTCACCTGCTGTTTTTATCTTTCTCTCTTTCCCCAGCTTGTATCCATTCGGCCCCATTCAGTCAACTGTTTTAAGACGTTTATCCCCATCCAGGTGTCGATTTCTTCCTGGCGAGCGATAGCTAGCCAGCATTGTATATAGAAATCCGGCTTCGCCGAAGACATTTTTCTATCAAAAAATGTACTAATTTAGCTTGCTGTCAATACAAAAATATATATATGCTGGCTCGCTGCCGCTCGCCAGGAAAATATTGACACCTGGATGGGGGTAAACATTTTAAAACAGTAGGCTGAATGGGGCCGAATGGATACAAGCCAAAGAGAGAGGGAGATAAAGAGAAAAAAAAGCAAGGTGGGCTCCCTTAAGAAGGATCTGGGTTAGTAAAAAGTGCTTAAGAGGGATGGCCGTATTTATTTAAGGGGGATGTGTGTATTTATTTAAGGGGGATGTGTGTATTTATTTAAGGGGGATGTGTGTATTAATTTAAGGGGGATGGGTGTATTTATTTAAGGGGGATGGCCGTATTTATGAAGGGGGAAGGGTGTATTTATTTAAGGGGGATGGGTGTATTATGGGTGTATTTATTTAAGGGGGATGGGTGTATTTATTTAAGGGGGATGGGTGTATTTATTTAAGGGGGATGGGTGTATTTATTTAAGGGGGATGGGTGTATTTATTAAGGGGGATGGGTGTATTTATTTAAGGGGGATGGGTGTATTTATTAAGGGGGATGTGTGTATTTATTTAAGAGGGATGGGTGTATTTATTAAGGGGGGTGGGGTGTATTTATTAAGGGGATGGGTATATTTATTTAAGGGGGATGGGTGTATTTATTAAGGGGGATGTGTGTATTTATTTAAGGGGGATGGGTGTATTTATATAGGGGAGATGGGGTATTTATTTAAGGGGGATGGGTGTATTTATTTAAGGGGGATGGGTGTATTTATTTAAGGGGGATGGGTGTATTTATTAAGGGGGATGGGTGTATTTATTTAAGGGGGATGGGTGTATTTATTTAAGGGGGATGGGTGTATTTATTTAAGGGGGATGGGTGTATTTATTTAAGGGGGATGGGTGTATTTATTTAAGGGGGATGGGTGTATTTATTTAAGGGGATGGGTGTATTTATTTAAGAGGGATGGGTGTATTTATTTAAGGGGGATGGGTGTATTTATTTAAGGGGGATGGGTGTATTTATTTAAGGGGATGGGTGTATTTATTTAAGGGGGATGGGTGTATTTATTTAAGGGGATGGGTGTATTTATTTAAGGGGGATGGGTGTATTTATTTAAGGGGATGGGTGTATTTATTTAAGGGGGATGGGTGTATTTATTTAGGGGGGATGGGTGTATTTATTTAAGGGGGATGGGTGTATTTATTTAAGGGGGATGGGTGTATTTATTTAAGGGGATGGGTGTATTTATTTAAGAGGGATGGGTGTATTTATTTAAGGGGATGGGTGTATTTATTTAAGGGGGATGGGTGTATTTATTTAAGGGGGATGGGTGTATTTATTTAAGGGGATGGGTGTATTTATTTAAGGTGTATGGGTGTATTTATTTAAGGTGTATGGGTGTATTTATTTAAGGGGGATGGGTGTATTTATTTAAGGGGGATGGGTGTATTTATTTAAGGGGATGGGTGTATTTATTTAAGAGGGATGGGTGTATTTATTTAAGGTGTATGGGTGTATTTATTTAAGGGGGATGGGTGTATTTATTTAAGGGGGATGGGTGTATTTATTTAAGGGGGATGGGTGTATTTATTTAAGGGGGATGGGTGTATTTATTTAAGGGGGATGGGTGTATTTATTTAAGGGGGATGGGTGTATTTATTTAAGGGGATGGGTGTATTTATTTAAGGGGGATGGGTGTATTTATTTAAGGGGGATGGGTGTATTTATTTAAGGGGGATGGGTGTATTTATTTAAGGGGGATGGGTGTATTTATTTAAGGGGGATGGGTGTATTTATTTAAGAGGGATGGGTGTATTTATTTAAGGGGGATGGGTGTATTTATTTAAGGGGATGGGTGTATTTATTTAAGGGGATGGGTGTATTTATTTAAGGGGGATGGGTGTATTTATTAACCTCTGAAGTGCGCATGGGGGTAATTGGAAACGTCCCCCTGTGCTGACGTATTTGAGGTGTTTCCGTCACTAAAATATTCATTGTGCCATTAATAGCATTAATACTTATCCATATGCGCCTATTATGGGTTGATTATAAAGGTATTAACCTGAAACAACAATCAAACGAGTGAAAACAGCGTTTGGATGGTCAAAATCGGAGATATAGCCCGCGAGTTGTATAATGTATGGGTGAGGCAATCTGCTTTCCCGCCAATTTCCCCCAAGGCCACTGAGACACAGTCGATCGATACTCTCTCTCTCTCTCTTGCACTCGCTTGCTATCAGTGATGACCACACCCTCCAATCGGATTTCTAATGTTAGCACGAAAATATACCTCAGAATAAGGGAATAACAGGGAAAATAGGTGATAACTGAAGGAGAGGAGGAAAGTGGGGAAGGAGGGGAGGTAGAGGACTGAGATTTTGCATGGCCCAGGGGCCAAAAAAAAAATAAAATAAAAAAAAAAAAAAAAAATAAAAAAAAAAAAAAATTTCGATGTCAAAAGTTGATTTTTTTTTTCTCTGACTCTTAAGAGTCTCCCCGCAGTGCGCCGGGGAAACTCTTAAGAGTCTCCCCGCAGCTCCCGGGTTAAGGGGGATGGGTGTATTTATTTAAGGGGGATGGGTGTATTTATTTAAGGGGGATGGGTGTATTTATTTAAGGGGATGGGTGTATTTATTTAAGGGGTGATGGGTGTATTTATTTCCTCGTTTATGTATTTTTTAATCATTTATTTAGTTTCCTCCCCAGACCTCCATCAAGCTTAATAACCCACCCCCAAAGACCTTACTTCAAGATAAATTTGTACATTTTTCGATAGAAAAAGGGCCTGGCCGAAGGCCGGTTTTTCTTAAATTACAGGCTTGCTATCGCTCGCCAAGAAAAAATTGACAGCTAAATTACACGGTCTTAATATTAACAAAGAAATGGGATGAAAAGTCTTAAAATCGCCAAACTAATTGGCCGAACGTCATAAAATCTGAAAACTAATGGGGCTAAACATGAGGAAGAAGGGGGACCAGAAAAGCGATCCATCTCCCCTTAATTAGATAGTTGGAAGCCTGTTAAACTGGATAAAACCGTCTAATAGTAGCCAGAATACATTTAAAAGGACGGCCCCGGTACTGAAGGGGTTAAGGCTCCTAACTTACGTGTGAAGGTTTGTGAGTTGTATGGGGTGAAACGTCTTAACTCCTTTAAGGAATATGACGCACTTTTTGACATTTTAGTCTGGCTATCATTAGATGATTTTATTCAGCTTAGGGCGGACTTGTGGGTGATAAAGACTTAAGGGGAGACTGACCGTTTGTTTGGTCTAGTAATTCATTTATTCATATATCTTTTTAGTTTCCTCCCTAGACTTCCATCAAGCTTAGAAAAACACCCCCTAGACCCCCCTTCAAGATAAATTTGTAAATTTTTCGGTAGAAAAATGTCCCAGCCAAAGGCCGGTTCCTCTTAAAATTGAAGGCTCGCTATCGCTCGCCAGGAAAATATCGACACCTAAACAGCGTGAAAGGTCCTAAAATTGATAACGAAATGGGGCGAAAGGTGTTAAAATTGCCAAACTAATGGGCCGAACGTCATATAATCTCAAAACTAGTGGGGCTAAACATTAGGGAGAAGGGGATCCAGAAAAACGGTCTGCCTCCCCTTAATTGAGATAGTGTTTTTGTTTGTCTATGTCTCAACCTCGGGACTCTAGGCTGTTCAGTAGCGGGTCAACCTCGGGACTCTAGGCTGTTCAGTAGCGGGTCAACCTCGGGACTCTAGGCTGTTCAGTAGGCGTCAAACCTCGGGACTGTCTGTTCGGAGTAGCAGTAGCGGTCAACCTCGGGACTCTAGGCTGTTCAGTAGCGGGTCAAATTTTAGCAATGGCTCCAAATCTATTTTAGCATTGATTCTTTTTTAATTCCCTAGTTTTCCTTCATATTTCATGTTTTGTGATATTAAGAATTAGTGCAATTAAGTTTTATATTAGCCTAACCGAACAACCTAACCTAACCTAACATAGTACTATATCATTGGTGCAATTAAGTTTTATATTAGTACTATATGGTGCAATTTAGTTTTATATTAGCCTAACCGAACAACCTAACCTAACCTAACATAGTACTATATCATTGGTGCAATTTAGTGTTATATTAGCCTAACCGATCAACCTAACCTAACTTAACATAGTACTATATCATTGGTGCAATTAAGTTTTATATTAGCCTAAAGCAAGGTTCACACATTGGCGAGTCGGAGCGCAACTCCAACGCGAGTGATGAAATTTTTGCACTCGCCAATGATTATCCCAAATTCGCCGACACTCGCCGACACTCGCACAGACTCACGTGGACTCGCGCTGCACCGCGTACACTCGCGAACGCGGCCAAATATTTCATGCAGACATGAAATTTGGAGAGTCAAGTGGGAGTAGGACGCCAACTCGCATAGACTCGCGTAGACTCGCGTAAACTCCTGTAGACTCGTGTGACACTCATGTAGACTCGTGTGACACTCATGTAGACTCGCGTGACACTCGCGTTGTACTATTTAGAAATTTAATGATCGCGAGTCTACACGAGTCTACACGAGTCCACGCGGGTCTACGTGAGTCTACACGAATACAACAGGAGTCAACACTATATGCAAACAACCAATATTGTCAAAGGCGAGTTCAACAGGAGTCAAACAGGAGTCAACACGACCCTAACGCGAGTTAACACGGGGTAACGCGAGTGTAACACGCGTAAACGAGAGTACCCACGTGGTGGTCTGGATTTCACAATATGTGTGGTGAGTCTATGCGAAACAAACACGAGTTTACGCGATATTAACGCGAGTCTATGCGAGTCTATGCGAAACCAACGTGAGTCTACGCGAGTAACGGTGAAACCAACGTGAGTCTACGCGAGTGGTTGGCGTGGTGATTAGGGTACCTTATCCGCATAAGGTTATGCATGCAGCAGCACGCCATCACCACAGACTCAACACGGGACGGGTGGAGGGCAATGCTGTGGAGGAGGCACCTGAACCTGAATTAGGGAGAGGAAGAGCATGTATATTTAAACACTGAATAGTATAATTCATATTAAATAGGGAAATAATGGTTAGGATCATGTATAGTTAAAACTCGACTTGCAGACGTGGACGACTCACACTCTGTGGATGTGGGGGAGATGTATTAATCCATATTAATTATAGGGAGAATGGTTATGAGCATGTATAGTTAATACCTGACTAGTATACTTCACATTAGTAGGGTGCCATCACCGATAGCTGTATTTATGGTCAAACATGTCACATAATCATACACATACCTGGATGCCATGATGCCAAAGGCGTTCTCAACAACTCTGCGAGCCCGGGACAGTCTGTAGTTGAAGATCCGTTCAGGTACAGTCAGTCGCCGGGTAGAGTGTGGCTTCATCAACCACCTTCGCATGGGGAAGGCGTCATCACCCACCAGGAAGTAGGGAACAGGTGTGTCGTCGTTGGGCAGGGGTTCGGCAGCAGGGAGTCCCAGGGTGCACCCATCCAATGCTGCTCTGATATTGATTCTTATAAAGACCCCACCATCTGAGCAGCTACCGTGATTACCCACGTCACAGTAGAGGAACTTGTAGTCGGCGTCTACAATAGCCATGAGCACGATGGAGTGGAAGCCTTTGTAGTTGTAGAATTCTGTACCGGCATTTGGAGGGCATTTGATGGCGCAGTGCTTTCCATCGATGGCACCAACGGTATGTGGAAAATCCCAGCGCTTGGCAAACTCACTGGCAACATCCTTCCACTCTGCCGGTGTCCTGGGGCAACGTATAACCTCCTGGTATTCTGCAATGATGGCTTCGCATGTTGCAGGCACAATGAGGGAGATGGTGTTCCGGGCCACACGGAACGCGTACTGTAGGCTAGGATATGAGTCACCAGTGGCCAGGTAGCGGAGTGTGATTGCAATCCTCAGCCCAGGTGACAAAGCCTCCCTCCAGAAGGTGTCCTGCTTCTCTACCCTAGGCCCGACACGTGCCACCAACTCCCTAAACATGTGGATGTCCACACATAGGAAGTTCCGGAATCCTTTGGGGTCCTCTCTCTCAAGCTCCTCCATAAGTTGTTCGTACACACCGAACTGTGGCCGTCTCAGTAGCCAGCTCCTAGCCCAAACTCTCCTTCGTGGCCTTTCCCCTTGACGTCTTTCTTCAGCCTCCTCCTCCAGCTCCTCTTGGTCTAGGAGATGCATCTGCATCTGCAGTATGAGCACAGCTGCTGCTCTCCGCCTCCTGATGGACATGGTGTGTGGGTGGGTGGGTGGGTTGGGCTGTATCCTGCAGAGTAACGTCCGTCCGTGGTGGTGTTGCGTGGTGTGAAAAATGGTGCCAGTGGGGGCCTCTTTATATACGTATCCTGACACTCGCCAACACTCGCACACACTCATGTTAGACTCCCATACACTCCTGTTAACTTCCTGTAGACTCGCGTTCATCTCGTGTAAACTCATGTAAACTCGTGTAAACTCCTGTGCCACTCGTGTAGACTCCTGTAGACTCGCACTATTCGTACCCTGGAATTTGACCGTTATTTTTCAAATTTTGGCGGTGCGTGTTGGGGTCGTGTTACACTCGCCGACACTCGAGTAAACTCCTGTGAACTCATGTAAACTCATGTAAACTCGTGTTATATTCGTGTTATATGCGTGTTTACTCGCATCAGCTGCTACTCGCGTTGGGTTCGGGCTCCATCAACGGCGATATGCGGCAAGTGTGACTCGCGTTGGCCTCGCGCTCCGACTCGCCTATGTGTGAACCTACCTTAACCGAACAACCTAACCTAACCTAACATAGTACTATATCATTGGTGCAATTAAGTTTTATATTAGCCTAACCGAACAACCTAACCTAACCTAACATAGTACTATATAAATGGTGCAATTAAGTGTTATATTAGCCTAACCGAACAACCTAACCTAACCTAACATAGTACTATATCATTGGTGCAATTAAGTTTTATATTAGCCTAACCGAACAACCTAACCTAACCTAACATAGTACTATATCATTGGTGCAATTAAGTTTTATATTAGCCTAACCGAACAACCTAACCTAACCTAACATAGTACTGTACTATATCATTTTAAAACGAACATGCCCAAGTTTATAAAACCAGAAACCAATTAGTAAGGATATAAATAGATGAAAGGAAATTATTTTAATAACCAAATCTACTTGGAGCCACCACTAGAATCATACCGTAGAACTCTTGCGAGGCCCCGAGATTATCGATTGAAGCTTGGAGATGATGGGTGCTTCATATGTGTCGCATTAGATGGTGACAGTGGAGCTCCAAGGTGTTGGTGGCTTTCTTTCTGCCACACGAGATGTCCACACCTTTTTATACACGTCACTTAATTGATTTGGAGAGAGCAGCTATATGGTCGTTCACAGCATCTTCAAATATGGTCGGGCATCTTCTATGCTATGAATTGGTGACGATATGGGGGGTATTTTCTTGACGTGTTGCTGTGTAGCCAGTATGTTTGTAGAACAGCAGGAACGATCAGAGCAGCTCAGAAAAACCCATGATGTTTGGCGTGGACTCGATCTGAGGTGCTTTTGGTCTGCAGTCCACGACGCTATCCACTGTGCTATCACCCCCCCCCCTCCCTCCCCCCTTTGATTCCTATAGATATCCTTCCTAAACTGCATAAAATCGTTTAATGATAACCAAAATAAATTTTGTAAAGCGCACTAGATCCTCAAGGGGTTAACTTATTAGAGAAGGTTTGTGAACGTGATGGAGTTGTTGTTGTTGTTATTGTCCCCCAAGCTGTCTGGCCGAACAGCCCCAAGGTCCCGAGCAAGGCCAAGGCCATAAACGAGCGCCCCCACTTAACCCTCCCTGCCTACCACTAATAAAGCCCGGGTGACCAAAGACACTCCAAGGCCGGGAGCTGAGGAGGGTGTGGAAACGCCCGGGAAACCAAAACCCCACCCAAGGCCCTGTGCCCCTCAGCAATTATGAAGGGAAAGTGATGGAGTTGAGCGGAGTGGTTTCTAAAGGGTTCTTCCGACACTTGAACCTCTTCCAAAAGAGCTTGGGGGCCGAAGGGTTATACCTTCTGCCCTTTATGGATTTAATACTTCAATAATTCAAGCATAAAACAACACACCCAAGACCCCCTTTTGTTACTAATTTGTACATTTTCGGTCGAGTTCAATTACAGGCTCACTATCGCTCACCAGGAGAAAAACAACATCTAATTGGCACGAAAGGTCTTAAAATTAACCATGAAATGAGGCAAAAGGCCTGACAATAGCCAAACTAATGGGGCAAACTTCTTAAATCTCAAAACTAATGGAGCTAAGCATGAGGGAGAAGGGGGTCCATAAAATATACCGCCTTAGAACTATCTGGTGTTATTGTAATAGACATAATATGTCTATGCTGATAACATATTATGTTATCAGCATATCTCATCCTTGGGTTGTACATTATGACCTCTAGGGGGTTAATACTAAGACAGTCTAGGGAGGAAAGCTGAAACAATTAATAGAAAAATTATATGATTATTTATTTTACTTCTCCCTTAACCCCTTCTGTACCAACGACGTCCTTTTAACTTTAATCTGGCTAACATTAGACGATCTTATGCAGTTTCAAAAGGACCTCCAGCAATAAACAGGCTTCGAACTATCTCACTTAACCATTTTTACTACCACAGATCCTTCTCAAACTGCACAAAATCCTCTAAATATAGCTAGAATAAAATGAAAAAGACGTCACCTGTAAAGAAGGGGTTAACCATTTCAGTACAATGACGTCAACTTTATTCATATTCTGCCTCTGTAATTAGACTATTTTATTCAGCTTTAGAAGGACCTTCAGAAGGTTAAAACGATTTTTTATGTAACCTTTGAACCTTGAAGGCCTTTCCTAATTTGAATATAATTCTAATGTTAGCAATAATGAATAAGAAAGTTGCAACATAGTCAACAGAAATGGTTAGAGTTAATGATGGGAATCCAGCTCCATCCAGCACGAGACCTCACTACTTGATACATCGGCCGATTCTGGGCGTGAAGAACAACACCCAGATCTGTCCTAGTCCCACTTTTGTAGTGGGACTTTGTCACCTGTGTCAGTGACAGGTGACAGGTTTTGACACACATTATTATGGTTACCAATATCCTCAAGATGTGCTAAGAAGTCATTTAGAGTGAGGCGATTTTGGCGAACATTATTCTTCATCAAAGACACAATGTAATTAATCTCACTTGAACAGCGTAGAGACAGACACTTCTCAATTACTTGCTCCATTATGTACCCTAGGCTGTAAGTGTCTGTGGCTGTTGTAGTGATGTGTTCGCCAAACAGTTCACAGGGGTACCATTTATCGCCATGAATATCTTCCTGGGAGCGTGCTCTGAAGTAATTGAATGGTCCTGGCGGTGTGGCAAGACCAAGATCAATTATATGCACGTTGTTTGGCCCACCACAAACCTCACCATCTTCAACTATTATATTTGCAAGGTGTAGATCGTTATGAACGATACCACATTCATGGATTGCCTTCAGACCCTCAGCCAACTTTATGAACACTGTTATCCAGTACTGAACATCGTCTGGCATATCATCACTGGCAAGTACCTCCTTCAGAACCTTACCAAGACAATAACTAATTACCATCTGTGTAAAGTCATACGTAGCCGCCAATAGTTTGGGTACCCCTCCAGCTCCATCTAACTGTTGTAGAGCCGCTACTTCTTTGACAAGTGAAGGGGCGTCGGGCAGAGCACTCTTCAGAACAGACAATTGCCCACAGTAATGAACAAGCCAAGCCTCGCCATAACTTCCTGCACCTAACTTTCGAATCTTATCAGTGTCACTTATCATGTCATCTGTAGAACGCAATTTTGGAATTTGTTTGTCTTTCAATTCCCCCTCCACACCAACCATATCAGTTAAAACACCCTTAAGTTCCTCGCGAAGGATACTGCAGGCACCATCGTTCAACAGGAACTCCATTTCCCCAATATCCAGTTCCAACTTCCAACTATCATCTCCACTGTTGTCGCTCCTCTGCCATCTATAGTTGTACGTACAGCTGGTGGTCATTTTATTTTGTTGTTTATTGTTGTATTAAATCTTACGAACAAATCACTTATATATCGGTAATAACTTCGATATATCTTATGGCAGTGTTGAAAACGCGACTTGCCTTCTTACCTCAGATGATCAGATGAAGTATTGAGGGATAAGCCTTTACTGTTTCATCCGCGTATCTTATCCACTTTGAGAATGTTTTGCTAATACTTAGATATACGCCCTTTAAATTATTCCTTGCAATCGGAAAATTAATAGGGAAGAATAATATATACCATGTAACATATATAACATGATATTTTAGAAAAATAATGATAAATAAGTCTAATTTTCAGTTTGAAATAATTACGTAGCCCACCAAATTGGACGTTTTCTGTAATTAACTGTTAGAAAAAACTGAATTTTAACGGTAACAAATTTAAATTTAAATTAAAAACTCTCCTTTCTCTTTCTTATTGTTCACTTTACGCCCATAAACCATTTCAAGATAGTTAATTATATGTTTTATTGGAATTTGACATACATTTGGAAAGGGGGGGGGGGGGGGGGTATTTTAGAAACGCACGAATGTCAACATTTTAGATGAAATGCGCCATTTAAATTGTTTCTACCTGGATATTTTGGAGGAACCGGCCATTAGCCGTGACATTTTCATACCGAAAAATGTACAGTTTTATCTCGAGGGGGATCTTGAGGATAATTTATTAAGACTGGTGGAGTCTAGGGACGAATCTCAAGAAATAATACATATATAAATACATTAACTAATAAATAAACCCTACCCCTTAAGGGGAGATGGGTCGTTTTTCTGGTCACCTTTCTCCCTCGTGTCAAGCCCCATTTGTTTTGTGATTATAAGATGTTCGGACCATTAATTTGGTGATTTTAACACCTTTCGCCAAATTTCCTTGTCAATTTTAAGACCAGCTTTCGTGCCATTTAGGTGTCGATTTTCTTCCCTGGCGAGCGAGAGCGAACCTGAAAATTTAAGAAGAACCGGCCTTTGGCCGGCACATTGTTCTACCGAAAAATTTACAAATTTATCTTGAAGGGGGGTGTAGGTGGTGTTTCTCTAAGCTTGTTGGAGGTCTAGCGAGGAAACTATATAAGAAATATATGAATAAATAAAATAATAGACCAAAAAAAAACGGCCATCTCCCCCCAAACAAGTTGACTGCAGCCAACATAGGCTACACACGGATAGTTTACACCATATAGTCTGTTTGTTCCCACCTGAGGGTAAATTGCCATGTTATATTGTGATTATTTATTATGTACCGGCGTCTTCTTTTTCATTTTATTCTAGCTATATTAAGAAGATTTTGTGAAGTTTAAGAAGGATCTGTGGCAGTAGAAAGGATTAAGTGAGATAGTTCAAAGCCTATCTATTGGGCATTATGAATTGACCAATGCGAGTTTCAGGCTATAAGGAAGTTGGAGTTGTATATATCGATATTTCGCAGAATAACGGGCTAAAATATAGTAGCATTACATATATCAATACATAAAACCAAATTGATCATGCTTTCTATCCATCAGGAACTTACATTATTATTGCATTTCTGTTTTATATCAATGTTTACAGATCCAACTTCCTTATAGCCTGAAACTCGCAAGTGGTCAA
Organism: Paralithodes platypus; assembly: GCA_032716605.1. NCBI lineage: Eukaryota > Metazoa > Arthropoda > Malacostraca > Decapoda > Lithodidae > Paralithodes > Paralithodes platypus. The sequence continues at coordinate 38,676,906 of CM064521.1, forward strand.
TTAACCCCTTCTATACCGGCGACGTCGTTTTTATATTTTGATAGCTATATTTAGAGGATTTTTTGCAGTTTAAGAAGGATCTGTGGTAGTAAATTTGTTTAAGGTATATTGTTCAAAGCCTGTCTATTTTGCTGTAGGCCCTTTTTAAACTGAATAAAAAATTTATATTATTTTGTGCAGTTTAACCCTTACAGTCCCAGGCCCGAGAATATTCGTCAGTAATGTACTTTCCTTGTAACTGCCTGTACAACCCTATAGTTGGTGACACGTCTGTTTAACCACTGCTACCGGTCTGGCAACACTTCTCAGCTTATATAAGACCCGCTGAAGGGTGACTGGGTCAGTCTTGCTCCATCTCTTGAGGTGAAAAGGTGGCCTCTCCTGCCTTTTTTGCCACAGTGCTTGGGACTGCAGGCTTTTTTATTACTGTATCCTACGGTATGGTATGGGTTAAGAAGGATCTGTGGTAGTCAAAAAGTTTAAGGTATATTGTTCAAAGCCTGTCTATGTTGCTGGAGGCCCTTTTTAAGCTGAATGCAATCGTCTAATAGTAGCCAGAATAGAGTTAAAAGTCTGTCAGCGGTACAGAAGGGGTAAATATTGTGGTGTAGTGGATTATGGTGTTAACTATAGGGAGGACTGCTGACCTCAAGGGGAGAGGGGGCGTTTGTCTGGACCCCCTTCTCCCTCATGTTTACCATAGTAGTTTATGTTGTTAACTATAGGGAGGACTGCTGACCTTAAGGGGAGAGGGGGCGTTTGTCTGGACCCCCTTCTCCCTCATGTTTACCATAGTAGTTTATGTTGTTAACTATAGGGAGGACTGCTGACCTTAACCCGGGAGCTGCGGGGAGACTCTTAAGAGTTCCCCCGGCGCACTGCGGGGAGACTCTTAAGAGTCAGAGAAAACAAAAATCAACTTTTGACATCGAAAAAAATATATTTTTTTATATTTTTGTTTTTTTTATTTTTATTTTTTTGTTTGGCCCCTGGGCCATGCAAAATCTCAGTCCTCTACCTCCCCTCCTTCCCCACTTTCCTCCTCTCCTTCAGTTATCACCTATTTTCCCTGTTATTCCCTTATTCTGAGGTATATTTTCGTGCTAACATTAGAAATCCGATTGGAGGGTGTGGTCATCACTGATAGCAAGCGAGTGCAAGAGAGAGAGAGAGAGAGAGTATCGATCGACTGTGTCTCAGTGGCCTTGGGGGAAATTGGCGGGAAAGCAGATTGCCTCACCCATACATTATACAACTCGCGGGCTATATCTCCGATTTTGACCATCCAAACGCTGTTTTCACTCGTTTTATTGTTGTTTCAGGTTAATACCTTTATAATCAACCCATAATAGGCGCATATGGATAAGTATTAATGCTATTAATGGCACAATGAATATTTTAGTGACGGAAACACCTCAAATACGTCAGCACAGGGGGACGTTTCCAATTACCCCCATGCGCACTTCAGAGGTTAAGGGGAGAGGGGGCGTTTGTCTGGACCCCCTTCTCCCTCATGTTTACCATAGTAGTTTATGGTGTTAACTATAGGGAGGACTGCTGACCTTAAGGGGAGAAGGGGCGTTTGTCTGGACCCCCTTCTCCCTCATGTTTACCATAGTAGTTTATGGTGTTAACTATAGGGAGGACTGCTGACCTTAAGGGGAGAGGGGGCGTTTGTCTGGACCCCCTTCTCCCTCATGTTTACCATAGTAGTTTATGGTGTTAACTATAGGGAGGACTGCTGACCTTAAGGGGAGAGGGGGCGTTTGTCTGGACCCCCTTCTCCCTCATGTTTACCATAGTAGTTTATGGTGTTAACTATAGGGAGGACTGCTGACCTTAAGGGGAGAGGGGGCGTTTGTCTGGACCCCCTTCTCCCTCATGTTTACCATAGTAGTTTATGGTGTTAACTATAGGGAGGACTGCTGACCTTAAGGGGAGAGGGGGCGTTTGTCTGGACCCCCTTCTCCCTCATGTTTACCATAGTAGTTTATGGTGTTAACTATAGGGAGGACTGCTGACCTTAAGGGGAGAGGGGGCGTTTGTCTGGACCCCCTTCTCCCTCATGTTTACCATAGTAGTTTTTTTAGATTTTTAGACGTTCGTTCCATTAGTTTGGCGATTGTGAGACCTTTCACCCCATTTCTTTAGCAATATCAAGACTTTTCGTGCCCTTTAGGTGTTGATTTGTTTTCCTTTTGGTCGATCAGTTTATTAATATATTATTATTTTAGTTTCCTACCTAGACCTCCATCAAGCTTAAAAAATATCTCTAATATTTCCTTCTAGAAGAATTTGCAAATTTTTTAGTAGAAAAATATCCCGGTCGACGGCCGGTTCCTCCTTCTAAGATATACAGGCTCGCGAACGCTCGCTGGGAAAGAATTGACACCTAAATGACATGCAAGATCTTATTATTGACAAAGAAATGGGGCGAAAGGTCTTAAAATTGCCAAACTAATAGACCAAACGTCTTAAAATCTGAAAACTAATGGGGCTAAAGATGAGGGAGAAGGTGGTCAAGAAAAACGAACATATCTGCCCTTAAGCAATTTTATGCAGTTTAGGAAGGATCTCTAGGCATCAAAAGTGTAAAGAGTATATAAACTAACTCTACTATCTTACAAGTTACGTTCTTCAGTCAGTCAGTCAGTAAGCCAACCCTTACTCCCACAAGGGGTATAGGGAGGATCAGCAAAAGACGCGAGAAAGGTAAAAGAGGTGACAAGAGAAGAACGCATAAACAGTTCGCCCACAAAAAGAAAGCACACAAGCATTCAGAAGCACCGATAGGGAGGATCAGCAAGACACAAGAAAGGTAAAAGAGGTGACAGGAGAAGAACGCGCATAACAGTTCGCCCACAAAAAGCAAGCACACAAGCATTCAGAAGCACCGATTGGGAGGATCAGCAAGAGACACGACTCACACGAGAAAGGAAAAAGAGGTGACAGGAGAAGAACACATAAAACAGTTCGCCCACAAAAAGCAAGCACACAAGCATTCAGAAGCACCGATCACTCATCAGCCCCCGACATCAATGGCTTCACCTCAGATGTTGTTATACTTCCGGACAAGGTCTCTTCACATCAACATCTGGGATAAAGACCTTCCAGGTTTGTCATTTAAGGGAGCTCAGACGGTATTGTGCAGCATAATTTACTGGTTCGGCTCAATGGTTTAAGGAGGGGGATTTAGTTTGCTCTCTAAACCTCTCTATCAAACTTATAAAACACCAACAAGACCCCCCTTCGATATAAATGTGTACATTTTTCGGTACCGGTAGCTATTATTAGACGATTTCATTCAGATTAGGAAGTCAGAGGGTGTATTGAGCTAGTCTTTACCCTTTTAATGCCCACAGATCCTTCCTAAACTGCATAGAATCGTCTAATGATAGCCAGAATAAACTGTCAAAGCGCGTCATAATCCTCAAGGGGGTCAAGCTGGTCGGGAAAGGTCGTAGGGAAAGCTCTTACCATGGTTTAAGGGGGGATGGGCCGGTTTTCTGGACCACTTTTTCCCTCATGTTTATCCCCATTAGTATTCAGATGTTAAGATGTTTGCTCCATTAGTTAGTCGATTTTAAGACCTTTCGCCCCCTTTCTTCGTCAATATTTAGACCTTTCGTGCTATTTAGGTGTCGATTTTTCCCCTGGCGAACGATAGGGAGGAAACTAGAAAAATAATGAATACATGCAAAAATTGGCCAAAAAGTGAACCATCTTCCCTTTATAAAATGGCCTGTGTGGTTCTATAATACAAGGGTAAGAGCCTGGCATCTTAACCCCTTCTGTACCAGCGACGTGGTTTTTAATCGATTTCAGTTACATTTAGACGATTTTATGAAGCTTAGGAAGGATATGCAATGGCTAAAAGGATGAATTGAGATGATCTGTAGCCTTTTCACTGCTAGACGTTCTTCCTAAGCTGAATAGGAAGGATGAATTGAGATGATCTGTAGCCTTTTCACTGCTAGACGTTCTTCCTAAGCTGAATAATATCGTCTAATAGTTGCCAGAATACAATGCAAATGATGTCACCGGTGCTGAAGGGGCTAAGGGGAGCTTTGGGGGTTTTCTGGACTCCCTTCTCCCTCATGTCACCGGTGCTGAAGGGGTTAAGGGCAGCTTTGGGGGTATTCTGGACTCCCTTCTCCCTCATGTCACCGGTGCTGAAGGGGTTAAGGGCAGCTTTGGGGGTTTTCTGGACTCCCTTCTCCCTCATGTCACCGGTGCTGAAGGGGTTAAGGGCAGCTTTTGGGGTTTTCTGGACTCCCTTCTCTCTCATGTCACCGGTGCTGAAGGGGTTAAGGGGAGCTTTGGGGGTTTCTGGACTCCCTTCTCCCTCATGTCACCGGTGCTGAAGGGGTTAAGGGGAGCTTTGGGGGTTTTCTGGACTCCCTTCTCCCTCATGTCACCGGTGCTGAAGGGGTTAAGGGGAGCTTTGGGGGTTTTCTGGACTCCCTTCTCCCTCATGTCACCGGTGCTGAAGGGGTTAAGGGCAGCTTTGGGGGTTTTCTGGACTCCCTTCTCTCTCATGTCACCGGTGCTGAAGGGGTTAAGGGGAGCTTTGGGGGTTTCTGGACTCCCTTCTCCCTCATGTCACCGGTGCTGAAGGGGTTAAGGGGAGCTTTGGGGGTTTTCTGGACTCCCTTCTCCCTCATGTCACCGATGCTGAAGGGGTTAAGGGGAGCTTTGGGGGTTTTCTGGACTCCCTTCTCCCTCATGTCACCGGTGCTGAAGGGGTTAAGGGGAGCTTTGGGGGTTTTCTGGACTCCCTTCTCCCTCATGTCACCGGTGCTGAAGGGGTTAAGGGGAGCTTTGGGGGTATTCTGGACTCCGTTCTCCCTCATGTCACCGGTGCTGAAGGGGTTAATGGGAGCTTTGGGGGTTTTCTGGACTCCCTTCTCCCTCATGTCACCGGTGCTGAAGGGGTTAAGGGCAGCAGGTAGGTCTAGGAGGAGGGCTGGTATCGTAACAAGGGGGGAAGAAAGAGGAGGGGAGGAAGCTGAGGAAGGAAATGGGATAGAGACCGATGAAGAGCAAGAAGCAGAGGTGCTAGATGATGATAGTATGATACAATGCGAGAAATGTGAATGTTGGGTGGAAGCGACGAAGATGGATGCCGAAGGCAAAAGAAGGGATAGTATTGAGAAAAAGGGAATGCTGTGCAGGATGTGCCTATTAATTACAGTGGAAGTTTTGAAGGAAAGACTGGAAGGGGTAATGAATAGGTTCAGAGATCAGGTAGTAGTAACAGAGAGGTTATTAAAGGTGTGGGAGAGTAGCAAGGATAAGAACCGAGGGGATAACAACATAGAAGCAGATCAAGACACAGGAAATGAAGGATCTGAAAATGGGGAGGGAAGCGGAGAGGAGACCACAGAGAGTCAGAGAGCAGAAGATGTAACAAAAGATGTGGAAGTAGGAACCAGAGTAAGAGAGGAAATAAGCACAGAGATATATGAAAGGGAGAGAGAGGACATAAGTGAGGAGAGGATTGGGGAGCAAATAAGAAGAATAGATGAGGCATGCGAGAAAGAAAAAAAACAGCAAAGATGGCAGGTGACGAGAAAGGGAAGGGTCGTGAAGGAGACGCAGGAAAGTGAAAGGGGCGAAAACATGGGAGAATGGGAAGAATGGTCGAATGCATTTCTGGGAAGCCAAATAACGAGTCAAAGGTCACTAAAGAACAGGGAAAAGAAGGAAGGGGTAAATGAGCAGAACGGTGGGGATGGAGTTGGAAAAGAAAGAGAGGAGGGAGAGCTGAGCTTGACAGATATGGACGAAGAGGGAAGTGAAATAGACTGCATAGAAGAGCGGAGAAGGGATAAACAAAGAGAGAGGACGGTAGAAAGGGAGGGAAGTAAAAGTAGGAGGGAAGAGGTACATAGAGTACAGGTAAACACAAGACCCAGGGGTAAGAGGGGGGATGGGGAGAGAAGGAGCAGTGGGAGAACACAAGTAGAGCCCGAAAAAGGGAAGAGTAGGAGCGGTAGGGAGGCGGAAACAAGGGAGAGGACAGTAGAAACGAGTGCGGTGAGGGGGACAAATAAAATAGGAGGAAGCGGGAATAATAAGAGGGAAAGAAGGCTGAAGAAAACAGTGATATGTGGAGATAGCACCTTCAGGAATATGGGAAGGATTTTAGATAACTCGGAAAGGGAAGTAGTTAGCCTAAGAAGGGCAGGAATATGGGAGGTAATGAAGCAGGCAAGAAACATAAATTTTGAGGGGGGGGGAGGAACCTTAGTAATACAGGGAGGGGGAAATGGTCTGGAGATGCAAGGAGTGAGGGGAACAATGGCAGAGATTGAAGAAGGATTAAGGGAAATAAGAAAGAAAGAAAAGAGAGTGAACATAGTAATGGTGGGAATCCTGAGGAGGCCCAAAGAGAGCTGGAGTTATGAGAAGGTAAGGATTGCGACAAATGATGAGATTAAGGAGCTTACAAAGTGCATGAACTCTGTGCTAAAGGAAAAGGGGATTAAAGGATTTAGTTTCCTAGATTTGGACAGAGAGGTGGATTCTGGGAGTTTTGAAGAAGATGGGTGGCACCTAAAAAGGGAGGAGGAAAGACATATAGCAGAGAGGATAGAGGAGATTGTTAGACGAGAAGAGAGGTGGTCGGCACGGGAGAAGAACAAAGTAGATTGACTATCAACGAATAAGGGAGAGGAAAGGGAGGAGGAAGTAGGGGCAGAGGGAGGAGAAGGGATGGAAAATGAAGGAGCAGGAGATTCAATACAGGGGGGAAAGGGTAGAGGAAAAAAGAGGGAGATAGTGGGGGATAGTCTTGGAAGAAAGGAGATTATAGACAGTAGTGCGAAGAATAGGGAAAAAAATGGGAGTGGAGGAGAAGTAAAGGAAACAAATAAGGAGCCAGGGGGAGTAGAAGAGGAAAGGAAGGGGGGGAGACAGGAATGTAGGAGGAAGAAGAAAAAGAAACAAGAATTCCATGGAGAGGATAAGGGGGAAATAATAATTGGGTGTGTGAATGTTAATGGATGGAGGCCAGGAATGATGGAGGAAATAGAAAGAGAAGCAGAGGAAGGAAGGTTGAATATTTGTGGAATAGTAGAAACAAAATTGAAGGGGAAGATAGAATGGGGAGGGGAGAAGTATGAAGTAATAGGGAAAGGAAGAGAGAAAACACAGAAAAAGGGTGGAGGAGTCGCAGTGGTGGTAGAAAAAGAAAAATGGGAAGTTGAACAGGTGAACTTGGGGGAAGGGGAAGACCAGGAGGACATACTAGTAGTGAGGGTGGAAGGGAAAGGGGAAATGAAAAGAGCTAATTTTATGCTGATTATATGCTATATGACGGTAGAGGGAGGGCTGAGAGAGAGGGAGGAAAATCGGAGAAAATACGAAGTAATAAGGGCTGTGATGAGAGGAAACGAAGATGATATCATAATAATGGGGGATATGAATGCTCACACAGGAATCTTAGGGGAACAAATCAATAGGAATGGGAAGTTATTGATAGACCTATGTGAGGATGAGCAGTTAGAAAATTTGAATATGGTAGAGGCGGAGGGGAAAGTAACATGGAGAGGAAGAGAAGGGAGGAGGTCAGCTATTGATTATATATTAGTGAACAGGAAAGCAGGAGAGAGAGTGATAGAAATGGTAGTAGATGAAGAAAGAAACTTTGAAATAAACAGTGACCATAACCTGCTGAAACTAAGATACAGCATAAAGTCTCACAAGGAGAAGATAGAGAAGTGTAGAGAGGCTAGTAAGCCAGAAAGATGGAAAATGAAGGAGGCGGAGTGGGGGAGGTTTAGGGAGGAAATAGGGAATATGGATATAGATGAAGTAGGGGGAGGGAGTGCAATGCAAATTGATAAGAGGATAGAGAGGGAAATAAATAAGGCAGCAGAGAGAGTGTTAGAGAAGGAGAAAATAGGGAGGAAAGGTAGAGGAATGAAAGGATGGTGGAATACAGACATTAAGGAGGCGAGGAAGAAGAGGAAAGAGAGGAATAGGATTAGGAAAGAGTTGGAGAAGGGGAAAAAGAGGGGAAAATATAAGTGAGGAGGAAATTCGAATAGCAAGGGAAGAATACGAGAGGGAAAGGAAAAACACAAAAAACTTAATAAGAGGAGCAATAGAGAAGCATGAACAGAAAGAAATTGACAGGATAAAAGAGAAGGGGGACAAAGGAAAAGCTGAGTGGTATAGATGGCTAAAAAGAGAAAAAAGGAGGGAAAAGGTAGTAGTGGAGCTGAATGTAGGTGGGGAAAAAGTTAGGGATGTAAATAAAATTGGAGAGGAAATAAAAAGATACTGGGAGGAAGTGGGAGGGGTAAATGACCAAATAAGAGTAGGGCAATGGAATATTGAACTAAATGAGGAAGAAATAGATGAAAATATGAATGAGATGGTGAGTGAGGAGGAGATTAGGAGGAGTGTGAAGAAGCTGAAGAGAAACAAAGCGGCAGGACCGGATGGGATAACAGCAGAGATGTATATTGAAGGAGGGGAGATGATAGTTAGGATGTTGAAGAAGCTATTTGATAAAATATGGGAGGAGGAAGAAATACCAGCAAGATGGAAAGAAGAAAGGGTCACATTGATTTACAAAGGAGGAGCAAAAAATTTGCACGAAATGGGGAGTTATAGACCAATAACGGTAATAAACATAATAAATAAGATATTTTATGGGATACTAAAGGAGAGGGTAGGAGAGTATGTAGAAGAAAGGATCCTACTTAGTGAAGAGCAAAATGGGTTTAGGAAGGGGAGAAGAGGAACAGACAATATATTTATATTAGATGAGATTATAGAGAAAAAGGCAAAGCAAGGGAAATGTGTGTTTATAGTGTGTTTGGATGTGGAGAAGGCATATGATAAGATTAGTAGGGGAGTTGCAGAAGCAGTGATGGAGAAACTAGGAGTGAGTAGGAAGATAAGGAACATGATAATGAATATGTATGAAGGGGCGGAGACAGAGATTGTGTGGAAAAATATTGCAGTGAAAGGAATCAGGAGAAGGAAAGGGTTAAGGCAGGGATGTAACCTGTCACCATTAATTTTTGCAATGTGCATGGAGGAGTTGGTGAGGAAAATTAAGAGTAACGGTCAAGGAGTGAAAATAGGGCAGTATAGGCTAGCAATTCTGACGTTTGCTGATGATGTTGTGTTGACAGCAGAGACAGAGGAAGATATGGGGGAAATGTTACAGGAGGCGGAAAGGTTTGGCAGAGACCTAGAAATGAAGTTCAGTGTAGAGAAAAGCAGTATGATAGTAGTAAATGGACCAGAGGCAGTAGAAATGAGGATAGGAGGGGAAAGAATAGAAACAAGGGAGGAAGTGAAGTATTTAGGGGTATGGATAGGGAGGGAAGGGCGACAAAGGACAATGAATGAGAAAATCATGAAGGTGGAGCAGTGTAGTGGGAAACTGTGGAATGTGACAAAAACCAGAGTAAATAAATATAAAATAGTAAGAGAGGTGTGGAAGGACTTTGAAGTGCCGAGAATAATGTACGGGATGGATGTGAGAGGGAGTACAGGGGGAGAAATAAATAGACTGGAGACGGGACAAAATAAAATAGGAAGAATGGGGTTAGGAGCAAGAAGGTGGACAGCAAATGAAGCAGTGAGAGGGGAGATGGGATGGAGTACGTTTGAGGAGAGAGTGGCGAAGGCAAAGTTGAGGTACAAGAGTAGGTTGGAGGAGATGGAGGATCATAGGTGGCCAAGGAGAGTGAATGAATGGGGGGAGGGGAAGAGTAGATGGGCAAAAGAGTGTAAGAGAAAACTGAAAAAAATAGGAGTGAAACAAAGAAGGGTGGGAGAGGAGTGGAGAGATGTAGGGAGTAATACAGGACTAGGTCAGGGAAGGAGACTAGAGAAAGAGATAGGAACGAGAGTGAAGGAAGTAGGAAGACAGGAATGGAAGAGAAATATGGAGAAGAAAAGTACACTGATAAGATATAGAAGCAAGGGGAGACCGAGAAAAGAGGAGTTCTATGACGGAAGTTGGGGAGCTGAACTACTGTTTAAGGCTAGGGCAGGAGCATTAGAGACAAATAGGAGAACATGGAGGTGGAATGGGGGGGTGAAAGAGTGTCTACAGTGTGAGGTGGGAGGGAGGAGAGTGGAGGAGACAATAGAACATATAGTGACAGAGTGCCAGGGGTATGCAGAGGAGAGAGAGGGGTTGGAAAATGAGTTGAAACGGGTGGTAGGGGAGAGGGAATGGGAAGAGCAGAAAGAGGAGGAGGATGAGGGTGTAAAATTTGTGTTAGGTCTCGAGACAGAAGAGGGGGTAGATGGGGAAATGGGGAAAAGAATGAAGGTAGTGAAAAGATTCCTGGAGCAGGTGTGGCAGAAGAGAAAACGGAATAGGATAGAATAGGGAGAAGGGGACCAGAGCGGGGGAGGAAGAAAAATGAGATTAAATAGTAGAGAGGGAAAAAGATAAATTAAGATAAGGAGAGAACAAGATATTGGGGGGTGGAGGAGGGGGTAAAATAAGGAGAGGAGAGTTCTGCTTAAGCTATATACTTCAATTCTTTGTCTTTAACTATCACTTTCTACGACTACATAATTTCTAAACTAATTCTTAAATCTAGCTCTAGCTGTTTCTGGAGAAGTCACCGGTGCATAGGTGAGCTGACTTTGAGAGGGGACAGCAACTCCACAAAAAGAAGAAGAAGAAGAAGAAGGGTATTCTGGACTCCCTTCTCCCTCATGTTTTTCGCCCATTAGTTCGGCTATTTTTAGACCTTGCGCCTCATTTTTGCCAATATTATGGCCTTTTGTGCCATTTAGGTATCGATATTTTTCCTGGTGAGCGATAGCAAGCCTGTATTTTAGGAGGATAATAATATATAGCCTATCAATGCTCCAACTAAGCGCCTCCTTGCCTTTAAATAACGCGCCTTTTGTTGTAAGAATACCTTGCATTGTTTTAATTACTATATAAGTTCATACAGTATATATTGTATAGCTACATCGTATTATTAAATCAATAACACAATTTCTGATCATTATTTACATCTTCTTATTAATATTATCACTTTATATTCTGGATCACTAAAACAGCTGTTTGGCGTAAACATGGCCGTCCCTATCTTACTTCGAGGCATTGTGTAATTAGAGAGGGTTTACAAGATGGCGTCGTCAAGGGGGCACGTACCTGGGCAGAGCTCTTCGCCCTCGACCTCTAAGGCCCATTCCGACTCCTCCAGGGCCTCCTGGATTGCTTCAGAGGACTACAGTGGTCTTAATGAAGACAACAATGATGATGATTGGCAGACCAGCTCCAAACGTCCCCGCAAACATGCTCCATCGCCAAAGAATCTCCAATGCCGCCAGGATATTCGTATGGACACCACCTCTCCCATTAGGCCTATACCTCAACAATACTCAGGTGAGACCGTTCCTATTTATGAGACAATCTTAATCCGGTTTGAAAATGCTTCTGGATTTTTTGCTAGTGGGACCTACTCGAAATTCTGTGCTTCCCTGGACTCAGCTCTTGACACTGCTGTCAAGGATATTCGTCCCAACAAAAGGCTAGGCCTACTTGCTGTCGACACTGGTCTCCGAATGTCTGACCCCAAGCTCCAGGAAATTTTTATGATTGATTGTCTAGCCTCTTGGAAGGTCTCCCTGTCCCTGCCTATGGATAAACGCCTCTTCTATGGGAAAATTCGGCTTGAGGAATCCATCACCCAAGAAGAAATTCTGGAGAGTCTCCAGGCTGTCGATCTCCCAGTTACCTCAGTAAGACGTTTTAAGGAGAGGTTCAGGGGTGAACTGGTAGATACTCCGACTGTCCTTCTCACCTCCCCAACCGAGCTCCCTCGTCAGTTCCGCTTATGGAACCAAGTCATCCATGTCGCAGAGTACTACCGACCTCCCAAGAGTTGCAGGAAGTGCAAGAGATTCGGCCACATCGCTAGTGCCTGTCGGGCTAGGTCAGTCCGTTGTGCTAAATGTGCAGAGGCTCACCCCACCGCTGAGTGTATCCAAACCATCCTTAAATGTCCTAACTGCACAGGCAATCATCCTTCTACCTCCAATCAATGCCCCAAATATCGTGAGGCCTTGTATGCTACCAAGATGGCGCGCTCTGGCGCCACATCTTACAGAGATGCCTTGCAAGACTTTCGCTCACAGATTCCTCCAAATAGGCCTAGCCCTCAAGCGGCTCACCCCACCTCAGGAATTATCCCGCCAACCCTGCCCAATACAGTACCCCCGTCAGTGACTAGCCCCGCCACAAGGAATGTCTCTGAAGTACAGTCGAAGGTCACCTCTCTCATGTCCTCACTACCGATACAGGACCAGCTTCAGGTACTGGCTTCACTGGTCGCCCACCTCCAGTCCACTCTCACCGTCAACATCCCACCCTCTGCTGCTCCACCTACAGGACTGTTTACACATTCTACCTCGGCATCCACTCAGACCACTGCTATTGAACTTTCCTACGACGCTACTGATGATACTGTACCTCTTCCCGGTATAGTCGACGATGCCCCCCCGGATCTTCACTCAGCCTCTTCGCAGCCCACCTCACCCGCACCCTCGTCTACGCAACCATCTCGCCCTACTGTCTCGCATGATCGTCTCCCCGCCAAGTCTCGTCCCGGTCCCAAGGATAAGGGTAAACCGGAGACCTCCACTCTTCCTCATCGACTGCCTGCCCGCAATTCACCTCCTCCCTCAAGCCAGTCTATTTCCCGTCAAGGACCTCCTCGCACGCCAGAGCAGGGTTCGGAACCCATGAATGACGATGTGACTCGCACCAAGCGTGTTGCCTCCCCTGGTGATAAATCTACTAAGGGCCCGCCTGGAAAGTCATCGCCACCTTTCTTACCCAAATCTGCCAAAAAAACAAAAAAACTATAATGCCTCCCTTCTGTGCCATGACCTGGAATGCCAAATGCCTTAGGACGTCACTTACTGAACTGAAAAATTATCTTATTACTACATCTCCACATGTTGCAATCATCACTGAAACATGGCTCACCTCCAAATATTCTCCCAGATTTCAGACATACAACATTCAACGTTGGGATAGGCCAGCCCGGCCCGGAGGGGGACTTCTCCTTCTAACCAAGACCTCACTTTCAGCCCGCCCTGTTAAACTTATACCCTATCCCGATGGCTCACTGGAAATTTTGGCCACTATTCTTCCATTTTTATCTTCCCACCTATCCATTGTTGGTGTCTACAGCCCCCATCGTCGCATCTCCAGTACAGAGCTTAATCACTACGTGGCCCAACTGCCTGCCCCAATCTTATTCATTGGGGATTTTAATGCCAATCATCCATCCTGGAGCCGTGGTACTCCTAACCAGGCGGGGTATGATTTATATAACTATTTATTAGCAAGTAATTTATGTCGATTATCTGATCCTTATCTCCCAACTTATTATGTTCCCCGTACCAATTACTGCTCTTCCATTGACCTGTGTTTTGGCTCTGCGGTCCTACTTCCACAATTATCATCGTTGGTGGGCCCTGATCTGGGAAGTGATCACTGGCCCCTCCTCTTGAAATTTGACGGTTTTCAGCCTCCAAGTCACCCGGTCTCTCTGCCCAAATGGAAGATTCCCGCTAACTATGATTGGACGATTTATCAAGATATTGTTCCCCTCCCTGAGACTAGCAGCACAGACCCGACCGTCCTCCATGCAGAACTTGTTGATGCGATGAACACAGCGGCCAAGAGTCTTTTCCACTACTCGCAGGGATTGCCATCTACTAAGCCCTTAAAGCCCTGGTGGACTGCTGACTGCTCGAGAGCAGTTGCTCTTCGCCGCCGTGCTATCAATACTCAACGTCGACATAAATCCCTGCAGAACTGGATCTCCATTAAACGTGCCACGGCTTACGCTAAGAAGGTTCTCCGAAAAGCCCGCGTGTCCTCCTGGAGACTATACTGTGGTAAACTATCACCAGATACACCTCCTTCTGCAGTGTGGCGCATGTTCAATGGCATCAATGGGAGACCTACCTTCTCGTCGTATCCATTGGTTGATAACGGCCACATCTGCCAGTCACCAGAGGACCGGGCCCGTGCTATTGCTGATCATATTCAAAGCTTACAACCCCCACCTATCATCGCGGCTCATGCCCAGGATGAGGTGCATACAGCAATGGCCCTCAACTCCCCAATGGATACTCCCTTCACCCATGACGAACTTCTTTTGGCTTTGCACACCCTCCCAAGTAGCAAAGCAGCTGGTGAGGACCAGGTGCCATATGAATTAATTAAGCATCTCCCTAGCACCTTTTACCCCCTACTATTGCGACTGGTTAACTCTTCATGGGACCTTAAACTGTTACCCACGCCTTGGACCCGGGGAATTATATTGCCTTTCCTGAAGCCTGGTAAGGACCCGTCAGCTCCATCATCTTATCGGCCGATCATTCTTCTGTCCACACTTAGCAAGCTCATGGAGAAGATGGTACTTCGTCGACTGCAGTGGTTTCTGGAACACAATTCTATTATCCCATCATACCAAGCTGGATTCCGCCCCTCCTGTTCCACTGTTGACCATGTCCTAAATCTGGAACAGGCTATTTTAACTGCACTATCTCATAAGCGCACTACCATTGTTGTGTACCTTGACCTGTCTGCTGCCTTTGACAGTGTACCTCATCTACTCCTCATGATGAAAATGGCCAAACTGGGAGTTTGTGGGAAGATGCTCTCTTGGATCCAATCTTTTTTAACATCCAGGACGGGACGTGTGTTTCTTCAAGGTGCCTTCTCCTCAGACGTGATTTATGGTGTTGGTGTGCCGCAGGGCTCAATCCTCAGTCCGTACCTATTTGATTCCTACCTAGCAGACTTCCCTGACTTATCCCCAGTGCACCTAGTTGCATACGCCGATGATCTGACCCTATACTATTCCCATGAGGACCCTCTGACAGCGGCACGTACTATACAGGATGCACTTGACTCCCTTCACCAATGGACTTCCACCTGGGGCCTCCGAGTCAACCCCAATAAGACTGTCTTCCAAGTTTATTCCCGGAAACGACCTGTTCCAGCGATAACCCTCCAGTTCAATGGCGTCAATCTTGCACAGTCTGCCAGTCATCGCTACCTTGGTGTGGTTTTTGATGCCCCGCTCCTAACATGGAAGGACCATATAGACTACCTTGTGGACTCCTCACGACAGCGCCTGAACATCATGAAGGCTCTTACTGGTACAACGTGGGGTGCACATCCATCTACTCTCCGCATCTTCTACACTTCATACATCCGTAGTAAGCTGGATTATTGTTCCCAAGCTTTTGCCTCAGCATCACCAACGACCCTCAAGAAACTAGAAGTGGTGCAAAACTCTGCCATGAGACTGATGACGGGTGCCCTCCACTCCTCTCCAATCGCTGGGCTTTGCAGTGAGAGCAATCTCCTGCCCCTGTCTGTCCGACGAGATATTTTATGTACATCTTACTTTGCTGTCACCTATAGCGCACCGACATCTCACCCGTTCTCAGCCAACCTACGTGATGTCCCACTCTACCCAGATGCCCCTAGGGCGTGCAAAGTGCCATTTCGGGAAAGGATAGGCCCTCTCATCCAGCGCCACACTTTCATCTTCAGAAACAGCCACGCAACACCTCTGGTACCCCCTCTCCCTCCTTGGGATTTTGTGGCTCCGAATGCATCGATAGACCCTCTACCTGGTATGCGGAAATCTGACGGCCCGTCCCACATCAAGCAAGCTATTCTTCAGTTGTTTACCACCTTCCCTGTTGACACTACTTACGTCTACACAGATGGGTCCCTCATCCATGGTGCTACCGGTATCTCCGTCTCGACAGCTTTGTGGGTTCCTAAATTTCATTTAGTCCAGGGATGGCGACTGCCCCACCGCTCTACCATATTCACCGCTGAACTTTTTGGCCTCTTCAAAGCTCTCGAGACCACGGTCACCCTTCCCCCTGGTCATTATGTCCTCTGCTGCGACTCTCGAAGTGCTCTCCAGTCCATCTCCTACACCACTAAGACCAACAAAGAGCTTGTCCACCCGATCCTACAGCTTCTTGCTCATCATAAGAGTAATGGCTCCTCAGTGTCCCTCCAATGGGTTCCGAGCCATTCGGGTCTCCTTCACAACGAGATCGTGGATTCCCTTGCCAAGAACTTACACTCCCTCCAGCACATCACTAGGCTCCCCTACACAGTACGAGACAGGAAGGTGATCCTTAGCGACGCATTGCGACAAACATTTATCCACGATTGGAAGGCACAGATAACGAATACCCGTTATGGCACTGTCAAGGATGACTGGATGGTTTGGCGGCACACTCGCTATAAGTCTCCATCTCTCAATAGGGCAGCCACACGTCTTCGGCTGGGACACTCCCGGTTGGCGGCACATATGCATCGCCTAGGTCTCCACCAAGATGGCCACTGCCAGCACTGCATTACCCCTGAAACTGTTGAACATTTCCTACTCCATTGTCATAGATATCATGGTGCCAGGGTCGCCTTAAGGGAATGCATTCTCCGCCAGGGAGGACAGTTTACCATCAAGCATATTCTTGGAGGAGCACCTCTCAACACCACCGATCTTCATATCATCTCCACTGGACTCTCTACGTTCCTCGCTGCTACAGGGAGGATCTCCGACCTCTGACGACCCTCCAACTACCGCTTCTCACCGTTACTCATCTTCTGCACACTCCTCACCATCTACAGTATGTTACGTGCTAGAAATCGTGTCCCCTCGCCATGAACCTTAATTAAGTCTTGTACTACTTGCGCAGTTATCTGGGGGCTACATCCCTGTTGACACTGTGCATCGTGAAGAAGAAGAAGAAGAAGTAATTAGAGATGTGTAATTGGAGATGTGTTGCTTTAGTTTTCCTATTATTATTATGGTAGCATTCAAGGAGACTATTGCAGGACTCTTCTTCTTCTTCTTCTTCTTACCTCTGACCGGGTATAGGCTATCCTAGTATTTACTAGCCTAGCCTATACCCCTTTGAAAGGACATTAGCCTAACCTAACAACCTTACCTAACCATTCCTACTATTATAGGTGGGGGCTGCCGCCCCCACACCCCCGCTTTGACTTAGATTTTTGGTGTATTTGTCTGTAAAGTGGGTGTTTTTCAATTTGTTGATAACAAAAATCCTCCATGCGGACTAGTCACTAGTGACTAGGCCTAGCCTAGCCTATAGGCCTAGCCTATGGCTATGGAGAAAAATATGGCGAATCTATTGGTGCCTATTTTCCCTAATAAATCGTTGGTAAATCTACAGTTATACTACCCCTCCCCCACTACCCCCCACCACCTCCCCCTTCAAAACACGCCTTTTAGCATGTTTTTGGATGGTTCAGCAGACGCGGAAACTGGAAAAAAACTTATTTTGATAAAAAATTATCACCAACCAGATAAGAGTTTTTCAGGTAGGCCTAATTTGTTGTTGTTTTTATTTTTTTATTTGATATACAATGTTGTTTAGCCTAATACCGAGGACCGTCGCATTTTAATATTTTAAACATTAGCCTAACCTAACCTAACTTAGGTATATATTAAGCAAACCACCCACCAATTTTCATGAGAATTTTGAAATGCATGTTGGAATCCCTATAAACTGTACTTCATTTTTTATGTAAGTTTGATAATTTGGAAAAATCGATTAGCCTAACCCGTTGAGCCCCGGCTAGTTATAATATTTTGTTCACCCCAGTCCCAAGCCATTTTCACTTCTTTTTTTTGTTTGCTAAAATGGAAGACAAGAATGAGAAATGAAAAAAAAAAAAAAAAAAAATCACCTCGGAATTTTTTTTTTGGGGGGGGGGAGCCTCAAAAAAATTTGTTGAGCCAAAATGGAAGAGAATGGTGAGAAATGAAGACAAAAATAAAAAAAAATCATTTCGGTCATTTGGGGGGCAGGGGGGGGGGGGTTTCAATAGTTCGTCTCCCCCGCATGACCACCCTCCCGGGAGCACTAGGGTAAAAACTGAGTATGGCATTGTACGGCATACATCCTAAGGAGTGTCTCACATAAATCTCAAGCCTCTAGCTCCCATACGACCGAAGTAATGAAGGTTCAAAGTGGCGGTGAACTAAGGGTGTAAACTATCCCCACTAAGCCCACCACCACCAGCCGCGCGGCTGTCTCGGCCCGCTCACACCTACTGGCCCGGCTCCCACACACACTACGGTACCTCCCCCTCCTATTCTCCCGCCATTTCCTACCTTACAAGCCACGTAAGTGTTTTTTATATGTCGGACGCACGTGATGCGTCGCTGGGAGTTGGTGATCAAACACTGCCGACGCAACACGTGCGACGCTGGGTCTCACTGGTTTAAGGGAGAAAATTAACATTGAAAATGATGTGTAAAAAGTCTCCCATAAACGGCGGCCCGCTATGTTATTGTAATTTGCGGCCTAATTTCGTCTGTTAATTAACTTTCTCCTTAATTGGACCCCCTATGAAGTACAACAGATTATGATGACATAAGTGACGGGTGTTTAGAGGGGGCAGAGCTCCCCTTTCAACATATTACGTGTCCCACAGTAACTTCTATTATATAAACAACCCAAGAATTTTCACAGATTTTTTAAATTTCATTTAAGATGTAATATAACCTAGGCCTATACTCCATGCTAAAATAAGTGTCAACCCTCGAAAAATTATATTAAGAGAGATACAGAACCTAGAACCTGTAACCTGTAACGATATTTGTCCCCATAGACGGCACACAACACAACACAACTCGGCGGACCTCTTTCTCCCTGCCTTCAGTCTAATTAACACTAGCAATTTACCTAATTTTCTATCCATCCAGCAGGGGTGTGGGGGCGGCAGCCCCCACCCATAATACTAGGTTAGGTTAGGTAAGGTTGGTAGGTTAGTCTAAAATCTTTAATGTTGATTAATTGTTGGATAATGGATAATGAGCTTACTGGGTAAGTTCATTTTCTATCCCATGTACCATCCAACCAGCGGGGGTGTGGGGACGGCAGCCCCCACTCATAATACTAGGTTAGGTTAGGTAAGGTTGGCAGGTTAGGCTAATATCTTTAATGTAGCTTAATTGTTGGATAATGGATAATTAGCTTACTGAACAATCTTAAAATCCGAGCCAACTTTTGCCAAAACTTGGCTCGGGGTTTTTTCATTTTGGGGTTTTCTTAAGTTGAAAAACAAGAAAACCCGAGCCAACTTCTTTTTTGCACTTACTGTCTTTTATGTAGCTGAAAATCTTAAAATCCGAGCCAACTTTTGCCAAAACTTGGCTCGGGTTTTTTCATTTTGGGGTTTTCTCAAGTTGAAAAACAACAAAACCCGAGCCAACTTTCATCATAAAAGCCATTATATCGCCTTTTTATGTCTTTAACCCCACATTTTCCCTGATCTTCATAGCCCTCCCCACTATCGGGTGCCGTGTCTTAAGATCATTGGATAAAGGGGAAAACGATTTTTGCGGAGGTTGAAACTAATGTCAATCACTATATATTGATGCAAATAAACTAAAACTAAAAAAAAAATAATGAAAATAATTGGTGGGTGGTTTCCTTAATATTTTCCCTAACTTAACCTAACCTAACCGAAAAGTAACCTGTTTCCGCGACGGTCTAAACTCCCCCTCACGTTCCCTGTTTATGGGTGCGCGACGGTCTAAACCCTGCTCACGTTCCCTGTTTATGGGTTTGCCGCAGGTTTGTAATACTTCAATGTTAGGAGAGGCTGGGAATGCGAAATCCCCCGGATGAATAACAGGGGTGCTATGGGCTCTCTGCGAGAGGGCTGGTTATCACACAGAGGCCCACGTCTCTTCAACAAACTCCCACGGCGAGTAAGAGACATGAGGGACATCTCGTTAGACAACTTCAAGAGAGCCCTAGATGTCGAACTGCAAAAAGTGCCAGACGAGCCCATCCTCGCAAGGGAGCGAGCTGTCGCTTCAAACAGTCTACTGCACCAAATCACCACCCATAACGAGGGGCGTCGCGCTCCTTGGTGCCGCTAGAGGAGCGGCGAACACATCCCAAGGTATCCAAAGGTAAGGTATCTATTTCAAGTCAAATATACATTTCCGCGCATCATCAAACCATACTAAGTCTACTACTAATAATATTAATCCATTAGTACCAACAGAATAGCGACAAAATAGGGGTAGTATAGGCCTAACTGTAGATTTATCAAATCGTTTCTCATAACGTCGCACTAGGCCTAGTGTCTTTGAATATTATCTTGGTAATTGTTTAGTGTATGGCCTCCTCCTAAAGAAAATGGATTTTTGAGCACAGACTGAACCAAATGTTCACTACTGTATTTACATAGCTGGTCATTAACCTAACCTAACCTAACCTAACCTAACCTAACCTAACCTAACCTAACCTAACCTAACCTAAGGTAACCTGGGCATCCTGGGGGCTGCTGCCCCCAGACCCCCGCTGGTCTTGGGTTGAAAAGTGATAAAAAACACATATCTCTTACCTCATTATTCAAAGTTTGGAATTTTTTTATTTTAATACCACAAATTTTCCGAGTGTGTTTTATAAAAGAAATTGTTCATTTGCATCAATATATAGTGTTTGTAATTAATTAGAAATCTCGGGAAAACCTATTTTCCCCATTAGGCCTATTGATCGATGTTGAGACACGCCCCCGATAGTGATTTGAAAAGACATTAGCCTAACCTAACAACCTTACCTAACCTAACCTAGTATTATGGGTGGGGGCTGCTGCCCCCACACCCCTGCTGGTTGAGTACTAATCCCTTAGTAAAAAAAATAAAATAAAAATTGGCTGTCGATTATACGAAGGTGAAAGAAAGTCGATGAAGTCTACGGTGTTTACTCTGCAATCTTCAGCTTTGATTGTACATTGATAACGGGAAAGTACCGTATTGACAACCTTGTTACAAAAATTAAATTTTAGTACCATACTTTTATATTAGGTTTTTCCGAGGGTTTAACACATTTTCATATGATCTTTAGAGCTATCGATAACTGGAAGTACCGTATTGACAACCTTGTTACGAAAAGAAATTTTAGTACCATACTTTTTTATTAAGTTTTGCCGAGGGTTAAAACAACTTTTCTTATGATCTTTAGAGCATATAGATTCAATATTTATTTTCAAATATATCAAAAAAAATTGTGGTATTAAAATAACATTGAACCCAAAGTTTTGTATTTGGTTTAATATACACTTCCCAGATCATTTGAACAGTTCTATTGCTTCTATATATCATATAATACACCATAGAATACGTTTTTAATAACTAGAAAAAGAGGACTTCGATTAAACAATTACAGGTTTATGTTTATCACCAACCAGTGACGGGCCCCATCGATGATTATTATTGTGTTTTCACTTTCATGAACGATACTTTGTTGGTGTACATGTACTTACCGTCGCAGATTCGTTATCAATGAAATACGAGAAACTGTAAAAAATACCTCCCTGTCGATGGCCGCGGCGCAATAGTAAACAATGGCTGTCGTTCGGGAGCTCTTACCCTCAATCTTTCAGTCGAACGTCACTACACCTAGCGGTCTTTTTAGGAATCATTAACCATGGCATGAACCAATCACAATGCTTCCCGTCACTCCTGGAACCAATCACAGCCTTCCATCAAATTATTAACCAATTACACTGTGTTTCAGTCGTCACGTCACGCCCCTCGCCGGCCCGGGCGGGCTCAGTTTGAAGATGGAGCCCTAACATGGAGGTCATGGGGTATGTGCTACGAGTTTTTCAGGTAATTTGTTGTACTTTGGTATTTTTATTTACCGGATCAGTCTGAAGATGGTTTTTTCTTTGATATACAGTCCTCCGTCGGGTAGCGCGGCTTTGGACAGTGCAGTTTTGGTCTAACGCGGGTACCCCTAGTGTGCCGAGTCAGCATCTAACACGCTTTTATTTATGTAGCGCGCTCTGTGGTCGGCTGGGGGCTCGGCATCTCTCGACATATCTCGGCCGTGACGTCAGACTCGGTAGACTCGTGACGTCAGACTCGGCTCGGCTCGGCCTCCCCCACGCTTGGGTAGGCCTAGTCCTACGCCGCGTGTCTCTGTGATAACATAGTGCCCACCCAAATCGTTTCTGTTCTACCAAGTATCACCGCAACCATGCCCCCACCACTCAAGCGCCGCAAGTTCACTTATGCAGAGAAGCTAGAGGTGGTGAAGAAGGTGGAATCTGGTACCAAGAAGGCACATATTGCCCATACTTATGGGGTGAATGAATCTACAATACGAACAATCTTCAAGAATAGAGACAAGATACGAAGAGTTCTCAAGGGTAACCCAGGCGTAGCGAGTCAACATGCCTTTAAGGTAGCCAACCCTGTTCTCAAAACGACTGAGAAACTTGTTGGTCGTTATATTGATCGCCAAAGCAGGAGGGGGGTCCCTCTTGATGGAAAAGCTATTCGTCAGAAGGCCAAAAAACTTTATCTAGAAGTTGCTGTCAAGTTGAGCTTGCCTAACCCGCCACCATTTCAAGCGTCACACGGATGGCTCTGGTCTTTTCTTAATCGGCAGAAGGTTAAGAATGTGCGAATAACTGGAGAAGCCGCAAGTGCCAATGTTGCAGCTGCCCGAGAATTTCCTGCCTACCTACGCCAGATTATAGAAGAGGGTGGATATTCAGCTGACCAGATTTTCAACGCCGATGAGACAGGCTTTTTTTGGAAAAAAATGCCCAAACGCACCTACATCCACAGGAAGCAGAAGAGCGCCAAGGGTTTCAAAGGGGCAAAGGATAGGGTAACATTGCTCTTGACGTGCAATGCTTCAGGGTCTTGCAAGATGAAGCCCCTAGTCATCCACCGAGCTAAGAAACCTCGCCCCTACAGGAACTTAGACATGTCATGTCTCAACGTGCATTGGATGTCCAACAAGAAAGCCTGGATGTCAGCTGCCCTCAGTCTTGAGTGGTTTGATAAATATCTTGTACCTGAACTTGAACAGTTTTGTCTGCGGAAAAATCTAGCTTTTAAGATCCTGTTCTTGCTGGACAACGCACCTGGTCATTCGCCCCTGCTAGTTGACAGACACCCTTCAATAAAGGTGATGTTTATGCCACCCAACACAACCTCTCTTCTACAGCCATTAGATCAGGAGATCATCGCCTGTCTTAAAGCTGCCTATGCCACGAAGACCTTCTTAATGTTGGATTCTGCAACCGACACAAATGAAGAAATTGATCAGATGTCCGACCTGGATTCTGAGCCTGATGACCCCAATGCTGCCCCACAACAAGCCCAAGATCCAGCCCCTGACCAAGCCCCTGAACAAGCCCAAGATCCAGCCCCTGCACAAGCCCAAGATCCCCCTGAAAATCCAGCCACCCTTACAGTCTTCCAATTTTGGAAGCAATTCCACATAAAAATGGGAATTGACTTCATTGTCGAGAGTTGGAACTCAATCAACCAGCCCACTATCCACCACGCATGGAGGAATATTTTGGAGGGGTTACCTGGCCACAAGCTAGACCTGCCAGGTGAGCGTCAGAGGGTAGAAGCGGCGGTTGAACAGGCAGTGGCAGCAGCTCGTAACGTGGCAGGCCTACAAGATATCAACGAGGAAGACGTCTGAGAGATGATTGTTCCACCTGAGCAGGATCCCGAGGACTTACTGCAGGAATTGGATGAAGAAGTGCCTGCCGAAGATGGAGTTAACGATGGAGACCCTATCACCAGTGACTTACGTGAGATCGTTGAGTTGGCTGATCGCTTGGCTGACCGTATCCAGAACAAGGATCCAAATAGGGATAGGGCTCGAGCAACGTCTATGCAACTCTCAACTCTGCTGAGACACTACTCCGAGATGTTTACTGAGAGGGTCAATGCTCGCCAACAGAGAAGGATCACAGAGTTTTTCCTTGACCGCCAGGAACAGCAGGAACGGCAGCAGGGTGACGATTCTGAGGAGGAAGAACGCCAGCTGGGTGACGATTCGGACTCCCTCCCTTCTGACGTTGACATTGACGACAACATGTCATTGTTCTCAGGGTTCGGCGATGACGACCAGAACCTGGGAAGGCCTTCAACCTCCTCTCAGTGACGCCCATCTTGGTGTCGTGGGGGAGGGGGCAGGCAGGCGGGCGGGCGGGAGAGAGAGGGAGGCGACGCACCACATCCACAGCACCACTCGACAAGGTAATGAACAGTAACTTACCTGTGTGTCTCATTTCATAGATATGATCTGTAAAATAGGGTTAGGTTGTCTGTTACTAATGTTTGATCCATATTTGGTAAGGTTATTGGGTGGTAAATGGTCAAAAAGGTGACTTTGGGGAAGTCATCAGAACCAATAGAATTAATCCCATAAGTTCTTTGCTTTGTGTAGCGCGTGTTTGCGTAGCGCGGCGCGGTCCCAGTACGATATACCCGCGCTACCCGAGGGAGGAGTGTACAGTGTTGTTTAATACCAAGGACTGTCGCATTTTACTATTTTCCCATTATCCATCAATCTTAATTAAGACACGACCCCAGATAGTGAAGATCAGGGAAATTGCTGGGTAAAAGCCGTAAATAAAGGGGTAATATTGGAAGAACTCTGAACATACAATATTTAAAAGTAACAAAACCTGACAATGAAAAAACCCGAGCCAAGTTTTGACCAAACTTGGCTCGGGTTTTTCAATTTTTCAGAGTACAAAATCACAGTAACCTCATTTCGAAAGTTGGCTCGGGTTTTTTTTTGGCAAAAGTTGGCTCGGATTTAAGGGATTTAGCGGGATTTAGGTTAGGTTAGGCTAATGTTAACCCCATAATACTAGGTTAGGTTAGGTTAGCTTATTTGGTTAGGTTAATGACAAAACTTGGCTCGGATTTCATGAATTTAGCGGGGGTGTGGGGGCGGCAGTCCCCACCCATTATACTAGGTTAGGTTAGGTTAAGCTAATTTTAACCACATTGTTACTGGCTTTATCCACGTTGAAAAACAAAAAAATCCGAGCCAACTTTCGAAATGAGGTTAGGCCTACTGTGATTTTGGACTCTGAAAAATTGAAAAACCCAAGCCAAGTTTGGTCAAAACTTGGCTCGGGTTTTTCCATTTTCAGGTTTTGTTACTTTTCAATATTGTATTTTCAGAGTTCTTCCAATATTACCCCTTTATTTACGCCTTTTACCCCGCAATTTCCCTGATCTTCATAGCCCTCCCCACTATCGTGGGTCTTGTTTTAAGATTGATGGATAATGGGAAAATAGTAAAATGTGACAGTCCTTGGTATTAAACAACACTGTGTATCAAATAAAAAATAAAAAACAACAAAAAAATAACCTGAAAAACTCGTCACTGGTTGGTGATAAACATTTACCCAACTACGATTATCTTATTTATATAGTCCCCTACTCCCCTGGCCAGTGGCCCGTAGGCCTACTAGCCTAGGCCTAATTATTTACACTTAGGCCTTCCAAATTTTGAAACTAGGCCTAAGTCTGTAGGCTATTACAGATGAATTATGGAACTCTCGTCGACCGGAATTCTCGTCGAAGCGCGAACCTAGAACTCTCGTCGACGATGGAACACTCGTCGACATACAGTACTGTAGAACACTCGTCGACAGGTCCTCCTACAAAACAATCGTTGAAAAGAAAGAATAAAGTTTAAAAATATATATTTATATATAAACTAGGCCTATAATTAGAAGTTACGATGAAGCTTAACCCTCCAGCCCCGGTGAGGGTAGATCGTGACTGTACTCTGTGACCGGGGGTTTTGAGGAATTTTGGTCCATGTTGATTCACCTGTTACTCCTGAAATACATGACACAAAGTTATAAAAAAAAAAAAAAAATTGCACAAACCTTCATGTGTAGAATGCCGTTGAGTAGAGGTCTCTAGCCCAAGTGATTGCATAATGGTGAGCGCGGGAAGTGGAGTGATTTTTATGTGGGAAAATCTTCCCGCGTTCGGATGCGTCGCCTTGGCCCAGGCCCCGGCTTGGCTAACCTACTGCGCACTGAGCCACTCGTCGCGCCAGAGTTTTTACCTCCCGGAGGCGATTTTATTTATTGATAGTGATGTTATTATAGTTATTTGGAGTCCAATTATATAAAATATGTGTGTTAGGCTATCATTGTCACTAATATTTCACATTTTCACTCGATACCGTAGTTTTTATGAGTAATTGAGGCTGGTTATTGTTATATTACGCACTGATTATTCGTTATCATAGGTGTTTATTATACTTTGGCCATCTAATATTAGTTCGTGTGTCACTTTCACTTTGGTAAATATGCTTGAGAGAGTGTCACTGTCACTGATAATGCTCATTTTCACTCGATACAGTAGTCTTTATTAGTAATTGAGGCAGGTTATTGTTATATTAGGCACTGATTATTCGTTATCACAGGTGTTTATTATACTTTGGCCATCTAATATTATGTCACGTGTCACTTTCACTTAGTTATATGCTTTGTAAACGTTTATATACAATTTATTGTGTCTTTTTTTCACTTATTTATATGTTTTCATAATACATTACTTTTTTATCACAATACTGTACATTGTTTTATTTACACTTGTTGCCTATATACATACATATTGTCAGTCTTTGGTACTTTCACTATGATTATTAGTTAGTACTCCTGCTTGGTGTGGTACTCAGCGAAGCACGGTATAGCACATAGTGACACCTGGCACTCCACACACTGCATGGTGGTCTTTTTCTGCTTCCTCGGCCTCACCTGGCTGTTCCAGCAGACATGGCACCGCCTCCTGCTAATGGTGACTCCATCTGGATCCAGAGGCAGGTAACCGAGCTTGTGCACATTTAAATACTGTGCACACTGCATGCGGCCCTGAACGGGGGGCCCAGGTTGTGCCACTGCCCTCTGTGGCATAGCATACCTGTCCAGGAGCTCCACCAACACCTGTTTTTGGAACCTCCGCAGGCTACTGAACTTCTTGGGTGTGCGCGGATTCCGAAGCCTGTAGATATTGTAGGCATTCAGCATTGACATGTCCACCATGTGCAGCAAGAACTTTTTGTACCATCTGCACGAGGTCCGCAGGCAGTCGATGAAGCCTATCTGCATGTCGGACTTGTCCACCAGCCTCATATTTATGTTGTAGTCCATTACAGCATCGGGCTTGGTCACCCTGACTTGGGTGCGGCGATCCACCTTGCCAGTCTCAACCATTTCCCCCTTGTGGACGGTGCTCAGGAGGTTGACCTTCCGCTGGTCGTGCCAGTGGATAGCCAGAATGGGTCCCGACTTCTTCTTGAAGACATCGCCTTTCTTTGTTTTAGGAGGGAAAGGTGGCATGCCCTTCCTTTTCGCTCTAACTGTGCCTACAGTCCTCGTCTTGCGCTGATGGAGGTACTTTGAGAGAGTGGGGGACGTGTAGTAGTTGTCCGTGTAGAGGACGTGATTCTTGTGGAAGTACCGGTCCATCATGGCTTGAACCACTGCTCCGCCAAAGCCAATGAGGGGGTCTATTTGCACGTCCCCTTCCTTCCCGCTGTAGACCAGGAAGTCCAGGACATAGCCAGTTTTGCAATCGCACAGCACAAAGAACTTTATACCAAAGCGATGTCTCTTTGAGGGGATGTACTGCCTGAAGCTCAGCTTTCCCCGGAACAGCACAAGAGACTCGTCAATACAGACGTTGCAGAAGGGCGTGAAGTATGACAAGAAACGTTCTCGCATCATCTCGTACAACGTCCTAATCTTCCTCAGCTTGTCAGGGCGATGGACGTCGGTGTTGGTGACAAGATGGAGCGCTCCGAGGATGTCGAGGTACCGGTCCCGAGAGATGTATTTCCCGAAGGCAGGGGTGGATATCAGATCTTTGGTGATCCAATAGTCAGCCAACCTGTGATTCTTTACATGAGGCATTAGCATGGTGATTGCCAGGAACACCATGAACTCGGGATGAGTCACTGGAGTCCACCGCTTCATGTGGCCCTTGGTCACCTTGCCCAAAAAGTTCACCTGGAATTGGTGCTGCTTGTTTGTCTCCTTTATGACAAACTCAGTAACCTTATCAAAAAATGCCTCAAAAAGCTCATGTGGTGGAGCATTGGGGCCTGCGGGAAAACTTGGGGTAACTCCTGAACCCTCCTGTACCTCATCAAAATGGGTTACATCAGGGTCATACACTTCATCAGCAGCCACATCCTGCCAGTTGAAAATATAAAATGGGTCCTGCTGGCAACGCTGACGAGGAGCTGCAGCTGGGGAAGCACGCCCACGAACTCTGGCGGCGCGCACCCTAGGGCGGCCAGGGCGGCCAGGAGCGCGGCGACGGCGCCCAGGCCCAGGGCGGCCAGGAGCACGACGGCCCTGGGCCAAGCGTCTGGGTTGAGGGTCGTCGATGTCCATAAAGTCATCGTCGTCGTCGTCAGAGCGGTCATCTTGCCCTGACGGTGGACCCATGTAGTCATGGCCAGAGTCATCTGTGAGGTGCCCTTCATCTTCAGACCCCCCCTCCCCCACATAATCTGGCGGGGAACAAGTGATGCGTGGGCGGCGTGTAGGTGGGCGAGGTGGGGAAGGAGTGGCAGGTGAGGCTCTGTCATCTTCATGCAGAGGTTCGGGGCTCCTTGGCCTACGACGAGTCGTAGACAGCACTGGTTCAGTGTCTGTAGGTGCAGGTATGGATGCGAGGTCAAATACATCATCAGGAACCTCTGTTGTAGGCTGGAGAGGTGGGGAGGACCCTGGGGAAAGTTGCGGGGGCGTATGGCTGGGGCCGGCAGGGATGGAAGCCGCGGGAGCCTCGAACAAAGAGCGCCTACTTGTAGCTCCTTTTTTCACATATTTTCTCCCTTTTCCCTTTTCTTTAGTAGTATGTCTCCTCTCGGGGGAAATAGGCGGTAAATAGGCCGAAAGTGGGGGGGGGGTCCTCAACCCTAGGCAGTGCTGGTGGTGGTGGGGAAGAATGGCGGGCGCCTGGGGCAACTTGGGTGGCGTGGGTAGATAAGGAAGACAATGGCGGGTCAACCTCACCCTCACGCACTGCTCCCTCACCAAGTTTTAGGGCCTCTTTCCTGGCTTCCACGGCCGCCTTTTCAAGAACTTGCTTCTTATAAAAACGTATCTTGAATGGGGATTTAGCTGGCGAAGGGCTAGGTGTCGTGTCGCTCAACAAAAACTTGGAGGTCGACCGAGTGCTGTCCCATTCGCTCACTCTCACTACACTCTCATCACCTTGCACAACTATATCACGTTCAATACTATCATCACTATCATCGTCATGCTCAAATCCAACAAATTGCGCGTCTCTTTGATGAATTTCGTCTAGATCGTCTAAATGTTCACTATAGTGCGACTGATAAGACTCGGAGCTATCACTGCCCACGTCCTCAACAATATTTAGTTCTTCAGCACGTTCATATCTCCTCAAAGCTATTTCAATACCTCCGGGAGTCAACGCATCTTGTACGTGCCTTTGCGTTAGGGTGCGACGAGCCTGGGCAGGCGTCGAAGGGAGCAGGGAATCGGACACAGGGGAATCACTTTTTGGGCTAGTATCCATGGTGGCGGCAGGGTGGAGACTGTTTTGGTGGCGTACGTGGTGTCTGGTGGTGTCACCTACCGACCACGGAACGAAATTTTTACGCGCGCCATTCGAAAGCACATACGCAAGCAATGGTTGGGAGGTTTGACGTACCTCCCAACCAAATAGGAAAACCTACTATTTGGTAGTAGTCTTGGAAAATCCAACGTCAAGGCTATTAACCTAATTGCAATGACGACTTGTCTATTTTGACTGCTATGTCGTCATTCCAACCGCGGTTAAAAAGAAAACGTCTAGAGTCTACTCCTTATCTTGCTCTAGGAGACGTACATTAACCAAAACTACCACCGAAGGTGAAAAAAGCATAGAAGAGAAGAAAAAGGGGTTTACCTTAGTTACCGCTCAAGGCCCATCCCGTATTCTGTCATGCGCAGATCCCTGTCGAACGTGCGCATGAGCGACCCTCTCTTGTCATCACATCTCACGTCAGCAGAAGAACGCGGATGGGCAGGGGTCCGGCGTGAGGGAGGGTATTATGTACGTTGGATTTTCCAAGACTACTACCAAATAGTAGGTTTTCCTATTTGGTAGGTTGGGAGGTACGTCAAACCTCCCAATTTGTTAGTAGTCTTGGCAAATCCAACGTCAAGGCTGCATAACAAATAGGAGGAGGACATCCAAGCCCAACATACCAAAAAAAACAATGCATAAGACAAAATTATGAATGACAAAGAAACACAAGTTAAACAAGAGAGTTTAATAAAAGAGTGAAAAACTGAGGAGTAGCTAAAAAGAGCAGTTTTAACACGTGCCCGTCATTCATAGTAATGCAAAACCATAGACTCGTCTTAAACCAAAAAGTACTGTACACAAAATCCCTTTTCTTCCAAAACGAACAAAAACATGGAACACAAAAATAAAACAATTTTCAAGTTGGCAAAAAACACTTATGTCTGTATACATATAACATAATCCCAAACTTGCAATCCAGTGTTGCAAACCCGTACTCCCCCCCCCCCCCCTTTTCAAAGAAAACAAAGTAAAAGAAAGAGTGACAAGGGGGGAAGACCAGGCAACTTCGCTAGAGCTCTAGGAAACACGACTCCCGAGAGCTATCACAGGCCGAGGGGGTCTAACAATGGACATGGAGAGGTAGGAGGAGACGAAGGTATGGACAGAAGACCACAAACCCGCCGAGGCGACGTCAGGCAACGAACGAGTCTGCAGGAACCGTAAGGAGGCAGCAAAGGACCGCACATCGTGCGCAGAACCCCGACAAGCAGGGTTACTGGCACGAATGACCCGACAAATGTGGCGTCCAATCTGTACCTTCGAGAGCCTCCCACCAGTCCGAGGAGACACCCACACAGCAGTACCCGAAGTCGGAGCCACAGACTCAACATAGGAGTGCAAGGCCTGCACCGGGCACAACACATGGTGAGTATGCCCACGCTTTAAAGCCTGGATGGTGAAAGGCTTGAAAACGTGGGTCTCTCTCTCATTCTTGGCAACAAAATGAGGGGAGGGGGCTAACGTGACGACATTCAGGGACGGGGAGAATTGCATGCATTCCTGGGACCGCGACATGGCAGCTAGTTCAGACACCCTATCCCCAGTGGCCAGAGCGACAAGGAAGAGTGTACGCTCGAGCAACTGAACCGGTGTAGTGTCCCGTGTACAGTAGGGTCCCGCATAAAACGTGTTCGCATAAAACGAGTCTCGATTAAAACGAGCGACCTAAAATATTAATATTTAATTTTCGATCAGAACGAATGTGATCACATAAAACGAGTCTGCCGCCAAAGTGGGGCAAATCCGAGGAGTTTTCAATTAGCGCGCCGGAATATCATACAAAGCGTGATTGGCCGTGACGTAGGTGCGCATTGTGACGTCACTGGCATTTGAGTCCTTGACGGGGAGGGTGGAGGGAGCCAGTCGGCCATATTTTTTGCCTCAGTGACCTTTCCGCGCGTTCGCTTCTGACGGTAACATACGTTTTGGGTGAACTATACCTGTGTCGGACCACCAAAATGCCGCGACGCGAGTCAGGGAAGCGGAAGTCGATCACGTATGATGTAAAAAAGGAAGTGATCGATAGAAAACAGAAAGGAGAGGGAAATACAGCCATTGGACGTGCATTAGGGCTAAGTGAATCTTCGGTGAGGACAATTTGGAGAGGGAAAGAAGACATTTTGAAGGCCATTAAAGCCTATGGAACATCTAAGTTGGACACAAGGAAAGAGCCCCCGATGAGAAAGTGATCCACATGGAACGGTATCTGAGTGTGTGGTTAACTAGGAAGGAAAGTGAAGGGGTGGCATTAGACAAAAAACAAATCATGGAAATGGCAAAAACGTTTTACCATACAATTTGCCAGAAGGAGCGTTGTCCCCTTGGTGCTTTCAAGGCGTCCACTGGCTGGCTATACAGGTTTCTTGGGCGAAAAGAGATAAGGAACATAAAGTTTACAGGTGAATCTGCATCAGCAGACACAGTCGCAGCTGATACTTATCCAGCTGTACTCAAAAATATTATAGAAGAAGGTGGGTATAGTCCTGACTGTATCTATAACATGGATGAGGCTGGGGTCCAATATAAGAAAATGCCTAAATCCACCTTTTTGTCCAAGTCAATGAAGCAAGCTAGGGGGAGGAAAGTCGACAAAAGCCGTTTCACAGTGCTTTTTTGCTGCAACTTGACCGGTACCAACAAAATGAAACCTTTGATTGTCCACACTGCTGCACACCCACGATGTTACAATCACCTTTCTAACATGGCACAGGCTCCAGTTTATTGGATGAAGACAGCAAATGGGTGGATGAACTCCTACACTTCTGCAGAATGGCTTCTTAAGATGTTCCCGATGCTAAGTGGAAATGTCAGCAGCTGGGTATTCCATTTAAGGTGTTACTGACAATGGACAACTGCCCGGCCCATCCTTTGCACCTCATAGATATGCATCCTAATGTTAAAGTAGTTTTCTCCCTCCCAACACCACTTCAGTTATGCAGCCCCTTGATCAAGAAGTCATTTCAAACGTTAAAACATTTTATCAGATGAGAGTGTATGCTCGTATGCGAAGTGAGACTGAAACTGGTGTGGAAATCCAACAAATTATCGATGAAGTTAGTGACCAGGATGAAGACCATGAAGAAGCAGCCCCTCCCATACCACAAGCAGCCCCTCCCATCCCACAAGCAGACCCTCCCATCCCACAAGCAGACCCTCCCATCCCACAAGCAGACCCTCCCATTCCCACAAGATGAAGATCCAGCTGCCCAGCTGCCCAGCCTGCTCAGCCTGCAGACCCTTACCTGCTAGCACCCAACCCACATGCCATAACAATTAAGCAATTTTGGAGACAATTTACCATCAAGGATGCTATTGATAATCTCCTCTTGGCATGGAAAGATATTAATGATGCAACGATTCAGAGGTCGTGGAAGAAACTGACTCCACACCTGGTGACCAGAACGGCAGGTGCTCAGCGACTCGCGGACAGTAGCCTAACAGTGGAGGTGGCAAGGCAGGTCCCAGGGTTTGATGAAGTGACAGCAGAGGAAATATTAGAGATTAATGCTGAAGGTAATGAACAGTTACCTGACGGGATTGTAGCAGAATTAAACATTGAGGACGAGCTAGGGGAAAACAGGCAGCTAGCTGAGGTTCGAGTGCAAAGGGAAGGGACCATTTCAAATCAGGGGCTGAGCAGACTTTTGGCTGGGGCTGAGTCCATAAAAGAGCTTATTCTTGAGTTTGAACCCAACACTTTTTAAAAGGGAGGAATTCTGTCAACAGTTAAAATTTCTCTTTCGTGGCTACGCAGACCAACCAACCAAGAGTTGAGAGCGAAGGCAGACCCTCATGACTCGGTACATTCTCCCTGCCAATGCGCCACAGCCTGCCCCTGCCGACGAGCCCCAGCCTGGCCCATCAAACGAGCCCCAGCTGGCCCATCAAACGAGCCCCAGCCTGGCCCATCAAACGAGCCCAGCCTGGCCCTTCAAATGACGAGTTTGAGGTTATGAGGGACGTGCAGGAGATGTCTGGCACACGTTCACTCGCCACCCTCAGAGCTCTGGGTCACACGGCGTCGTCTTCCGACGGCGATGAGTGACCTCCCAGATGCCTCGGAACCCCTCGCCCCCTGTACATAATCCCCATTAGATTTAAGGTAAGCTACAATATGCCTATTTTATCATTTTTATTTATAACTTATCACTTATATATGTTTTGGTATGCATTAAACAACAAAAAAACACGGAAACAAGTGACCCATCGACCAATATCCATTTTCCCCATAGGTTACGTGTTTCACATAAAGCGTGTTCACATAAAGCGCCCTCGTTTATCGACCATATACTCGTTTTATGTGAGACCCTACTGTATATGTGTGTGAAGCCAGAAGGTCCAGAGCACGCCCCAGATCCCACTGAGGAGGGATCTGGCGCGGAGGCGGTCGCTCCCTGAAGGCAGCCTTCATGAAGGAATCCAGCTCCTTCGGCGGAACGACCAGCCCAGTGACGGACTCAAAGACCTCCCGGATGGCAGACAAGTGGTTACGTATAGTGTTGACTTGAAAGCGACGTGTACGGAAGAGGTGAAACAAGTAGTGTCGGACGAGGGAAGGAGAGCTAACAGTCTGGCGAGTGTCCTGTATCCACCTAGTAAAGGACTTACGAGTCCCACTGGAGGAGTGGGACTCGTAAGTCCCCCAAGTCGAAGACGTCCATGAACGCTTCAGGAAGTCAGTCAGGTCCCGTCCGTGGACTGGGAGCCACCGCGCCTCACGAACATCCACGATGCGAAGGCCAACGAGGTCCGTAGATCTCCAACCTGGCTCAAGTGGAAGTGTGAGAGAGGGAGAGAGACCGGACTCGGGCACCACCGCTTCAACTGGGAGTACCAAGCCTGGGCCGGCCACAGAGGAGCTATGAGCCAGACTCTGCCGCGGTACAGCCGCAGCCTCGCGAGGACTTTGCACATCAACAGTGCGTCTGGTGGCGGAAATATGTATATCGACTGCCACCTGCTCCAGTCTTCCATGAAAGCGTCCGGACCCCCCTCCGGAGTACGAGTCCGGAGGGATAGGTACCGAGGCAACTTGTGCGTCTCCTTCGATGCGAACAAGTCGACCTCCGGAACACCCCAGGAAGCCGCGAGGTCGTCGAATACAGTCTGTTTCATTGCCCATTCTACAAGAACGCCCTGTCCTCTCTCGACAGGGCGTCCGCCCATAGGTTGGCAGTCCCGGGCAGGTAGGAGGCGTGCAGGGAGATGTTGTGTCGGTTCGCGAGGAAGAACAACTTCTCGGAGATCCCCAACAGAGTCAAAGACCTGGAGGACCCCTGCTTTTGGATACAGTGGACAGCTGTCTGATTGTCCATCCGGAAGGCCACCGACTGGCCCCGAAGGGCCAGCGCGTGATCCCGCAGGAAGAACAAGGGAACCAACAGTTCGAGGGCATTGATGTGTAGGTGTGTGTGTCCCACCCATCTGCCGTGATGTTGAAGTCCCAGGTTGGATTGGTAACCCCACCCTACCTCGCTCGACGCATCTGTATCCACCCAGATCGTCGGCGGGGGGGCGGTCCAGGGCACATCCGCAGAGAGCGTGCCCCGAGCAACCCAGTGTCCTAAGTGTCTGTGAATGGTACGCGGGATCGGCATGAGCCGATCCATAGGGGCCAACGGAAACGCCTTGTTGCCCATGAGTATTAGGCGGCGCAGCCTGAGCCTCCCTAAGGGAATGGTCAGAGCAGCCCAATTCAGGGAACCCACTAACGAGTCCCAGATCCTCCTCGTGAGGGAGACCGAGTGCAACACGGCGAAGACCTTCCTGCGAAGTTTCACCGCGTTTGGCTGACTCTGGGTTACCGTAGCGTTGGACAGATCCCATTCGAGACCTACCCACGTCACGACACGCGACGGGGTCAGGCGGGACTTGGGAATATTGACTTTGAACCCTAACTGTGTGATGTGTCGAACTACTGTGAGGGTGTCGTGGACGCACTGTTCTAGGGTGTCTGAAACTATCAACCAGTCGTCCAAGTAAAACAGGATCTGGAGGCCGCTCCTCAGGAGAGGATCCAGAGCCTGCTTCACCAGTTTCGAGAAGATCCTCGGCGCGATGTTGAGATCGAAGGGAAGTCTGTCGAACATGAACACACGATCGGAAGTCTGAACGGCCAAGAATCGCTGGAAACGAGGATGGATAGGAACGTGCCAATACGCATCCTTGAGGTCCAGCGACACTACCCACGACAGAGGTCGCAGGGCCAGTCGTACCTGGTGCACCGTCAGCATCCGAAACCGTGTGTTCACGATGTGCCCGTTGAGGGCCGACAGATCCACCACCGGTCGCATCGCGTCGCAGTCCTTCTTCGGTACCAGAAAAACACGGGAGAGGAAAACCGGTTGACCGGCTTTCACCTCCTTGACGATTCCCTGCTCGTGCATGGATGTAATCACGTCGGCCACCTCCGAAGAGACAGGCCGGCTTCGTTGACAAGAGCTGAGTGGGGGTCTGGACTTCCATCTCCAGGTTAGACCCCTCCGTGCAATCTTCCGCCCCCACGTCCCTCGCGGCCACCGAGGAGCGCAAGGGCGAAAACAACCTGTGGGAGCCCCCGAGATGAGGTGAGCGACCCTTTCTGCGAGGCGAGAAGGAGACCGACCTGGAGAACCTACACATTTTTTGACGTGGAGGGTCCCCCGGTACGGTCCCTGCGGTCATAAGAGCCACGTTGACCACCTCTACCCCCCCCACCTCGCCGAAAAGGGCGGGTCACCCCATCCCCTGTCCGTCGTGCGTCTGACCCCGTCGAAGTGCGGCCGGAAGTGGAAGGCTGGCCAGCCCCTTCACGGCGGGGATGAAAGGGAGCAGGAGCAGAAGTGCGAGGCGGAACCGACGCTCTGGCCGGCAACTTCCCTTTCCTGCGCCCTTTCTTGGCGGCAGCACCCCGAAGAGGACCGGCAGAAGGACGGGACTGCGAAGACCCTGGTCGCGACACAGCGCGTCTTTGCGTGTCGTAAGCAGGGTCCGCTGACAGAGAAGCGTAGCGTTCCCAAGCATCCTGCGCAAAAAGCCCCGATGTATATAGCTCAGAGTACAACAAACCCTGACGAATATCCAAGGGGGCCTTCCGGCAGAACGAGGACCTTACCGTCTGGCGTTGTCGAGTTGCCTCGCACAAAACCGCCTTCAGCTCGGGAACCAAAGACACCGCGAGCTGAAGGTGGATCCGCCGAACGTGGTCCAAACCCTCGCGAAGATCGCCAGGTGCAGTCGCCTCGATAAGCCTCAGGTGGTGAACAGACGTCTGGAGGGAACCTAAAAGACAAGACAATAAGTTCGCCACCCTCTGTCGCAAGGTAAAATCCCTGTCGACAGAGGACTTATCTGAGTGGGAGAAGAACGGGTTAGCAATAGCACAAATTTCAAGTTTGGGCGCGCTGATCCAGGACCAGAACTTGCCATCCAATCCGCCGACAGATACAAGAGGAGGCAAAAGCAGGGATGACTCCGGGGGAGGGACGGAAACAGATCTGTCGACGGAACGGTTGGCGAATTCTAAGGCCTCAGCAAACCAGGCCTCCAATGGGAGAGGATTATCGAGCACGACGGCTAAGCCAGGCTTACCGTCGTCGCACAAACCCGTCCCATAGGAGGACAGTCCCGTCAACACAGCCAGGGACTGAACATCCTGAAGGATGTCCTGGCGGCTGAAGTCTGACCAGAGCTTAGTCCGAGGAGCAGACGGGGGCTTGGGCTTCACCGAAAAGTACTGAAGGTCAGTCCTCGTCGGGTAAGCCCGCACCTCCACGTCGGCCACCTGACCATCCACCCTGATCGCCCTGAACTGCATCTTATCATTAATTTGGACCGACCAGTCCGAAGGTAGGGCCCTCTCACCTGACGGGAAGTCGGTAGCACGCTCCGGGTGGGAGGCCTGCACCCCCTTCCAAACAGCCAAGGAGCCATAGAGGAGCGGCATAGTCCGCGACGGGACCCTGGCCTTCTGGATGGGGGGCAAGCGCGGACCCTGCCCTAGCAGACGGAGAACCCCCCGCATGGGAGACAGCAGGGGCAACCACCTGAGCCAGGGCAGGAGCAGTACTAGCCGACGACCGGGCAGGCGGAGAAGCAGGGCGAGAAGGAATGTGGTCCACCGCAGAGGGGAGGGGGACCAAAGCAGGGGTAGGTTGGGTGAGGCGCTGAGGTTGTGTCACCGCCAAGAAGCGCGATAAGAGGGAATCTTGCATCGCCTCCAAGCGCGCGTCGAAGTGTGACACAACCCACCCCTGCATAGCCGAAAATCGATCCGAGAGAGGCGACCCCCCCGAAGATAGTTCGGCCCGCAGGGGCGAGCGTGAGCGAGAGCGAGACCCACGACACGAAACAGCAGCGTCGCGGCCCAAAGAAGGCGAGCGACGACGGCCGTGGCGCCCCTGAGGGTCTCGTCCCCGATCACTAACGCCCGAGGGGGAAACATCACCATCCCCCTCTTCCAGCGACACGTCAGCCCCCGAGAAAGGGGACCCCGAAACCTCGCTATACTCCACCAAGTCAAGCGGCGGGGTACCCCCACGGGGAGCCGGTAATCGAAGATCAGGGATAGAAGAAGGAAGAGGAGCAGGATGACGGGAGTGGGAAGGCTGGCCGGGTGAAAGGAGGTCAGAAGGAGCCGCGGGGGGAAACAGAGCAAGGATCCCCGGGGCTGAGAGAACAGGGCGGCCCGACACCGAGGCGGAGGAGGGAGGGACCTTCACCTTGGGACGAGACCGTGAAGGAAGAAGAGGCACCGAAGCAGGAGAAGTAGGAGGAGAAGCAACTACATCCTGGCGGACCCCCCTGGACAGAGTAGGAGGAGGGAGCAGAGGGCCAGCTACAGCATGAAGATCCGCACGCGTAGAGGACAAATGAAGAGGACGTCTTTTGTGCAGGGGAAGCGGGCGGAAGGTAGTAGAGCCCCTATCCGGAGAGGCCATGGGAGGGCGTACAGGGGCAGAGACGCTAACCCCGGCCTCAGGGCGAGAACCATGACGAGGGCGACGGGCGGAGTCAAGGTGATCAGGAGGACGATGAGGGGCAGTAGAGGACGGGCGACGAGGAGAGCGAGAGCGTGGACGGAGCTGGGGATCCTCCCGACGATGTGACGACCGACCACGGGACTCAGGGAGAGGGCCAGGTAAACGGCCTCCAGACGGGTCAGGGATGCCCAGGGCGACGCGGATCCGGTCGTCAACAAAGGCCGGGGAACGGTGGCCCACAGTCCTAATGTGGTGGGAGACCACCGCCCACACAGACTGAAGGGATGCAGAGGCCACTGCCGCGTCAGAGGAACCAGGGTGATGGTCCACCACATCCACCAGGTCCATACACGGGCCACACAGAGCAGGGAGGTAGGCCGTAGAGGACACACATTGAGAGTGGCGTAAGCAGGACCTGTGGCATTCCAAGCACGGGGAGCCACAGCCCTGGCGAAAGCAAGGCATCCCACCTGCAACGGAAGAACACACACCATAAGCAGCACGTTGACGGAGTAAGTGAAGATAATGTCCAATAAAAACCAGGGAATGAGCATGGGTAAACAGGAACACACATGCAAACTGGAAGTCGTACTCACTCTAAACCGGGAGCACCGAGGGAGGTGAGGAGGGTGGGTGAGGCGGAAGAGCACAAGCAGAACCTGCAAAGATGGAGAAAGTGTTAACCACCACTCAACACCTCACATGCAGGGTCCATAACACCAGGAAAGTGCATACACCAATATAGTAACAGGCAACAGGATGACACAAAAAAGGTCAACAGTGAAAACCAACTATAACCGCAAATTTGCGGGCCAATGGAGGCATAACCGTACCGACACAACCCTCCCGCATCGCCGCGAGACCCCCCAGCGATCACCGCAAATTTGCGGGGAGCCGAAACGTCCGAGGACCGAATCGAGCACTCCGCAAATTTGCGGGACCGGCCGAGATGGTCCGGCGCCGAAAAAGCGAGAGGAGCGTCTAGGGAAAACCAAAAGAGGCCCAGAAAAAAAGCGTCATCTCCTTATGAACTCCAAGCGACGATGGCCATCAAGCTGAGCAGTGTCTTCCTTGATAATATCCTGACTCAACCGGTCAAGGGAGAGGCAAGGAAGACACACCAGGGAAGAGGAGGCACAACCCCCAGGAACCACCCAACACACAGAGATAGAGCAAAGCCCATGAGGAGAAGTGGCAGGAAGGGTGGTTTGGCACAAACAGGGGCCCCCGTGGGGTACCCCAGGATTGGGCAAAAGGCTATGAAAGGATGGAGGTGAAAACAGGAAGGGAAAACAAAAACCAGTAAATGAAACTGGCGAGAAAAAGGGTGGCCTAGCCGTGAGCAGAGAATGTGTCAGGGGCGAAAAACCCTGTGGTGTGAAAGAGGGGCCCCCGTGGGGTACCCCGGGAGTATCACGAACCACCTGTCGCCCAGGCCCTTGAGACACAGTGAAGGACTCGAAAGGTGGGACTCGGGAATAATGCTAATAATGCGGCCGACACAAACTCTACAAACAGCACCGCCACCAACGAAATCTCAGATTGTGAACCAACTGTACACCTAGGCTATGAAAAAATGAAAACTCATAGGGGCATAGCAAGTCCTGAATGAGAAACAAGCTAGGCTAAAATAAGCTAAAAGCTAAACTATGCCCAGACTAACAGGAAAAATGAATATGAAAAGAGAAAGAAATGAAAAACACACACGAGGAACGCTAGGCGCCCCCGTACCTTCGGTAGCTATTTCCACACACGTCTCCATTAAACACACTGAGGAGCCCATTTACGTGTGCCCTAGATCACGTAACATCTGTCTAACAAAAAGAAGGCCAGAAAAGCCGAAACGAACCTAAAACAGGGTGAATTGAAGGAGCACAACAAAAGCGGACTCAACAATGGCGACGTGTGAAAAAATGATGACAAGAGAGGGTCGCTCATGCGCACGTTCGACAGGGATCTGCGCATGACGGAATACGGGATGGGCCTTGAGCGGTAACTAAGGTAAACCCCTTTTTCTTCTCTTCTATGCTTTTTTCACCTTTGGTGGTAGTTTTGGTTAATGTACAACGTCTCCTAGAGCAAGATAAGGAGTAGACTCTAGACGTTTTCTTTTTAACCGCGGTTGGAATGACGACATAGCAGTCAAAATAGACAAGTCGTCATTGCAATTAGGTTAATAGCCTTGATGTTGGATTTGCCAAGACTACTAACAAATACAATGTTGTACCACCCGGGTTCCTCGGGTCAAAACAAAATGGTACACGCGTGTACCACCCGGGGTTGAAGGGTTAAGCACAGTGGTTGTGTAGGTAAGTGGTTCGTTGTGTAGTGGTAACTGATGCGATAAAAGGATTGCGAGTGAATGCCGATTTGAACGAATGCCTTTGCAAAAGCACCTCCCTTTTATTGTTTAGTTTTATTCGTCTGGATTGTTTTGTTTTTTCATTTGATTTCTTCTTAGTTTCCACTAAGGTATAAAGGTATAATACATATATACAGTATATATATCAATAATATATAATAATGGTATTATATGTAGAAGTTTTGGTGAAGCTTTAAGAAAAATAATGCAAGCTTAAATGACGATTCGAACCATTTTATTATTTTTTTTATTTTTTCCATTATTTGTTTTTGTCATCATCCATAGTTCCCTTCAAATACCGAAATGTTGTTGTTGTTGTTCCCTAAGCTGCCTGGCCGAACAGCCCCGAGTCCCTGAGAAAGGCCATGGCCACGATCGGGCTTTCCCACAGAGCTCTCATTGAGTGTAGATTGTGTTGTTGGCGTAAGTGGTTGTGTGAAATGCAGTCTTCTATGATGTGTTTAATGGTATGGGGTGCTGTGTTACATCCCGGGCAGGCGTCGACAACGGAGTCATCCAGTCTCTTCTGATAGCTCAGGAGAGCTGGATGGTGTCCGCATCTCAGCCTGGCCAGGTGGACTCTGTCCTCGCGAGGCAGGGAGGATTCGGAAGGATGGATTTCGGGAGGCCGTGCATGCAGCTGCGTGTTGTCTGTGAGTGAGTGGATGGATCGGTGAGAGATATGAGTATGGATGTGCTTCTGGAAGTTGGTTCGGGGTGGGCAGGGAGGGAGAGAGGACAATAATTGTGTGTGATACCGTGTGCTGGGTGTTGTTTTGATATTTCTTGGTGTCTGTGGGTGTGTTGCCATGTAGTTTAGTGGGTGGTCTTGGTTCATGGAGGCTGCTGCCAGGAATTGAGTGCCTCTCATGTCCAGATGGTCTTTGACTTTGAGGATTTTGGTTTCTTGATGTAGGTGATCTGTGGGTGCAGTAGCTGTGCAGCCTGTAATGATCTTCAGGGCTTTGTTTTGAATAGTCTGTAAGGTCTTATGATGTGTTTCAGCTAGGTTAGAAGCCCAGGCTGGGCTTGCGTATTCCATCACTGATCTTATGTATTGTTTATATACTGTGGTGGTAGTTTCTTTGTTGTGTCCAAATTTTGTGTGAGCAAGTGACCTGAGGGCGTTAAGTCTGGATGTCAGTTTCTTTTTAATGTTTGTGGTGTGCTGTTTGAATGTCATATGAGTATCATATGTTACTCCTAGGATTTTGGGTGTGTGTGTATGTGATAGGGTTGTGTTGTTTATGGTGAGTTGAGGGATGTATTCGTGTTCTCCTGTCCAACTTGTGAGCAGGGTTGCGGTGGATTTGGCTGGGGCTAGATTAAGTCTGTTTGTAGAGCACCAGCCATGTAGTGTGTTGAGATAGGGTTGAAGATCTGTTGCTCTTTTTGGGTCATGGTGTGTGCATGTGAGTGTTATGTCATCTGCATAGGAGGCTAAGTTTATTTGGGGCGTAGTTATATCGTGCATGTACAGATTGAAGAGTGCGGGCGATAGGACGGATCCTTGTGGGACTCCGTTTGGAAAGTTTCTGATTTTAGATGACTGACCGGCAAAAGATACGTGTGCACATCTGCCTGCTACCTGCCTGGCCAGCCACCTTTTTGTGTTGTTGTGCATGTTTGTGTTGTAGATTTTGTTTGTTAGGTTGTGGCGGGGGATGGCATCGAAGGCTTTACTAATGTCGAGTGTGGCTAATAGTGATCTGTGTGGTGGTCTAGCTGAGTTGATGCCGTCGAAAGCTCTTTGTGTAAGGTCTGTGAGAAGAGTGTTTGTGGAGTGCAGTGGCCTAAAGCCATGTTGTGTTGGAGCTAGGGGTAGGTCAGGTGTAATTAGTTGTAATACTAGGCGTTCCTTGACTTTGGAGGGGGAGCAAAGGAGTGTGATGGGGTGGTGCGAGGAGGGTAGCGTGGGGTCTTTGTTGGGTTTGGGGAATGTGATGATGATACCATGCTTCTAAATGTCTGGTATTGTGTTGTGTGAATAGCTGTAGTTTGATATGTTAGTGAGTGCTTGTATGCCTTGTGGTCCCAGGTGTCTGAGGTGTATGTTGCTTATGTTGTCTAGGCCACAGGCGGGTGAGTGCTTGAGATTGTTGATGATATGCTTTGTCTGGTGATTGGTGAAGGGTGTATAGTCAGGGTCTGTGGGGAATTGTCTCTTACGTCGGATGACACGTCGGTCGTCTTTGTGAGGTTTTAGGTGGCTGACATGTGAGAAGTGATTGATGAGAGTGTTTGCTTGTTGTTTACATGAAGGAGTAGAGTCTGTTGTTGTGATTGCAGCATGTGATTGTGTTGAGTTGCTGTTGGAAAGTGTGATGCTGTTTAGTGTTTTGTAGAGTTTTTGGGGTTTGTTTTGTGATCAAGTGTTTGTAGGAAGTTATTCCAATTTAGTTTTTGTTGTTCTTGTATTTTGTTGTTAGTTTGGGTGTTGAGTGCTTGAATTTGTTGTGTGATGTCTTGTGTGTGGAGTGCTGGGGAGTGGTTCAGTATGTCGCATTGTCTGATGAGGTTTTGAATTTCTGGTGTGAAGTTGGGGTTGTGTCTTTTTCTGTTACCTCTTGGAATGTGTTTCTTGTCAGCGTTTTGGATAGTTTTATTGAGTATGTGTACAGCATTGTTGATGTTAGTGATGGGTGTACTGTTTAGAGTTGTGAAGTGTTGTTCTGTCTCATTTGTGAATGCTTCCCAGTTAGCTCTTTTATAATTGGTGTATGTGCGTTTGTGGCTAGCTGGGGTGAGTCTGGTTTTGGTGGTGATAATGATCGGGAGGTGGTCAGAGTCTAAGGTTCTGACCATCCTCCAGGATGTTGTGGGGGCGAGTTCTGGGGAGCAAAAGGTGATGTCTGGAGATGATGGGTTATAGAGGGCTTGGTGAGGAATATGGGTATGTTGATGGATGTCGTTAAGGATGATGAGGTTATCGGTTTGGTTTTGTAGTACCAGCCCTCTGTCTGTGTCGGGGTTGTTGACAAACCAGGCCGACGTCTTGGCGTTGAAGTCACCACCCAGGATGGTGTGTGGGGTGTTTGTGATGTGTTGTAAGTGTGGTCTGTATTCATTTGGTACTGTAGGGGATGTTTGGGGAGGGATGTATGTGTTTATGATGGTTATGTTGGAGTTGTTGCCAGTGCGTATTTTAATTGACTGTATTTCTGTTGTGTTATCATTTGGGGGGAGGAGGGATTTGGTTTGTACACTGGTTACTATGTATGATATTTCTTTGTGTACCAGGGTGGTGAGTCCACCGCCCCCGCCGACAGCCCGGTCTTGTCTGA
Organism: Paralithodes platypus; assembly: GCA_032716605.1. Classification (NCBI taxonomy): domain Eukaryota; kingdom Metazoa; phylum Arthropoda; class Malacostraca; order Decapoda; family Lithodidae; genus Paralithodes; species Paralithodes platypus. Next base: position 38,721,013 of record CM064521.1, read on the forward strand.
TGGTGGTGAAATTATGAAATGTGGGTGTTTTTTGTGTTGTGCGGAGTTTTGTTTCTTGTAAGATGGCAATGTGTATGTTGTGTTGTTTGATGAAGTGTGAGAGTTCGGGTTTCTTTGTGTTGATGCCATCTATGTTCAGTTGAAGAATATTAATGTTATGTGCACGATGTATGTTGGGTGCTGCTGCACGAGGATGGGGTGGAGGGGGGGGGGGGTGAGGGAGGGGCTGGGGGTTGGGATGGGTGAGGTGGGGGTTGGAATGGATTAGGATGGGGTGTGGTGTGTTGAGTTGAGGATGTGGATGGTATGGGAAGATTAGGTGGGTTAGGGAGGAGAGGTGGACGGGTTTTAGGGGGGGGAGTGGATGATATGGGAAGGTTAGGTGGGTTGGGGAGGAGAGGTGGACGGGTTTTAGGTGAGGGATTTGACTGGGAGAGGGAGGGGCATGAGGAACAGGTCCAGGTGTTTGTGTAGTGTTTCTTGGAGGCAAGTGTTGTGCAGGTGAAGTGGGTCCAGTTCCCACATGAATTGCAGAGAACTGAACCCTTAGTATGGCGACTCGAAGTGATGGGTTTTGAGGATGTTGGACATGTGTATGTGTACGTGGGTCCTGGGTTGCTCTCAATGTCTCCGGCTAGAAGAAGTCTTCGAGAAATGACAGCCGGAGAGTCATTTCTCGGTGTAGGAAAAACTGTGTGATGTGTGTGTGTGTGTGGTGTGAGAGGTGTGGAAATTCCCGGCGCGACCGAAGCCGCTCCAAGGACCCGTGCCCCCAGGGTACCAAACTGTAATAACAAGTTGTGTGAAAGAGCCGGGGCGAGCTGCAATGTGTATGAACTAATTGAGGTTCTGCACAAGTGCTCATTTGTTCAAGTGCAGCATCAACTTGTGGCCCAAGAGAAGATGGAGAGGCACCAGAAGGCAAGCCATTCCCTGTTTCAAGCCACTTTTCTGCAGGCGTGGGATGTACCGTAATGATTTTTTTTTTTTTTTTTTTTTTTTTTTGTATGTATGAAAAAACTACGACTAGGCTAGCCTAAATATTTAATAATACAAATAGCCTACATATATCTTTTATAATTTTTATCATTTATGAATTATGTCTCAAAATAAAACAAAAACAATTGAACTGATAATAAATATGATTAAGGGTAATTCCAATAAGGAATGAATGTATATAAAAAGGAAATAAATATATATTATACAGTATATAAAACAAAGACAATAGAGGAGACAGTTGAAAAGGATGTTTCTCCCAAAAAAACACCACTTAACTGGAACACTCGTCGACGACATAGAACACTCGTCGACGTCGACGAGAATTCCGGTCGACGAGAGTTCCAGGTACCTTACAGATTAGGCTAGGCCTAGGCTAGCCTTGGTAAGATTAGGAGTAGGCTAGTGGGCCGCGGGCGTACCACTAAGTTCCAAATTTTAAAACTAGGCCTACTGTAGGCTAGCCTAGGCTATTACAGATTAGGCTAGGCCTAGGCTAGCCTTTAGGCTACAATATTACGTTCGGAAGCCATTAGCCATACTGTCGTGGGGCTACAATGCAATAAATAATGTTCGCATGCTTTCGGTTAGGCCTAGGCTACTACCGATGCGTTTCCTTTTAGCCTTATAATTTGACCGCTTTTGGGTTGAGGCAACTTGAGGTGAGGCTGGGTTCTAGCAGCTAAGCAGTCCCAGCCAAAGGCCGGTTTCCGGGTTTCTCCTATACTCCTAAATTGCAGGCTCGGTGCTCACTAGCCTATCGCTCACCAAGCAACAATGGACGATAAATCTACAGTTATACTACCCCTATTTTGGGTAAGATTAGGAGTAGTGGGCATACCACTACCAACATACAGCATAACTCATCTATAAAACATTAACCTAACCAAACAACCTAACCTAACCTAACCTAACCTAACCTAGTATTCATGTAGTACTAGGTTAGGTTAGGTTAGGTTAGGTTTTTTTTTTTTTTTTTTTTTTTTTTTTTTTTTTCTATATTCCAACTTACTTCCTCTCGGGCATAGGCTGAGAGCCTTAACCCGGTGAGACCCAGCGTCGCACGTGTTGCGTCGGCAGTGTTTGATCACCGACTCCCAGCGACGCATCACGTGCGTCCGACATATAAAAAACACTTACGTGGCTCGTAAGGTAGGAAATGGCGGGAGAATAGGAGGGGGAGGTACCGTAGTGTGTGTGGGAGCCGGGCCAGTAGGTGTGAGCGGGCCGAGACAGCCGCGCGGCTGGTGGTGGTGGGCTTAGTGGGGATAGTTTACACCCTTAGTTGACCGCCACTTTGAACCTTCATTACTCCGGTCGTATGGGAGCTAGAGGCTTGAGATTTATGTGAGACACTCCTTAGGATGTATGCCGTACAATGCCATACTCAGTTTTTACCCTAGTGCTCCCGGGCGGGTGGTCATGTTGGGGAGACGAACTATTGAAACCCCCCCCCCCCCCAAATAACCGAAAAAGGATTTTTTTTATTTTTGTCTTCATTTCTCACCATTCTCTTCCATTTTGGCTCAACAAATTTTTTTGAGGCTCCCCCCCCCCCCAAAAAAAAAATGTCCAAGGTGATTTTTTTTTCTTTTTTTTTTCATTTCTCATCCTTGTCTTCCATTTTAGCAAACAAAAAAAAGAAGTGAAAATGGCTTGGGACTGGGGTGAACAAAATATTATAACTAGCCGGGGCTCAACGGGTTAACATTCACCGCTTTACAATGAACAGTGAAGCCCGTGAGGTCTTGTTCCAGTCTAGGGAGTGAGACGTGAAGCACGTAGAGTACAACGAGCACCTGCCATCTTGCCTTCACATGAGGCACGGTGCTCACTCATGGCCCGAAACGACCCCATCTCTGAAGCCACCTCGTTCCCGTGCTTCACTGTCTCACCCCCTACACTCGGACTCTCACACTTACACGCACACAACGCCACCTGTTGAGCAGATAACTCACCAGGCATTGCATCCCTATAGCATATTTTAAATATGGGAATATTCATACAGTGCTATTTAATCAGGGAACAATGTGGGTATTTTATTGACGTTTCGGTGGGCTTGTGGTAATGCACTGATACTAGGTACAGCACAAATTCCATCCCAATAATATCTTCCCATTGATACATCGGGATTTGAACCCGGGACCTTTGGATTTCCAGGCCAGTGGCAAGACCACTCCACCACACCTCCCCTTAATGTTTTATAGATGAGTTATGCTGTATGTTGGTAGTGATACGCCCACTACTCCTAATCTTACCAAAAATTCACAACCGTCATTCCGAACAACTTGAAGCAACCATTGTTGAAACTGAAACTGTTGTCTACTGTAAGAAGAAACTGTAAGAATATAAACAACAGCCGGTTGGACCGATGCCGCGCATCTCCGAACACAAGAAGGAGAGGCGTCATTTGTTTTTATGTGGCTGTGTGTTGTTGTTTCAGTAGTGAAAAGTGTGTCATATGGCTAAAATCGCGGAAAAATGTGCTTCACGGAAATCGTCATCACATCTGAACCAGTTGACTTAAAGAGCTCTTCTCAATGCCAGTCTACAGGTACGAAACAGATCTACGCTTGGAGATGCGTGGGAATACGGTAGCCTGGGCGTAGACTTTTTTTGGCCAAATCACCTGGATTTCGGGGATATATTATAGAATGCGTAACCGGTGCTGGAGGGTTAATTCCGCGCACTAACCAATACGCTATCAAGACAGTTAAAGGTATATACACAAGCCTGCCAATTATTATCTATTCTCGAATACTGGATATTAATCTAAGCATGTACAATTGTACATACGGTATAGCCTATATGTAGCGCCAACGAACCTGACAAGTTTCTTGACCCCTTAACTTCTCATAACTCAAAAGGGTCTAGGGCAAACTGGTTGTAAATATCCACACCTATTTCCTGGTGGGCTTTTCCCTAATGATAGAAATGTCAGCTCGATTGCTTTAATTCATTTAGAGTTAGGAGAAGTTAAAGGGTCAAGAAAATTGTCAAGTTGGTTGGCGCTACCTATAATGATTACACAAATGGAAGGGGTAATTGATGGAGTACTTAACCCGGGAACTGCGGGAAGACTCTTAAGAGTTCCCCCGGCGGACTGCGGGAAGACTCTTAACCCGTGGAGCCCCGGCTAGTTTTGTAATGTTTGCGCACCAGAACCCGGCCGGTTTTCAAAAAATGGTTTTATTCCAGAAACAATAGCGAATGGGTTAGGAATGAAGGAAAAACCACGAAAAACCGCTCAAAAAGCTTAAAAAATGGTCCTACAGAGCCCCCGAAAACGGATTTTACAAGAATAAAAAATTGAAGGCAATTATCCCAAAAAAACAGGTTATAGCGCGCTCGCGCGCACGCACGTGGACTTTGAGAGTTTTCAACCATCGGCACGGTTGCGTGGGATACGTACACAGTTCCCATACAAATCTGAGCCCTCTTGAGTGGCTACACCTGAGGTTACGGTCGGCGCAATTAGGGTGACGCGCCAGGCGCGTCTCTGGGGCTGTGCGTTACATACATTGCCGATGCGTCAGACGCGTCGCTGGGGCTGTACGGGTTAAGAGAGAAAAAAAAAATCAACTTTAAACATCGAAGGAAGAAAAAAAAAAAAAAAAAAAAAAAAAATGCCCCTGGGCCATGCAAAATATCACTCCTCTACCTCCCCTCCTTCCCCACTTTCCTCCCCTCCTTCAGTTATCACCTATTTTCCCTGTTATTCCCTTATTCTGAGGTATATTTTCGTGCTAACATTAGCGAGTTGCAAGCAGGGCATTGTCATCACTGTTAGCAAGCGAGTGCAAGAGAGAGAGAGAGAGAGAGAGAGAGTATCGATCGACTGTGTCTCAGTGGCCTTGGGGGAAATTGGCGGGAATGCAGGTTGCCTCACCCATACATTATATAACTCGCGGCCTGTATCTCCGATTTTGACCATCCAAACGCTGTTTTCACTCGTTTTATTGTTTTAACAGGTTAATACCTTTATAATCAACCCATAATAGGCGCGTATGGATAAGTATTAATGCTATTTATGGTAAAATGAATATTTTAGTGATGGAAACAGCTCAAATACATGCACACAGGCAGAGGTGTCTAATTACCCCCATGTGCACTTAAGAGGTTAACAGAAGGGAAGGCCTCGCTAGGAATGTTTCCCAAATAAAATGGTGATTCTCCTCACTCAAGCTCAAGATATTTCGGAAACTCACTAAATAACTAGTGTGTTTGTAATATGAAATCACAAGTATTTTTTTCTACTCTTATCTATGGTTCATTCAGAAATATTCTATTAAAATGTAAAACTTGCAAACTAAACAAACCAAAATTGGGACAAGGACAATATAAAGTCAAATTAAATTATCAAAATTGCTATGTGGAAACAACGCTTACTAAAATGAAAATTATTAAATAAAAGAACACAATCCACCACATAGGGTGAATTTTTTATAAATATTTCAAAATTATCGCTTTTAGCTTAACCCTTCCCGCACGTGCTCGCTATCCTAAGGACGTTGTTGACATCCGGGCGATATGGCCGAAAAACATCTACACTTAGGCTACCGTATCTTTGTTATTTTAACTGCTAGAACATTCCCACGCATCTCTAAACGTACTGCGGTTTCCAATCTGTAGACTGGCGTTAAGTAGAGCTCTCTAATTCAACTGGTTCAGTTGTGATGACGATGTTAGCAATATGACACTTTTCATCACTAAATCTGTCTTAGCAGACCACACAACAACAAAGCTTCGACGTCTGCTTGTTTTCGGAGGTGCGCGCGTCGCCTCCGACCAGCTGTGTTTACATACGTCGGACGCACGGCTTTCAAAACAAGCTTACAGATTTTAAAATGACACCCGGGCTCCTGCCCATCTGCCGCGGTGTCATTTTAAAATGCTGCCCGGGCGGGAAGGGTTAAATGATACGGCCGTCGGACCGAATATATTCATTCTTGGTCGGTTTTAGACCATGAGAATTACTTTTTATACACTATATTTTAAATACATAAAATAAGGAATGGGTATTATAATGTAAAACTTGCAAAATCAACAAACCAAAACTTATACGAACACAGTAAAAAGACAAAACAACTAATCAAAATCGCTATGTGGAAACAACGCTCAAGTAAAATAATAACTTATAAATAAAAGAACACAATCCATCACATAGGGTGTACATTACTACATGATCAAGTTAATCTGGTTCCCAACCAAACTAATCGCACACATAACAACGCACTATAGTCACGTTCAAGTATTTAGTCAATTTGGGAGGTCGGGGACGTTCTGGTAAATTTTACTATACTCTGCATGAATATAGAAACTACAATTAGTGTCAAAATGTTCTATTAAAATCAAATTTGCAACTTGACAAGACATTAACAATACTGTAGTACAAAATACAAATATCTCTCATTAACCCTCCTGGCCCGGGCAGGCTCTCAAAATGACAGGGTGGGCTACCCGGGCGATCTGGCCGAAAAACGTCTAGGCCTAGGCTACCGTATTTTTGTTTAGTTTAACTGCTAGAAATTTCCGACGCATCTATAAATGTAGTGCGGTTTCCAATCTGTAGACTGGCGTTGAGTAGAGCTCTCTATGTCAACTGGTTCAGTTGTGATGATGATTTCAGTGGAGAGCACTTGCAGGCGATGTTAGCAATATGACGATCTTTTCACTACTGAAACAACGACATACAGACATACAATAACAAACGAGTCTTCTCTTTCTTGTTTTCGGAGGTGCGGTGACGTAACGATCGGCTTTGTTTACATGCGTCGGACGCACGGCGTTCAGACCAAGCTGAATAGGCTTTCAAGCTTACAGATTTTAAAATGACACCCGGGCTCCTGCCCTTAGTTTGTGGTGTCATTTTAAAATGACAACTGGGCCAGGAGGGTTAATATATTCAGGTAGAACAAATTTTAAACCTCTAATTGTCATCGTGAAGTGTATGCCAAATTTATTGTTTTGTCTGTGCGTAATTGAACGGACAATTTCAATGACAACATAGGTTGTTTAGGAGTGCACTAATTAGTATTTTTTATGCTCTTTCCATCTTCATCATCAAAATTTATGTCTCGTAAATATTTGAGTTTACTGTACTGTACCTGTATATGAATATTTTCATCCCCGTCATGCAAAGAGTAATCACTGTAAAATTAGATTAACTTGCTCATGTAGTAATGTACACCCTATGTGGTGGATTGTGTTCTTTTATTTCATAAATTTTATTTTAGTAAGCGTTGTTTCCACATAGCGATTTTGATAAGTTAAGTTGACTTTACTGTATATTGTCTTTGTCCCAGTTTTTGTTTTGTTTTTTGTTTTTTTTTCTATGTGATTGAGGGAGGCAAAAGGCATTACTGCCTATAGCGAGTGCCTCCCCCATAGTTGAAAGAGTGACAGGGCCAAAATCAAGGGACGTTCGAGCCAAAATGCCTGGACACACAGAGTTTGAAGCAATTTAAGTCATAGGAAGAGGGAAAGACTGATTCTGGGAGAGAGTTCCAGAGCTCAGCTGTTGAGTAGAAGAAAGTTTGAGAGTAACGTTTCACTCTTGGGTTGGAGAGTTGCACAGAGTAGGGGTGGGATTGAGTTGCAAGACGGGTACCACGTGCCCTACGTAAAGGAGGTGGTATGCACTGGGATAGCTCTGAGGAACACTGATTATTATAGTAGCGATAGAATAGCGAGAGAGATGCAACATTGCGGCGGAGAGAGAGAGATTGCAGAGAGTTGGTGAGTGGACGGGAGTTAATGATACGAAAGGCCTTCCTTTCAACTTTGTCTAGGAGAGCGGTGTGAGAGGAACCTCCCCACACATGTGAACAATACTCAATACAAGGGCGCACTATGCCCCTGTACAGAGCAAGAAGCTGTGCTGGGGAAAAGAACCCCCTAAGGCGGTTGAGCGCACCCAGCTTCTGGGAGGCTGCCTTAGCAAGACTGGTTGTTGTTGTTGTTGTTGTTGTTGTTCCCCAAGCTGCCTGGCCGAACAGCCCCAAGGCCCCGAGTAAGGCCAAGGCCATAAACGAGCGCCCCCACAGAACCCTCCCTGCCGACCACAACAAAGCCTGGGTGACCGAAGCCACTCCATGGCGGGGAGCTGAGAGGGTGCGTAAACGCCCGGGAAACCAAAGCCCCACCCAGGGCCCTGTGCCCCTCAGCAATTATGAAGAGAAAGTTGAGGGGCAAAGGAATAATGTGACACTTTAGCTTCCAATCTTGGTAGATTGGGAGGTCAATCCACGGAAGAGACGCCGTCACTTGAGATTTAGAAAATATATAAGTAAAAGGAACAGTCAGAGTAAGCTATGGGTATGGCAGAGATCGCTCAGGTCTCACTCTGATAGACCAGCCCATCGCCAGCAAGACTGGTAATATGGTTTGCAAGTTTTACATTTCAATTTATGTATGCAGGCATTTAACCTATCTGGCAAGCTATGCGGCTATGAAGATAGCCGGCAATGAATATGGATTTATGGCAATGAATATGGAAGCTTTGAAAATAAGAACCAAATCTCTACCACTGATTTTATATGACTATTTTGGTACAGTAGGGTCTCACATAAAACGAGTATATGGTCGATAAACGAGGGCGTTTTATGCGATTTCGTTTTATGTGAACACAGCATTTTGGTGGCCCAATATCGTCAATGTTCACTGGAAGCGTAAATTTCCGTCAGGAGCGTACGATATTTCGTACGTTTTGTACGATATTTCGGCGTTCTATATGAAAGCGTACGATATTTTGTACGTTTTGTACGATATTTCGGCGCTCTATATGAAAACTCCTCGGATTTGCCCCACTTTGGCGGCGGACTCGTTGTATGTGATCACATTCGTTCTGATCGAAAATTAAATATTAATATTTTAGGTCGCTCGTTTTATGCGAACACGTTTTATGCGGGACCCTACTGTATCTGTACTAATGACGGAACAGGAACAAAATATGATGGCTTACTGTAGATCGTGTCTGGGGCGATAATTTCTTGACCATATACACAGTGACGATATCCAAGCCTTTTTATGAAATGTTCAATGCTATACCGTATAAATTTATTTCAGTCATATACTGTATGTGTCAGAGTACGGTATATGCATCATCATCATCATCTCTCTCTGGCGTAGGGATGCGGCGACCCCACCGCCTACCACGCCCGCCACTTTGGTGGTGCAATCAGCTTCTGTAGCAGTGGACCACTGGTTTCTATCTTCAGAAAATTCCTATGCTTGGTATGCTTCCAGCCAGGGCCCCACTGGGGTAAATAAAATAGCAAAACAGTGGTGGAACTGCTCTGGGTCTGCTCCTTCAGTGTTCATGGTCATAATCCACTTAGTGGAAATGGCACTGTGGATTGGTCAGTCGGGGCATGTCTGGGAGCCTGGAGGCAGTTAAATGTATAGTGGTGAGCGAAAGGGTTAAAAGAAATTGGCCTTCTGCTGAGACGTTATTCTATCGAAATATGTTTAAATTTAGCTTGAAAAGGGTCTGAGTGGGCAATTATGATTTTGAAGGAAGTCGCATTTTTGTTAGGCTAAGGGACAAACTATAATATATTGCTCAAATATGGCAAAAACAAGCAAAAATTCTCAATAATAATTTAACAAAATATCCTAATAACCCGCAAGAGGTGAAATCAGAAGTTGGTAATGTGTTTTCCTGTTACTTTGTGCCTCAGTGTGTTCCTGGACGACACGACGAGAGCGGCCATGGGTGCCCAGGCCGTGTCCCTGGCCCAGCAGATTGGTTACTCCTCGGCCGGCACCGTGGAGTTCCTGGTCGACTCTCAATGCAACTTCTACTTCGTCGAGATGAACACCAGGCTGCAGGTGAGAGAGAGAGAGAAAGAGAGCGTGAGTGAGAGTGAGAGCGTGTTCTGAGAGTGAGTGAGAGAGTGTTGAGAGAGAGAGATAGAGAGTTACACAGTTACACAGATATTCAGACCACACAGACCTTGCGGTCCCTATTAGGTGGTCCAGCCTTAATACTACTAGACATGGAAAGTTTACAGTAACAGAATAGGACAGCAAAGTAGAAGGCTCTCTCCCCACCCTCCCACCACAGAATGAGAGAGAGAGAGAGAGAGACTGACTGACTGACTGTCTGTCTGTCTGTCTGTCTGGAGGGGGGGGGGGGGGGCATTACCACTATGGAGTGACCTTGGTGACCCTGGTCTCTGGTTCTTCTCCTGGATGACCTAGATGTGTGTGAATTTGTATTTTGTTTTTGTGTGTTCATTATTTATTTTTATTTTATTTTTTTGTGTCCTGTTATCCCTGTTCGGGCTCTGTCTCGAGTCAGCCACCTCCAGAAAAAAAGAAAAAAAAAGAAAGAAAAACATAGGGAATGGTAAATAGATAGATAGATAGATAGATAGATAGATAGATAAAGAATGTATCCTACCCCCTTAATGTTTGTTTCAGGTAGAGCATCCCCATCACCGAGTGCATCACGGGGGTGGACCTGGTGCATCAGATGATCCGGGTAGCCAAAGGTACGTTCTCAGTCCCACGCAATAAACCTACAGTATCTGGGGCAGGGCGGGTCTTTTGGGAACGGCCTGGTTTGACTTCATTAGTTTAACCCCTTCTGTACTGCAACGGCTTTCTAATATTATTATAGCTATACAGTATTTAGATGATTGTGTGCAGCTTAAAAAGGGTTTGTGGTAGTAAAAAGGGTTAAGAGATATTATTATAGCTATATTTAGATGATTGTGTGCAGCTTAAAAAGGGTTTGTGGTAGTAAAAAGGGTTAAGAGATATTATTATAGCTATATTTAGATGATTGTGTGCAGCTTAAAAAGGGTTTGTGGTCGTAAAAAGGGTTAAGAGATATTTGTTTTAGCCTGTTAGTTGCTAGAGGCCCTTTTGAAACTGAATAAAATTGTCTAATAGTAGCCAGAATAAAGTTAAAAGAGCGTCGCCGGTACAGAAGGGGTTAAGGAGGGTAACCTGCTTTTTTCTCTCCTTTTCTCTCTTTCTCTGGCTTGTATCCATTCGGTCCCATTCAGCCTACTGGCTCACTACCGCTCGCCAGGAAAAAATCAACACCTGTCAACACAATCAAGATTGAGCCTAATATTTATTTAATTGATGCATGACATATTCATAGAGGTAGAGTTTACGAAACAAACTTTAAAAATACATCAGAATTGCAAAAAACACACAAAATTTGCTCAATCTCTAACAGTTGGTGTCACTTCTTATGGAAGCCATATGTTATCACAAAATCTTGCATTCACAGGCCTCATAGTTTTTGTAGGAAATTGAATGTCCGAACCATCCCACTGACCGAGCCATCACTGCTCTCCCCCATGTATTGTATGTACTGTATGTATGTATATACTGTACTCAGGCACGTACCCCATAGCTGGGGGTGGCCGACTCGAGACAGAGCCCAAACATAAAAATAATAACGAAGTGGCTACGGGACACCACCAGGGGTGTCATGCAGCCCAGCCAGTGAGGCTGGGCTACGGGACACCACTGGTGGTGTCCCGTAGCCCAGTCTCACTGGCTGGGCTGCGTGACACTACCAGTGGTGTCTCGCAGCCCAGCCACACTGGGTAGGCTACGGGACACCACCACAAGTGTGCCTGCTTCCTTGCACTGTCCAGCACAGCTCTCCTATAAAAATAACTGGCTATTTTTGCCGGGTAAGGAGTCCCCACAGCCGACGCCGGGGTCGCAAGCGTGTGCGTCGTGTCACGTTCACGTGATGCGGGTAGAACAGTTCCCATTTCACTAACATTTTCATCACCTTCATGATGTTCACCGCATCCAACATTGTCATCATTATCATCATCACCATCGTCATCATCAGTGCTATGAAAGCCCTGGAATTCTTTGCCATCTTCCACTTCATCAACATCTTCATTAACCACATGCTCTTCGTCAAAATCACTCGCAATCTCAATCTCACTAAGTTCATCACTATCGTCATTTAACTCTTTTAGTACACATGCAACACCACCGGGACTTAGGAATGCTTTCTTGGTCCTTTTAGCCTTGCCTTTCTTAGACTTACGGGTCGCGGCGGCGGACGTCGATTCGGACACAGCGATTTTTTTCGGGTTAACTCCAGCCATCATGGATGCGAGATAAGAACTCATGCTGCCTGGTAGTTTGTGCTTGGTGGCGTTGCGGTCGACCACGCACAAACAAAAATCCGCCCGCACAATTTGAACGCTTTGATTTTGATTTTGCCTCATATGAGGCCTCCCTGACTCCTAACCAAAATACGTTTTGCCTCATATGAGGCCTCCCGGATTCCAAGGGTTAACATAATAAGTCTTATTTGGACTTTTTGTAATCTATGAATCATTTCTAATGCGATGGAATTGAAAAATATAATATCCTTCCAGCACATAGATAAAAACAAAATAAGAAACAATCAACAAAAGATATCCCTCCGTCTTCTCTAGACAACCCGGCGCCGACCCTCCGATCGGAAGATTTGAATTTTATTTTTGTCTTCGTAGCGCAATGGATAAATGCACTGAATTTTGGTGTGAACATCCTAGGTTCGAATCCCTGGACTGCCACATGTATTTGTTGATTTCATTTATTGAGTTTAGGAGTTGTTGTTGTTGTTGTTGTTGTTCCCCAGGCTGTCTGGCCGAACAGACCCAAGGCCTCAAGCAAGGCCAAGGCCACAAACGAGTGCCCCCACAAAATCCTCCCTGCTTACCACTAACAAAGCCCGGGTGACCGAAGACACTCCAAGGCAGGGAGCTGAGGAGGGTGCGGAAACGCCCGGGAAACCAAAGCCCCACCCAAGGCCCTGTGCCCCTCAGCAATTATGAAGGGAAAGCTGAGGGGCAAGGGAAAAATGTGACGCTTTGGCTCCCAATCTGCCAACTTCTAGGTTGGCAGTAGGGAGGTCAATCCACGGAAAAGACGCCGCCACTTGAGATCTAGAAGATATATAAGTAAAAGGAACAGTCAGAGTAAGCTATGGGTATGGCAGAGATCGCTCAGTTCTCACTCTGATAGACCAGCCCATCACCACATGACTAGTTTAGGAGTTTAGGAGTAAAGTCGGTTGGTGGAGGGAACATAATAATTTATTGTTTTTTTTCCCACTTGCCCTTAGCAACTCTCTCTCTATCTCTCTCTCTCTCTATACATTACCATAACTATGTCTTATTTGGACTTTTTGTAATCTATGAATAATTTCTAATGCTATGGAATTGAAAAATATAATATCCTTCCAGCACATAGATAAACAAGAAATAAGAGACAGTCAACACAAAATATAATATCCTTCCAGCACATAGATAAACAAGAAATAAGAGACAGTCAACACAAAATATAATATCCTTCCAGCACATAGATAAACAAGAAATAAGAGACAGTCAACACAAAATATAATATCCTTCCAGCACATAGATAAACAAGAAATAAGAGACAGTCACACAAAAAATAATATCCTTCCAGCACATAGATAAACAAGAAATAAGAGATAGTCAACACAAATATAATATCCTTCCAGCACATAGATAAACAAGAAATAAGAGACAGTCAACACAAAATATAATATCCTTCCAGCACATAGATAAACAAGAAATAAGAGACAGTCAACACAAAATATAATATATCCTTCCAGCACATAGATAAACAAGAAATAAGAGACAGTCAACACAAAATATAATATCCTTCCAGCACATAGATAAACAAGAAATAAGAGACAGTCAACACAAAATATAATATCCTTCCAGCACATAGATAAACAAGAAATAAGAGACAGTCAACACAAAATATAATATCCTTCCAGCACATAGATAAACAAGAAATAAGAGACAGTCAACACAAAATATGGTTATACTGATGTTTTGGACCGACAGTTAGCCCATCGATCTGTTTAGGCCTAATAGGTCCGGTAGAGCATATACATCATTGCTATATATGGCATTAAGAGCTGAAATGTATTATAAGGGAGAAAAAATAAAATGCTAAAATACATGTACTAGGCTACTGTAAAACAATAAGTTTTTCAGTCAGTACCCAACGAGCGGGGGTGTGGGGGCGGCAGCCCCCACCCATATACTAGGTTAGGTTAGGTTAGGTTAGGTTAGGTTAGGTTGTTAAGTTAGGCTAATAGCACATAAAAAAAAAAAAAAAAAAAAAAAAAAAAAAAAAAAAAAAAAAAGTAACCCAACCAGCGGGGGTGTGGGGGCAGCAGCCCCCACCCATATACTAGGTTAGGTTAGGTAAGGTTGTTAGGTTAGGCTAATAGCCTAGAACATTAAAAAAAAAAAAAAAAAAATCTAACCCAACCAGCGAGGGTGTGGGGGTGGCAGCCTAGCTAAGGTTGTTGGGTTAGCTAATGTCTTCCCAAAGTTGACTATTTTTATAACATGAAATATTATGCTACCCAGTCCACCCCGTGAAATCCGAGCCAGCTTTCGTCAAAAGTTGGCTCGGGTATTCACAAAATTGGGTTGTATGGGTTTGCAATTTGGGAAAACCCGAGCCAAGTTTTGATACAAAACGCTATATTATTGTATTTTTACCCTTTTAACCCCTCATTTTCCCTGAACTTCATAGCCCTCCCCACTAGTGGGGGGCGTGTTTTTAGATTGTTGGATAATGGGTAAATACTCATTTCCGCTCCTCTTCAGTATAAAACTACACTATATCTGAAGGAAAAATTACAAAAAACAAAATAAAACTTACTGAAATCGCTGTCGGTCCAAAAAGTCAGGTTTACCCAAAATATAATATCCTTCCAGCACATAGATAAACAAGAAATAAGAGACAGTCAACACAAAATATTCCCAGTCTTCTCTGCAAATAGGCGCGAGGTACCGAGCGTCGGGAGATTTAATTTTATTTATTTATTGCTTTTTTTTTTTTGCTGATTATGAGATGGTGGGAAAAAAAATCTTTAATTCCATCATATCGGAAATTATTCACAGAATATATAGAGACCAAATAACATACACTTTTAAAGTGTGTTCAATAGTTTTGCATTATAAATAGGGTTATAACTTCTTCTCTACTTTCTGGTCTGTTGAACCATAATAAAGAGAGGGGGAGAGAGGGAGCGTCCCAGACAGTGACAACCAGTCTGATGATGATAATGATATGATGGACAATATTTCTGTGTTCTCTGGTTTCGATGAGGACGATCAACATGCCTGGGAACCTGGAGGGGGCCGATTTGCTAGCTGTAGCGCAAGGTTATCACAGTAACGGGGTCGGGGTTAAGGCCGGGACGGGGCAGGGGGAGGGTCCGAGGGAGTACAGCGGTGGGGATATCTACAGAACTTCAACACGTCTATTCACACAAATAGGTCAGTAACAGGTCCAAAACAGTTCCTATTGATGCTTAATGTATTCTATATGTCATATACATATGGAAGAGGAGAGGAAAGCTATTGCAGGTATAAAGGAAAATTCCAAGTACTGTACTTCTTTTCATATGCCAAACTAAAGGCTAAATCAGCATCAAACATCGGCCCACTAAGCAAAGGGGATGGGTCATTCACAGGGGACAAAAAGGAAATGAGCGAACTCTTACGCCGGCAGTATGATATGGCCTTCAGTGAGCCTGATGAAACAAAAGCCATCAGAGACCAAAATATATTTTTCATGGAAACCTCCCCCACGGAAGCCCCCCAGATGCTGGATATTGATTTCGGTTCAAAAGACATAGAAGAGGCCATTTCCAACATGCCATCCCACTCGGCACCAGGCCCGGACTCATGGAGTTCGATCCTAATGAAGAAATGTAAGGAAAACCTCTCAAAAAAAACCTGGCTATAATTGTGGAGAAGGAGTCTAGACACTGGTGAAATACCAGATAGCTTAAAAAATGCAATAATTGCCCCACTGCATAAAGGAGGGAGTAAAGCACTACCAAAAAAGTACCGCCCGGTAGCTCTAACCTCCCACATCATTAAAGTTTTCGAGTGAGTCCTGCGAAGCAAAATCTCAGCATTCATGGAGGCAAATGAACCTCTCACAACCTTTGGAACATTATGACAAAATTCTTAAAGCGCTAGAAGAAAAGAAAAACGTTGATGTCATCTACACCGATTTTGTTAAGGAATTTGATTGTTGTTGTTGTTGTTGTTGTTCCCCAAGCTGCCTGGCCGAACAGCCCCAAGGCCCCGAGCAATTCCAAGGCCATAACCGAGTGCCCCCACAGAACGCTCCCCGCCGACCACAATAAAGCCTGGGTGACCGAAGCCACTCCATGGCGGGGGGCTGAGGAGGGTGCGGAAACGCCCGGGAAACCAAAGCCCCACCCAGGGCCCTGTGCCCCTCAGCAATTATGAAGATAAAGTTGAGGGGCAAGGGGAAAATGTGACGCTTTGGCTTCTAATCTTGGTAGATTGGGAGCTCAATCCACGGAAGAGACGCCGTCACTTGAGATCTAGAAAATATATAAGTTAAAGGAAAAGTCAGAGTAAGCTATGGGTATGGCACAGATTGCTCAGCTCTCATTCTGATAGATCAGCCCATCACCACATGACTAGAACCCAATCCTCTCAGCATCAGCTAGGAAAGGCCCTAGAAAGCCGCCTTTGGCGGGGGGATAGCTCCCCTATTTCAACCCCTTTCGGGGTTGGGCACCCGCCAAATTTGATAAATGTGACCATGGTATAATAGCCCACAAACTAAAAGCAAAAGGTATAATGGGGAAAATCGGACGGTGGATACACAATTTCCTCGTAAACCGGAAACAATCAGTAGCAGTAAACCAAGTCACATCTGAGCCTTCGGATGTAAAAATCTCAGTGCCCCAAGGAACAGTGCTAGCGCCCCTTCTGTTCCTCATTCTAATTTGCAACATA
This sequence comes from Paralithodes platypus, assembly GCA_032716605.1. NCBI lineage: Eukaryota > Metazoa > Arthropoda > Malacostraca > Decapoda > Lithodidae > Paralithodes > Paralithodes platypus. The sequence continues at coordinate 38,737,818 of CM064521.1, forward strand.
GATACTAACACAAGACACAGTACAGTGTCGTCTTTTGCGGATGACACAAAACTAAGCAAGATAGTAAACACACAAGAGGACACGGGCCAGCTGCAGGAAGATATAAATGTAGTGTTCCACTGGACCAGGGAAAACAACATGCAATTCAATGAAGAAAATTCCAATTAATAAGGTACGGAGATAATAATGTCGTTAAAGAGAACACAAACTACCTAAAAGAATCTAACCACATAATAGAACGGAAAGACAGTGTGAAAGACCTTGGGGTCTTAATGTCTGAAAATATGGGTTTCAAAGAACATTACCAGGTCAAAGTTGCGGCTGCGAAACTTTTAACGGGTTGGATTCTGCGTACATTTAAAACATGTGGTGAATTACCTATGATAACGCTCTTCAAATCTCTAGTGCTACCGCGGCTTGAATACTGTAGCGTATTAACATCCCCATACACATCATGTGAAATAAATGACTTGGAGAGTCTCCAAAGAAATTTCACTTCGCATATAAGTTCGGTAAAACAGCTACACTATTGGGATCGTTTAAGAGCACTGAACCTGTACTCGCTGGAATGTAGAAGAGAACGTTACCTAATAATATACACGTAGAAAATCGCAGAGGGTTTAGTACCTAACCTACATACTCCAATAGTCATGAAATTCAGTGATAGAAGAGGCTGGAAGTGCAATATCCCCCGGATGAATAACAGGGGTGCTATGGGCTCTTTGCGAGAGGGCTGGTTATCACACAGAAGCCCACGTCTCTTCACCAAACTCCTACGGCGAGTAAGAGACATGAGGGGCGTCTCTTTAGACAACTTCAAGAGAGCCCTCAATGTCGAACTGCAAAAAGTGCCAGACGAACCCATCTTCGCAAGGGAGCGGGCTGTCTCTTCAAACAGTCTGCTGAACCAAAACACAACCCACAACGAGGGGCGACGTGCTCCTCGGTGCTGCTAGGAGAGTGGCGAACACAACCTAAGGTAACCTAAGGTAAGGCATATATGATGTTGGTGGTATAATGTAATATAAGTCGGCTGAAGGTAGGCAAAAAGGGCCAAAAGGGGCACTTTGGGAAAGTGGCTGGAACAAATTAATTAATTCCCATAAGGCCTGTTATTTCTAAAACACGGTTTTGATATACACAGAACGTACAGGGTACGAATTAACTGTGTATATCAAGACCTGACTGTAGTTCAAATTATGTCTTTGAAAGTGATAAAATGGCCAAAACAATGCTATTTCATGTTAATTTTCTTGTATTCCTCCTCATATTTATTCAAGTCCTCAAACAAAATTGCTCCGGTTTGACACCCATCCTTAACATTAATCCTCCATTGCAAACCCCAATGCACTTAAACAAATTAATGAAAGCATATGGTCATCCTGGGATTCAAACTCGGGACACCACACACAGAACATAAGCACCTAACCATTACACCACCAAAATAGTAAAAATATTAAATACACTGTATTAATGAAAGTATATGATCCTCCCGAGATTCGAACTCGGGACACCACAACCAGAAGATATGCACCTAAACCATTACACCACCAACACAGTAAAAAATATATGTACTGTACCTGTATCGGTATATCTGTAGGGTCTTGAACCCCCTGCTGTACGGTTCCAACTTCCTTATGACTTCAACCTTCTGGGGGTTCCGTTTGAGTGTGCCGTGTTTGTTGCCATCTATTGGTGTAGGTTACAAAGGAGTACAAAGGAGTACAAAGGAGTACAAAGGAAATCAAGCAACAACAGATCTAGTGACCCTTCTAGGTTGCTTGTCCTCCAAAACACTGAGGATCAAGTGTCCAAACAGTGGTTTAGAGTGGGTAAGGGAACATTGGAAAGGGAATTACTGCCCTGGAACTAATGTCCGTGGCAGGATTAGGAAGTTAGTAGGGGACAGATGGGTTAGTAACTGAGGGGGGATAAAATAAAGTTATTCATTTACAAACGCAGTCAGTCGCGGGTTTGATGCGAGATATTTGTCTAGGCGGAGTTTAAATGAATCAACGGTGATGCAGTCTATAACGTTTCGGGGAAGCCCATTCCACAAGTTGACAACTATTGAAGAAGAAATTCTTAGATTCGTGTGAGTTAAAAGATTTACCAATAATTTTGCAACCGTTTCCCCGCGTGTAATTAGATTGGTTGATAGTGAAGTACTTACTACAGTTCATATTGTCGATGCCTTTGATGATTTTGAACACTTGAATTAAGTCACCTCTTAATCTGCGCTGGGTTAAAGGAAATAGATTTAATTCTCTAAGACGCTCTTCGTATGGTTTGTTCTTTAGGCTAGGTATCATTTTGGTAACTCTACGTTGAACTCGTTCTAGCTTGTTTATATCTTTTTGGTAATAAGGGCACCAGGATTGAACGCAGTATTCCAGAAGAGGGCGGACTAAGGAATTGTAAAGGGTTAGGATAACTTCTTTGGATTTATGCTCAAATGACCTGCCTATAAAGCCAATTATTTTGTTTGCCTTCTTAACAACTTCTGAACATTGTTGACTCGGTTTTAGATTACTCGATATTGTTACTCCCAGATCGGTTTCTAGTCGCATATATCTAGTCGCATATATCGGTTTCTTACCGATATAGTCGCACATATCTTGAATGGCCTCAGCAGCAAACGGGAAAGATAGATATGAAAATATTAGCAACAGGGCCAAGTCACGCCATGATTAACATTAGCTTAAAAAAATCAATAAAAATACAGTAGGTTTACAGTACAGTACAGTACAGTACAGTACAGTATAAAAATACAGTAGGTTTACATACTACAGTACAGTACAGTACAGTACAGCACAGTACAGTACAGCACAGCACAGTACAGTACAGTACAGTACAGCACAGTACAGTACAGCACAGTACAGTACAGTACAGTACAGTACAGCACAGTACAGTATAGTACAGTACAGTACAGTACAGTACAGTACAGCACAGTACAGTATAGCAACTTTGAAAACATTATTGCCCACTGTTATGGCAATACAATAGTTTTTTTCTTTTCTTTTTTCTTTATATAAATAAATATATAAATATATATACCTGTATATATACATATATATATATACAGTATATATATATATAAATATATATACTGTTGTTGTTGTTGTTTTTCCCCAAGCTGCCTGGCCGAACAGCCCCAAGGCCCCGAGCAAGGCCAAGGCCATAGCCGAGCGCCCCCACAGAACCATCCCTGCCGACCACAATAAAGCCTGGGTGACCGAAGCCACTCCATGGCGGGGAGCTGAGGAGGGTGCGGAAACGCCCGGGAAACCAAAGCCCCACCCAGGGCCCTGTGCCCCTCAGCAATTATGAAGAGAAAGTTGAGGGGCAAAGGAAAGATGTGACGCTTTGGCTTCCAATCTTGGTAGATTAGGAGGTCAATCCACGCAAGAGATGCCGTCACTTGAGATCTAGAAAATATATAAGTAAAAGGAACAGTCAGAGTAAGCTATGGGTATGGCAGAGATCGCTCAGTTCTCACTCTGATAGACCAGCCCATCACCACATGACTAGAACCCAATCCTCTCAGCATCAGCTAGGAAAGGCCCTAGAAAGCCGCCTTTGGCGGGGGGATAGCTCCCCTATTTCAACCCCTTTCGGGGTTGGGCACCTGCCTATATATATATATATATATATACTGTTGTTGTTGTTTCTTACAGTTTCTTACAGTAGATCCTCTGGAAAAAGGCAAACTATGCCTGTGTATCCAGCTCAGTACCAGTACTTGCACTGCTGCGGTCGTTCACGGTGTTGGCGGCGGCGGTAGCAGACGCAACATTTTTACTATTCTGTATTTTTGTTTTATAATCAAACTTCAAATCTTGTCTTCCCCATGCTTTATCAAGATTACTTTCAAACTCCCTTATTGATTCGGAATCGACTACATACTGGGGCAGTGCGTTCCACTCATTTACCACTCTATCACAAAATGAGTTCTTTGCCTTCTCAAGCCTATTTCTTTCTTTGTAAATTTTCTTAGAGTGTCCTCTCGTTCTTGTTCCCTCCCGCATCAAGAAGATACCTTCACACACATCCTCATCGTACTTTCCTGACACTATCTTAAAAGTCTCTATCATATCCCCTCTCTTTCTCCTATATGCCAGTGTCGGAAGCCCCAGTGTCCTCAACCTCTGCTCATAGCCCGCGTTCTTCAACGTTGGTATCAGCTTGCTAGCTCTCCTCTGCACTTTCTCCACTGCTTCTATATCCTTTACCATATATGGAGCCCACACCTGGTTCGCATATTCCAGGTGCGGCCTAACCAGCGCTGTATAGAGATTCCTGAAGATTTCTTCGTCAAGTGACACAAATGTCCTCCTTATCAGCCCTACAATTCTATTAGCTTTGTTTATCTTTTCTGCTAAATGTTCTGAGAAATTTAACTTATTGTCTATCACTACTCCTATATCCTTTTCTGCACTCACTTCCTCCATCGCTTCATACATACTGTATCCTACCTTGTCTATCTTGCTGGTCCCAATCCGCATGTACTTGCATTTTTTTGGATGAAAAGGCATTAACCAATGCTCAGACCATCCCTTCATGCCCTCCACATCTCCTTGAAGCAAACCCATATCTTCCTTACTCCTCACTCTTCTATACAGTTTAGTGTCATCCGCATACAGGTATACCTCACTTCCATTAGTTATAACTTCAGGCAAGTCATTGATAAATATAACGAACAGCAGTGGTCCCAACACAGATCCCTGAGGTACCCCACTTGTAATTTCCCTCCACCCCGAGCCTATTCCATTCACCAGGACCCTCTGTCTCCGATCTTTCAGGAAGGCTTCTATCCATTTCACACATTTCTCCCCTATATTATAGCTTCTAACTTTCTCTATTAACCTTTTATGTGGGACCTTATCGAAGGCCTTCATAAAATCGCAATATACCACGTCTATTACATCACCATCTTCTAGAATTTGCATCCAATCATCTACCACCTTAATTAGCTGTAGTACCGTCGACCTCCCCGGCAAGAATCCGAACTGTCTCCCACTGAAAAGTTGGTTTGACTTCATATGATCCATTATTCCTTCTCTAATTACCGTTTCCATTAGTTTACACACAACACTTGTCAAACTGACTGGTCTATAATTCCCTGGGTCATTTCTCCTTCCCTTCTTAAATATAGCTGTTATGTTCGCCTCTCTCCAGTCCATCGGGATTTGTCCTGTATTAAACGATACCTCAAATAACATTTTCAATGGCTCTACTAACATCTCCCCTCCTTCCTTTATGATTCTTGGGTGTATCCCATCCGGTCCCGGTGACTTACTTCTGTTCATTTTTTCTATAGCCCTTCTTATTCTAGCATGGGAAAACTCTATTAGTTCTAGTGCCGGTGCCTGTTTGATGGGAATAGTAGGCACTGCATCCTCCGACTCCACTGTTAGTACCCCCCAAAGTATTTCCCCAGCACCTCTGCTTTCTCCTTATCAGTCTCTGCTCTACTCCCATCATTCAACCCCCCTACCAGCTCTGGGATCCCTACTCTTCTTGTTAACTTTTCCTGAATGTACTTCCAGAATATTTTTGGATTATCCTTCACATTTCTAGCTATCTCTCTCTCCCTCTCCTTCACCCCCCTCCTTGTTTCCCACCTTATTTTATTGTTTATTTGTCTGCGTTCCAGATCCACTTCCTTAGCCTCTATACTAGTCCCCCTGTTCTTTTTTAACAATTTTAATCTTTCCCACAATCGTTTCTTTCTTCTAATCAATATCCAAAGCTTTCTTTTCATTGGCATTCTGGGTTAGTTCTTTTCCTCAATTTTGTTTTATCCTTATATTCCCTTACTATAATAATAATGTATACACCACTATTGTCCAACACCATATGGCACCACAGACACTTTAGACTTGCGGGCGCCTCTGGCACCCAGGCCTGTGGAGGCAGCAAGTCCTTCAGTTCACACCAGACTCTCACATAACCAACTAGCGTCTCGGCGCTCCTGTACTCAACCCTAGCCAATAAAGGATTGAAGAGTACTGGTGTTATATCTCCATTCATGGTACACTTTTGGATACAGCATTCTCCAGTTTGGCTCTAATTTTCCTCCACATTCCTTCAGCGTCTTCACCGTTCAAGTATTCCCCTCAGTCAATGTCCAAACACCGTCTCAGCAGCTCATAATCTGCTCTATCATACATGTATATTTTTCTATTGCTTCTATTATCCCTCTCTGATTTAATGTTACAACTAAAGCTTATACAGGCATGGTCACTACGACCTATAGGGCTATCCACATTAACATGTTCCACTATATCCTCTTCATTGCTAAAAATCAAATCAAGTACACTCCCCTGTGTCCCATCTCTATATCTTGTCATCTCTACAATATGTTGCGTTAAAAAACAATCTCTCACTTTCTCTATAAACTTATTTTCCAGGCTATCCTGTCCCGCTGGAGTAGTACAATTTGCCCAGTTGATCCTTGGCAAATTGAAATGTCCAATCAAAATTTTATATTTGTTCTCTCTATTATCTATCTCCTCCATTGCTTTCAGTAGGTTATCATCCTCTCCCCTGCTATTATTTGGGCTTCTATATATAGAGGCAATTAGAATTGATCCTCTTACACATTTTACTTCAATACACAAATACTCACAATACTGCTGTCTCATATCCACCTCATTAACCTTGAGCTCTTTTCTTACATAAATAAACAGTCCTCTTCCAACCTCTGCTCTAATAGCATTTCTCTCATATAACTCAAAACCCTCCAAACTATATTCCACCAGTTCCCTTTCAATTCTAAAAAAATTTGGTCTTACTTCCTGTAGGGCTATGACATCAGGTTTTTCCTCTTCATCCTGCAACCTACATATCAGTTCTCTTTTCTTGTCCTGGGTAAACACATCCACATTACTAAACATAATCCTTAATCCATCTACCATTCCTTCAGCAATTACCCCATCCCGCTCCTCCAGTTCGTACCCTACACCCCTGTTAGCACTACTGGGTCTGCCTCTTTGTCTCCTGTCTCTCCCTGTGACACCTCCACCCCGTTCTCCTCCTCCGTCACAACTCCCATCACATTCTCTCCCCTCCCTGATCTCCCCCTCCCTTCTACTCTTATAAACCACTTCCTCACTTTTCCGTCCCTCACTCTCCAGTAAAAATTTCTCTTATCCTCCTCATCCAACTTCCCATTATTTTCATCAGCCTTTTCTTGTAATTCCTTATTTTTTTTCCTTTGTTCTATACTCAAATCCTTCTTTAGTCTTATGTGTTTCAGTTTATCATTTGTATTTAGCCTCCAACTAAAATTTGTCACAGTCTCTGCCACTACCCTAGTTTTAAACTGTACCCTTATAGGTCTCATCTCTCCCCTTTTATATCTACCTATCCTACTGACCTCCTCCACCTGCCCTTCCCATCCATATTCGTCCCCATCCACACCTTTCAAGACCTCCTTCACTGTCTCCATATCCCTCACTTTTCTCACTCCATTATCATTCATATGAGTCTCTATATCTCCATACAAGATTACACCCCTATCCCTGTCCATGGCCTCCCTCACGACACTCTCCTTGTTCTTCATGACCCCTACAACTGCACTCTCAAAACTTTTTTTGGTCATATTCATTTCTTCCTTTTGCTGTTCCCCAAGCTGCCTGGCCGAACAGCCCCAAGGCCCCGAGCAAGGCCAAGGCCATAACCGAGCGCCCCCCACACAACCCTCCCTGCCGACCACAATAAACCTGGGTGACCGAAGCCACTCCATGGCGGGGAGCTGAGGAGGGTGAGGAAACACCCGGAAAGCCAAAGCCCCACCCAAGGCCCTGTGCCCCTCAGCAATTATGAAGAGAAAGTTGAGGGGCAAAGGAAAAATGTGACACTTTGGCTTCCAATCTTGGTAGATTGGGAGGTCAATCCACGGAAAAGATGCCGTCACTTGAGATCTAGAAAATATACAAGTAAAAGGCACAGTCAGAGTAAGCTATGGGTATGGCAGAGATCGCTCAGTTCTCACTCTGATTGACCAGCCCATCACCACATGACTAGAACCCAATCCTCTCAGCAACAGCTAGGAAAGGCCCTAGAAAGCCGCCTTTGGCGGGGGGATAGCTCCCCTATGTCAAACCCTTTCGGGGTTGGGCATCCGCCCTATATATACTGTAGATGGCCTTTATTCTCAATTTCACTCAATAAATGCTGGTGTTCCCCAGGGATCAGTTTTGGCCCCAACTCTGTTCCTCATTCATATCAATTATCTCATTTCTACCACTCATAATCCAATACATTCCTACGCAGATGACTCAACACGCCACAGTTCCTTCACATTTACCAATTCTTTCACCCAACCCGATCTTATAAATTCAAAAATAAACACTGCAATTTCTCTGAACCAGGACCTTTCTAGAATTAATGAATGGGGACAAAAGAATATAGTTTCCTTTAATGTACAGAAAACCAAGTACATTCAATTTCTTTCCGACAGAATCTCACTGACTCCCATATATTTTTAATTATGTAAATATTCCCACTTCCCCTAGTATTGACAGTCTCGGTGTAACATTAACTACTAACTTGAGCTGGACACATTATGTTAGAAGCATTGCTAAGAATGCCTCTAAAAAACTGGGACTTATGTACAGAGTTCGAGAACTCTTCACTGACGAGCAGTTGGCCGTAATATATAAAAGTCATGTGCGTTCTCAGATGGATTACTGTTCACCTCTGTGGAGTAGAAGTGGAGTGGTTGCATTGAGGCAGTTGGACAAAATTCAAAATAAAGATATTAGATTAATCAATAACCCTGCAATCACACAGGACCTTCCTACATTATCCATACGAAGAAACGTTGCATCCCTTGCATTATTCTACAGATATTTTCACAGCAATTGTTCCGAGGAACTTGCTTCAATTGTGCCGCCTCTCCACATCTTTCCCCGTAGAACTAGGGCAGCTGAGAGCGCCCATGAATTTACACTTTCTCCTCCACAATGCAGAACTTCTGCTTATCAAAATTCATTTATCCCCAGAACTACTACTCTTTGGAATTCATTTCCCTCGAGTTGCTTTCCACAAACTTACAATCTACAACAGTTTAAATCCAGTTGTTTCAAACATTTTATGAATGGAGGATGCCTTTAGGCACATGGACCTTTTTGTTTTATATGTGTTTTTCCTTCCTCCGTTCATCGTCTCTTAACCCTTCCTACCCGGGCTGCCTTAGGTAAGGACAGCTCGGCAGAAGGGCCGCTACCCGGGCTGCCTTACCTAAGACGGCAGCTTAATAGCCTAATTAAGCTTGGTCTGAACGCCGTGCGTACGACGTATGTCAACAAACCCAAGCGTTGCGTCACCGCACCTCCGAAAACAAGAAGGAGAAGATTCTTCAATGTTATTGTTCTGACGTAAGACGAAATTAGTGTCTGAAAAGCCCCCATGTTGGCAACATCTCTGCAATATTTGCTCCACTGAAATCGTCATCACAACTGAACCAGTTGACTTACAGAGCTCTACTCAACGCCAAAATACAGATTGAAAACCGCACTACGATTATAGATGAGTGGGAAAGTTCTAGCAGTGAAAATAAACATAAATACGGTAGCCTAGGCCTAGACGTTTTTCAGCCATTTCGCCCGGGTACGGGCGACCGTCCTTTGGTAAGACTGCCCGGGTAGGAAGGGTTAAAAAAAAAAGAAAAAAAAAAAAAAAAATGTATAGGCTATATTTATATAATATATATAAAGGGGAAAGAGGAGTGTGTGGTAACCACCGAGGAATATGTCTTCTAAGCGTAGTAGGGAAGGTGTACAGTCGGGTAGAGAGTGAGAGTGAGAACGGAGAATTGGATAGGCGACGAGCAGGGCGGTTTTAGGAAGGGTAGAGGATGTGTAGATCAGATTTTTACCCTGAATTGTGTTGTGGATAAATATCTGGAGAAGCAACAAAAGGTGTATGTTGCCTTTATGGACTTGGAGAAGGCCTAAGACAGAGTGGATAGAGAAGGTGATGAGCAGGGCGGTTTTAGGAAGGGTAGAGGATGTGTAGATCAGATTTTTAACCCGAATTGTGTTGTGGAGAAATATCTGGAGAAGCAACAAAAGGTGTATGTTGCCTTTATGCACTTGGAAAAGGCCTAAGACAGAGTGGATAGAGAAGGTATGTGGAAAGTACTTATAATATACGGAGTAGATGGCAAGTTGCTAAAAGCAGTGAAGAGCATGTATGAGGGTGCAAAGGCGGCAGTACGTGTGGAGAATGAGCAGAAATGTTGAGTTGAAACAGGGGTGTGTGATGTCCCCGTGGTTGTTTACTGTATATATGGATGGAGTCATGAAAGAAATACAAGGAAGAGCCATGGATGTTGGTGTATCACTGATAAGGGAGGGAAATGAGTGGAAGCTACCTGTACTGCTGTTTGCTGATGATACAGTTCTGATGAGCGATAATGAATGGGAGTTGCAGGGTCTGGTAAATATGTTTTGGAGTTGAACGGTCAGGCTATGGAGATTGTCAGCTCATTTAAGTATCTGGGCAGTGTGTTGAGTAAAGATGGGAGTACTTACACTAGTTGTACTTACACTAGTTGTATTTGCGGGAGTGAGCATGCTCGTTAATTCCCGCCTCCTAAGATATGTTTTCCATACCGTGCTTTGAAACTATGCACTGATGGTGCAGACACTACTTCGGCTGGCAATTTGTTCCACCCACTAATTGAGTTGGTAGGAAATCTTTTACTTTTTAGATCAGATTTACTATTAAGCACTTTTAGTTTGTAGCTGTGACCTCTTGTTCTCTCACCTCCATCCCTCTCTATGAAGTTTTCTTGGTCGATTTTGTCAATACCTCTAACACATTTGTATATCTGAATTTGCTGTCCTCATTTCCTTCTCTGTTCCAGTGTAGGTAGATTCAATCTCTCGAGCCTCTCTTGGTACTCCAAATTTTCCAAACCTGGGATCATCCTCGTAGCTGCTCTCTGTACCCTCTCAATTTTGTGTATATGTTTCTTCATGTGAGGGGACCACACTACAGATGCATATTCCATCCTGGGTCTTATTATTGCCGTTATTATTTGTTTCATGGTGTTTTCATTAAGATAATTGAAAGACATCCTGATATTTGCCAATAGTGCTAGTGATTCTCTCACTATCTTATTTACGTGGCTTTCTGGAGACATGTTATCCTTAAATTCTATCCCCAAGTCTTTTTCTGCTTTGGGAATCACTTCGCTTCCTAGTTTATAATCTTTTTTAGGTCTGTACTTGTTTTTACCCATTTCTAGAGTCTTACATTTCCCTGCATTGAACTCCATATTCCATTTGATGCTCCATTCATGGATCTTTTGCAAATCTGCTTGGAGCTCAAGGCAATCCTCCTGGGTTCTGATAGTTTTAAGCAGCTTAGCATCGTCCGCAAACATGCTCATGTAGCTTGTTAGTCCCTCAGGTAAGTCATTTACAAATATTAGAAACATGATAGGGGCTAGGACAGATCCTTGTGGTACCCCACTCGTAATTTGAGTCCAGTTTGACGATTTCCCCCTTACTGTTGTTCTCATTCTGTCTTCCGCTAAGGTAGCTCTCCATCCATTTCAGCAGTTTGTCTCCTACTTTTCCCTCATGTTTTAATTTCCACAGCAATCTCTTGTGTGGAACTTTGTCAAATGCCTTTTTAAAGTCTAGGTAGGCACAGTCTACCCATCCTTCCCTCTTGTCCACTGTGTCTATTACTCTAGAGTAAAAACTCAACAAGTTGCTTACACATGATCTGCCTTCTCTGAATCCAAATTGTCGGTCAGTAATTAATCTTTTGGATTCCAGGTAGTTCACCCATTTGTCCCTTATTAATCCTTCCAGAATCTTCATGAGGATGCTCAATAGTGATACAGGTCTATAGTTCAGTGGTTTATCTCTGCTTCCTCCCTTAAATATAGGAATAATGTTAATGAAGAGGTTGAAAGTTTCAAGTATTTGGGAGCTGTACTATGCAAATATGGTAAAATGGAGAGTGAGATAAAAGAGAGAAAAATGCAAGGGAGAAAAGTGATTGGAGAACTTGATAGTATTCTCAAAGGAAGAATGGTTAGCCAGGAAGTCAAAAAGTCACTGAGAAACAGTGTGCTGCTCCCAACACTCTCGTATGGAAGCGAGACATGGACGGCAAGTGACGAGGACCTCTTCAAACTAAGAGCTGTGGAGATGAGCTTTTTCAGAATGGCAGCTGACATGAATAGGCTAGATGGGCCAAGTAATAGGGAAGTGTACGAGTCCTTTGGAATGGAAGAGCAGGCTTTGGGCATTGATTGTGGTGTGGTTGAGTGGATAAAGAGAAGTACTTTGAGGTGGTATGGTCATGTTCAGAGAATGGATGAAGACAGAATGCCAAGAAAGATATATGGGAGTCAGGTGAGTGGAACTGCTAGTAGTGGAAGACCACCTATGGTATGGGAAAAGAAAGTGGAAAAATATATTGAAGAAAAACTAGGGGCATTGTGGCACGGGCAAAGGAGGCATGCCTTGACAAAGTAGCTTGGAGACGTTTCTGTCATGGCCATCCTCTAGTGGGGGTTTCCCAGGGGGAAGCAAGGCGTCGGAGATGATGATGATGATGATAATGTTTGCTCTTTTCCATTCTGTAGGTACTATCCCTGTGTCCAATGATTTGGTCATTATGTCATATAACGGTATACTCAGTTCCTTAGCATTTTCTTTAATAATCCAGCCTGATACTCCGTCCGGTCCAGCGGCTTTGTTTGGATCCACCTTACTCATTTTGTCTATGAGCTCTGGTCTGTTAAATGTGACTTCCGGCATTTCCTCTGTACCTATCTCATTGGTTTCTGGTGCAATGAATTCTCCTTCTTTTGTAAATACTGATGCAAAATTTCTATTTAGCTCTTCCGCAATCTCCGTATCCTCTTCTATGATTCTGTTTCCACTTTTAATCTTTACGATCGTGGCTTTTATCTTCCTTTTGCCGTTTACAAACTTGAAAAACATTTTTGGATTCTTTTCATAGTTCTCCACTATCCCTTTCTCATGGTTTGCCTCTGACCTCCTCCTCATTTCTGTGTATTTGTTTCTCTCCTCTTTATACTTTTGCCTGTTATCTTCCGAATCCCAGTTTCTCATCTTTTTCCAGGCTTTGTTTTTTGCTTCCTGTGCTTGCCTACATTCGCGGTTAAACCATACTTTGCAATTACTTTTTTTCCTTTTATTAATGTACTTAGGGACAAAAGTTTTTATACCAGTATCATAGATCTCCATGAATGCTTTGAGTTTTTTGTCTACCTCACTTTCAGATAACACCTGATCCCAATTTTGTGACTTGAAAAAATCCCGTAGTCCTTCGAAATCGGTTCTGGAATACATCCAGTGATTTTCCTTGTGCTTTTCCCTTCCCTTGGGTAGATTATACTTCAATAGTAAGTCTATGTCTAGAACTACATGGTCGCTTTTTCCTAGTGGGCATAGGTACTGAATACTTTGAACCTCCTCCTCCCTTCTTGTGATTAGAAGGTCCAATCTAGCTGGTTGATCACTTCCCCTTACTCTTGTTGACTCTTTTACATGTTGGTATATAGAATTTTCCATGGCCATACTTAAAAATTCATAGCCCCAACTTTCCTCCCCTGCTCCGGCTTCAAGATCTTCCCAATTCACTTCCTTGCAGTTAAAGTCCCCACACATGACTATTTCATCCTTTGAAGCCAAGATATTTCCTAGCACACTAATTGTTTCCTTACGCATTAGGCTATGCTCCTCCTTACCCCATGTCTTTGTCTTGGGAGGTACATACGCTACTATCACCACTATTTTTTCGTTTCCACCAATCTCTATTGCTAAAACTTCTGCTGTTGAAGTTTCTAGTTTTATCTCAGACACAATCAAATCTTTCCTAGTAAGGATGCACACTCCACCTCCATGTCGAAATTTTCTGTCCCTCCTCCAAATCCTGTATTCAGACCATCCTAGCAAATTTATATCAAGGTCTTCTCTTAGTTTTGTCTCAGTGAGACATACTATTTCTGGTTTCTTAGTATTGAGTAAGTCTGTTAGTTCTAGTTTCTTAGAGATTAGCCCATCGACATTGCTATATAGAATCCTTATACTTTCTAGTCCCCCATTACCTGCTCCAAGCGCCTTATCTGCGGCGGTCTGTTCCCTACCCTCTTTTACTTTTAGTTTCTTTTTACCGAAAGTTTCATAATCTTCCCCTTTCTTACTCCGTTAAAAAACTTATTCTTTTCTTGTTCTGTCCTCTTGCTATTTTCCTCCTTGGCGGTTTTCCGTAGTTCAGCCTCCTTCTTTCTCTCTTCTTCTGGTAAGTCTCGCCTGATGTAGATTTTGTCCTTACCCTCTAACCCTTTTAGCCTAGCCGCTACTGCCATGATTTCATCACATGTCCTTCTTGACTTAAATTCGATTTTTACCAGTCTATTGTATTCCTTTGTATATTTTCCCAGCCTAAACATGTCTGATATTTCCTCCTTCCAGGTGTCCTCCTCATCTTTAATAGATTCCAGAATCTTGTTGATGCGACCTTCATCCTGCTCTTTTCGTTTTGTCCAGTCTAGTTCCTCCTTTCTTCCACCCCTGATATTATGAGGCAGTTAGCCCTACGACTTTCTTCCTGGATGGCCTGAGAGTTTTCGTGGATGCCTTGCTTAACCATACTTTTTACCTGGTCCTTTATCCTAACATCTTGCTGTTTCTGTTCATCCAATATCGTCCTGAATTCGTCACTGTGTGCCTTCCTTACACTGTCTAAATCTTTTACCACTTGGTCTCTAGTCATGCCCCAAGCATTTTTACCTTCAGAGATACTGGTGTCTAGCCTAGTCATTATCACTGCCTTTTCTCTCTCCACTAACTCCAACCTGTTCTTCAACTCACCATTCTCTGTAACAATTTCCTTCTTAACTATCTCCAAGCCGGTCACTCGGTCCTCCAAGTTCTTGATTTTGTTCAACAGCATGAAGCAAAATTTTCCAGTGTCCTCAGTCGTCCATGTTGTCATGAAACCGGGAAAATCCGGCTCTCCCTCCGATTCGTCACTCCCACCTTTATCACCCCTCCCCCCCTCAGCCCCCTCGTCACCTTCATTCACCATCTTCCCCACCTATTTCCTCTTGAAGTTGGAACCAAATATCTTGCCTCTTGTGCTGGGTAATACTTACATAGGCCATATACTTTTACCCACCATACTGAGCCGAGAACTTCCCGCGCCGAAAACAACAATATTGTGCGGACTCTTCGGATTGTTCACTAACCCCTCTAGTATTAGTCACTAATTTCCCACTTGTCAGCCGAAGTTTACTTGATTTTTATCATCATCCTAATCCCTGGAGTCCCCTTAACACATGAATAAGAGATAGAATATAGCTCACTCCCGCCTGCAACCATGTAAGTAGAAATCAGCTGGAGCCTGTGGACCGCTTCCTCTCGAGTCAGCTGTTGTCTTGTGTATGGATGAAGAAGTGCGGGAGAGGGTGCAACAGGGGAAGAGGGTTGTAGGAACGCTGAAAGCAGTAACAAAAAATAGGGTGGTCAGTATGGAAGTGAAGAAGTCCTTGCATGACAGTGTGGTAATCCCGACACTGACTTACGGAAGCGAAGCATGGACGTTGGTTGAGAGACTCGGACCAAGAGTGAGAGGGGTGGAATTGAGTTACTTGAGAAGTGTGTGCGTAGTTACATGGAGGGATAGACAGACGAATGAGGAAGTAAGAAGGAGGTATGGTGTGGAGGTAGATGTGCAGGAAAGTGTGAAAAGGAACACCTTGAGATATGCCATATGCAACGTATGGGAAGCGAGAGAATGACTAAGAGGGTGTACGAGAGCGAGGTGGAAGGACAGAGAGGGAGAGGTGAACCGAAGGAGAGGTGGAAGGATGGAGTGAAGCAGTATATGGATGAAGGCGGTGCTGGTTGGAAGGAGGGGCATCGACTGACTGGGGACAGAGGTGCATGGTGCACCCCTTCGGGGATCATGGCATCAGGCAATAGATAGATAGATAGATAGATATATATATATATATATATATATATATATATATATATATACTATATATATATATATATATATATATATATATTTATATATATATATATATATATATATATATATATATAGTTATCTGCTCAACAGGTGGCGTTGTGTGTGTGTAAGTGTGAGAGTCCGAGTGTAGGGGGTGAGACAGTGACGCACGGGAACGAGGTGGCTTCAGAGATGGGGTCGTTTCGGGCCATCGGAGAAAGAGAGGGGATATGATAGAGACTTTTAAAAAACCCTTCCTACCCGGTCTGCCTTAGGTAAGGACAGCACGAAAGAAGGGCCGCTACCCGGTATGCCTTATCTAAGGCATGAGCTTAATAGCCTAATTAAGCTTGGTCTGAACGCCGTGCGTACGACGTATGTCAACAAACCCAAGCGCTCGTCACCGCACCTCCGAAAACAAGAAGGAGAAGACTCCTCAATGTTATTGTTATGACGTCATGACGAAATTAGTGTCTGAAAAGCCCCATATTGGCAAAATCTCTACAATATTGGCTCCACTGAAATCGTCATCACAACTGAACCAGTTGACTTACAGAGCTCTACTCAATGCCAAAATACAGATTGAAAACCGCACTACGATTATAGATGAGTGGGAAAGTTCTAGCAGTGAAAATAAACATAAATACGGTAGCCTAGGCCTAGACGTTTTTCAGCCATTTCGCCCGAGTAGGGGCGACTGTCATTGGGTAAGACAGCCCGGGTAGCAAGGGTTAAGATAGTGTCAGGAAAGTACGATGAGGATGTGTGTGAGGGTATCTTCTTGATGCGGGAGGGAACAAGAACGAGAGGACACTCGAAGAAAATTTACAAAGAAAGAGATAGGCTTGAGAAGGCAAAGAACTCATTTTGTGATTGAGTGGTAAATGAGTGGAACGCACTGCCCCAGTATGTAGTCGATTCCGAATCAATAAGGGAGTTTGAGAGTAATCTTGATAAAGCATGAGGAAGACAAGATTTGAAGTTTGATTATAAAACAAAAATACAGAATAGTAAAAATGTTGCGTCTGCTACCGCCGCCGCCAACACCGTGAACGACTGCAGCAGTGCAAGTACTGGTACTGAGCTGGATACACAGGCCTAGTTTGCCTTTTTCCAGAGGATCTACTGTAAGAATACTGTAAGAATGAGTGAGCACCATGCCTCATGTGAAGGCAAGATGGCAGGTGCTCGTTGTACTCTACGTGCTTCACATGTCTCACTCCCTAGACTGGAACAAGACCTCACGGGCTTCACTGTTCATTGTAAAGCGGTGAATGTTAAGGCTCTCAGCCTATGCCCGAGAGGAAGTAAGTTGGAATATAGAAAAAATAAAAATAAAAAATAAAAAAAATATACAGTATATATATATATACCAGTACCGGTATATATATACAGTATATAGCCTATACAGTACTGTATATATATATATTTATTTTTTTGTTTTGTTTTTTTATGGATGAGGGAGACAAAAAGCAAAACTGCCTGTGACGAATAGGCCTACCCGGTACCCCCCCCCCCCCCCCCCCCCAGAGAGAGGTTCTGGAAGTGCTAGTGAATGCCAGGCTGGATGTATGTGGAATGACAGAGACCAAATGGAAAGGTTCATATGTGAGAGAGTGGGAGTGTGGAATGGGTGTGTGTGCTGGAGTGAGTGAAGGAACAGCGAGAGAAGCACCGTGTTTGTTTGTAAGTAGCAAATGGAAGGAATGTGTAAGAGAGTATGGGTCTGTAGGGTCAAGGATTGTGTGGGTGAGAATGAAAGTAGGAATACAAACGTGGGTGATTGTGTGTGTGTATGCCCCGACAGAGGATAAACTTGAAAGAAAGAAGGAGGAGTTCTGGATGAATGTGGAGGCGTGCCTGGAGAAGTTTGACAAGAACGAAATAATATTTCTGATTGGGGATATGAATGGTAAGGTGGGTGATAGGAAAGTTGAGGGAGTGGTGGGAGGGTGGGGGGTACCATCAGAGGTGAATGGGAATGGTAGGGCACTTGTGGACGTATGTGTGGGGAGGAGGCTGTGGATAGCTAACACCTTCTTCCGACACAGAATGATCCACAGGTACACGTGGAAACGGGTGTGGACGATGGAGGATGAGACAGTGGTGGAACGAAAGTCATTGATTGATTATGTATGTTTCTTACAGTTTCTTACAGTTTCTTACAGTTTCTTACAGTAGATCCTCTGGAAAAAGGCAAACTATGCCTGTGTATCCAGCTCAGTACCAGTACTTGCACTGCTGCGGTCGTTCACGGTGTTGGCGGCGGCGGTAGCAGACGCAACATTTTTACTATTCTGTATCTTTGCTTTATAATCAAACTTCAAATCTTGTCTTCCCCATGCTTTATCAAGATTACTTTCAAACTCCCGTATTGATTCGGAATCGACTACATACTGGGGCAGTGCGTTCCACTCATTTACCACTCTATCACAAAATGAGTTCTTTGCCTTCTCAAGCCTATTTCTTTCTTTGTAAATTTTCTTAGAGTGTCCTCTCGTTCTTGTTCCCTCCCGCATCAAGAAGATACCTTCACACACATCCTCATCGTACTTTCCTGACACTATCTTAAAAGTCTCTATCATATCCCCTCTCTTTCTCCTATATGCCAGTGTCGGAAGCCCCAGTGTCCTCAACCTCTGCTCATAGCCCGCGTTCTTCAACGTTGGTACCAGCTTGCTAGCTCTCCTCTGCACTTTCTCCACTGCTTCTATATCCTTTACCATATATGGAGCCCACACCTGGTTTGCATATTCCAGGTGCGGCCTAACCAGCGCTGTATATAGATTCCTGAAGATTTCTTCGTCAAGTGACACAAATGTCCTCCTTATCAGCCCTACAATTCTATTGGCTTTGTTTATCTTTTCCGCTAAATGTTCTGAGAAATTTAACTTATTGTCTATCACTACTCCTATATCCTTTTCTGCACTCACTTCCTCCATCGCTTCATACATACTGTATCCTACCTTGTCTATCTTGCTGGTCCCAATCCGCATGTACTTGCATTTTTTTGGATGAAAAGGCATTAACCAATGCTCAGACCATCCCTTCATGCCCTCCACATCTCCTTGAAGCAAACCCATATCTTCCTTACTCCTCACTCTTCTATACAGTTTAGTGTCATCCGCATACAGGTATACCTCACTTCCATTAGTTATAACTTCAGGCAAGTCGTTGATAAATATAAATATATGTGTGGATGAACGAATGAAGAAATCTGTGATGGATGCTAGGGTGTATAGAGGGGTATTGGAGGGGGTCTGTCTGATCATTATGTAGTGGTAGCTAAGGTTAGGATACAAAAGAAGTGGGTGAGGAGAGCTGGAGGGAGGTGAGAGGAGGGTGGAATGGTGAGGAGGGTGGAGAGGTTGCAGGAGGAGGAAGTCAGGGAGGAGTACAGGAGAGCAGTGGAAAGACGACTAGGTGGGTTCGACCTGGAAGTTATGGAGGAAGTGGAGGAGATGAGCAAGGTGTTTAAGGATGAGATCTGTGCAGTATGTGAGGAGGTGTGTGGAGTGAGGAGAAGAGGGAGGGGAGTGAAAGGTACAGCATGGTGGACAGAAGAGGTAAGAATAGCTGTGGAAGAAAAGAAGAAAGCATATAGAGTGTGGTTGGGTAGTAGAGGGAATGAAGATTTCGAGTGACAGAAACGAGCGAGGTACGTGGAGAGTAAGAGGGTGGTGAAGAGAGTAGTGAAGGAAAGTAAGAGAAGAGTAGATGAGGAATTTGGAAGGAATCTGAGAGTAAAATGGAGGGAGAGTAAGAAACTGTTCTGGAAAGAAGTCAAGAAAGTTAGGGAAGGTAGCAAGGGAAACAGTAAGGGTGTGAAAGATAAGAATGGGAGAATGCTAGCCGAGAAACAAGAGCGAGTCGAAAGATGGAGGGAGTACTGTACTTCAATGAGTTGCTAAATGTAAGGAATGAAGAGCCAGCAAACATAGCTGGATATGGTATGGGAGGGAGAAGAAGAGAAGTAGTGGAGGAGGAGGTGGGGATCAGGAGGTCAGAAGTGTGGAAAGCAATGAAAAGAGTGAAGTTGGGGAAAGCACCAGGAACAGATGGAGTGTGCGGGGAAATGTTAAGGTATGGTGGTGAGATAGTGATCGAATGGGTATGGAAAATGTGCAAACTAGCATGGGAGAAGGGGAGTGCACCCGATGACTGGAAGACTGGCATAATAGTCCCCCTATATAAGGGCAAAGGGGAAAGAGGAGTGTGTGGTAACCACCGAGGAATATGTCTTCTAAGCGTTATAGGGAAGGTGTACAGTCGGGTAGAGAGTGAGAGTGAGAACGGAGAAATGGATAGGCGACGAGCAGGGAGGTTTTAGGAAGGGAAGAGGATGTGTAGATCAGATTTTTACCCTGAATTGTGTTGTGGAGAAATATCTGGAGAAGAAATATAAGGTGCATCTTGCCTTTATGGACATGGAGAAGGCCTATGACAGTGGATAGAGAAGGTTTGTGGAAAGTACTTATAATATACGGAGTAGATGGCAAGTTGCTGAAAGCAGTGAAGAGCATGTATGAGGGTGCAAAGGTGGCAGTACGTGTGGAGAGTGAACAGAGCGAGTTCTTTGGCCTGAATGTTGGTTTGAAACAGGGGTGTGTGATGTCCCCGTGGTTGTTTACTGTATATATGTATGGAGTCATGAAAGAAATACTATCAAGAGCAGTGGATGTTGGTGTATCGCTGAAAAGGTAGGGAATTGAGTGGAAGCTACCTATACTGCTGTTTGCGGATGATACAGTTCTGATGAGTGATAAAGAATGGGAGTTGCAGTGTCTGGTAAATGAGTTTGGAACAGTGTGCGAAAAACGGAATTTGAAGGTAAATGCGGGGAAGAGCAAGGTTATGGTCTTCGAAAGTGGTGAAGTCACAGAGTGTGAGGTGAAGCTGAACGGTCAGGCTATGGAGATCGTCAACTCTTTTAAGTATCTGGGCAGTGTGTTGAGTAAAGATGGAACTATGGATAAAGAAGTGCGGGAGAGGGTACAACAGGGGAAGAGGGTTGTAGGAACGCTGAAAGCAGTAGCAAGAAATAGGGTGGTCAGTATGGAAGTGAAGAAGTCCTTGCATGACAGTGTGGTAATCCCGACACTGACTTACGGAAGCGAAGCATGGACGTTGGTTGAGAGACTCAGACCCAGAGTGAGATCAGTGGAAATTAATTACTTAAGAAGTGCGTGCGGAGTTACATGGAGGGATAGACAGACTAATGAGGAAGCATGATATGCGGGGGTTGTGCGGGGAGTTATGGGACTAATGGGAAGGATGAGGATTAGAAGATTTTTTTTTGTGATCCTAGCTTTATAACTATCAAGAGTTGGACTGTTAACTACATACATACATACATACATAACATTTTAAGACTGGGTGTTCCACACATAAGTGCAGTTTCAGTCTCTTGTCCTAATGGCGGCGTTCCAGGCAACCCTGTTAACCCGGGAACTGCTGGGAGACACTTAAGAGTTCCCCCGGCGGACTGCGGGAAGACTCTTAAAGGTGGTGGGGCGTCCGAAATTAAAATTAATTTATAATGTATTTAAAGAGATGTTTAGATCTCCAGTAATCAACCTGACTACTCCTTTGTCAAAACTAATCTTCAATATTAGAGAACAAATCAAAAATAGATATTGAATTGCGACCCCTTGCAACTAGTACTCACGTGAGGATGTGACGTACGCCCAGGCAAACATTTTTTTTTTTTTTTTTTTTTTTTTTTTCTATATTCCAACTTACTACCTCTTGGGCATAGGCTGAGAGCCTTAACATTCACCGCTTTACAATGAACAGTGAAGCCCGTGAGGTCTTGTTCCAGTCTAGGGAGTGAGACATGTGAAGCACGTAGAGTACAACGAGCACCTGCCATCTTGCCTTCACATTAGGCATGGTGCTCACTCATGGCCCGAAACGACCCCATCTCTGAAGCCACCTCGTTCCCGTGCTTCACTGTCTCACCACCTACACTCGGACTCTCACACTTACACACACACAACGCCACCTGTTGAGCAGATAACTCACCAGGCATTGCACCCCTGTAGCATATTTTGAATATGGGAATATTCATACAGTGCTATTTAATCAGGGAACAATGAGGGTATTTTATTGGCGTTTCGGTGGGCTTATGGTAATGCACTGATACTAGGTACAGCACAAATTCCATCCCAATAATATCTTCCCATTGATACATCGGGATTTGAACCCGGGACCTTTGGATTACCAGGCCAGTGGCAAGACCACTCCACCACACCACACATCAGCAAGTATAGCAAAAATGGTGAATAGGTGTGCTGTTTTCGGGTGTAGCAACATCCCTGGACCAAACATAGCACTACACAAGTTTCAAAGTGATCCATACCATTGTAACAAATGGGTGAAGTTTATACAAAGAACCAGAGTGTGGGAGGCAAAGCCCAAAACAAGCTTCATATGCAATGGACATTTTCGTGATGAATGCTTTGACAATAAAGTGCAGTGGAGTATGGATATGGCTAGATGCACCCGCTGATTGCCTATACGGGCTGGGGTCTTGTCACGCCCAGTGCCAGGTCCGTATATATACGGACTCGCCGAAAAAAAATCGTAGCAGCGAAACGACTGCACCTATAGCTTTCATATTTCTACCACATGTACTGTACCTTACCCTTCTGGCGTCTTGCTACCACCACCCCAACCCCCTCCCTCAATCCACTCGCCGACCATGGGTTGCCGCATCAGGCCATCACAAAGGAAAAAAAGGAAAATATGTGGCGGCGAAACGACTGCACCAATTGGTTCCATATTTGTGTGACAAGTCCCCTACCCTTCTGTCTTCCCCCCACCACAACCCCAACTTCCTCCCACCACCCACTTCCAGCCTATCCGTAGATCATCACATAAAAAAATGAAAATCCGTGGTGGCGAAACTACCTCACCAATCGGCTCCATATTTGTAACACGAGTCAATTACCCTTCTACCTTCCCCCCACCCTCCCCCAAACCACCCTCCCACCCATACGTACTTGCCAATTTCAGGAGTCAGGAGAGTGGATAATATGGGCTAACTTAAGCCTAGCCCAAATTATACAGTCAGTGTCGATGGATATAGGCCTAACCTAGACTAAAGAAATTTATTGGCTGAAATTCAACTACTAGCAACTAGGCTAAAAAAAAAAAAATAATAAAATAAGTCGATCGCCGCGGTTTAAGTTCCCGTCTATTTTTACGGCGATTTTTTCTGTTATTTGCACCCTGTTGGCAATGTATATGATGAAGACAATAAGTCATGGAGGCGTGAGGGGCGGGCTTTCATTATTGTATCCAAATGCAGTCAAAATAGACGGGGACATGATCGCTAGCGTCCGCCGCGGCTCCGAGTAGTGTAAAGAAGGCGGGCGGTAATCACAGCTGCTTCTCCCTCCTCTCCTGCTGCTGGATCTCGTCCTACAGGTTCATACATATAAGCCTGGATACCACCAATATTCATCACTTGAGGTTCTTTGCCATAATCACGGTTATCACCCTCAGTATTGGCAAACGAATCGGAACTACTGTCACTATCCTCCATTTCCACCTGTCAGAAGAGCTTGTTGTGTTCCTGGGCATACGTCATCAGAGCGCTTAAACTCCGAATCCAGAAAAGTGTCACCCATATCCTATTTTGGCCATTATATAAATAATTAAGCCATTGTAGCAGAAAATATTGCACCAAAAGCTATAGTGCACACTGCCGGTAATGATTGTGGAGGAAAATAATAGCATTCACACCCACCTTTAACCCTTAAAGAGCGGCGCGCAACATAAGTCGAGTTGAAAAAACTGGCAAAAAAACGGGTGAAAAAAGGGTGGAAATCGAGTGAAAATGGGTGGGATAGTAATGATCCATACGTCCGACATCTGTGGCCTCCCGGCCCACACTAACTCCAGTTCCCCCACCGCGCGTGAGGATGACAGTGTAACCAATAGTTCGCTAAAAGTGAGCAAGGTAGCAAAATCAGCTAAACTTCCATCGTCGAGGTAACACTGTCAGTGTTCCACGAGTGCTACGTAGCTGTATGTGGCGTCATTGTGTAGCGATTTCCACCTAGTTTTCGGCGCAATACAGTTCCTTTCATACTGATGGTTGATATAGTAGTCAGAACGGCCCGGAAAGGCCCAAAACGGCCACAGAGCACCCGCTACACAAGGGTTAAGAGTAAGGGGAAAAAAAATCCATTTAAAACACTAATTTTTTTTTTTTTTTTTTTTTTTTTTCCCTGGGCCATGCCAAATATCACTCCTCCACCTCCCCTCCTTCCCCACTTTCCTCCCATCCTTCAGTTATCACCTATTTTCCCTGTTATTCCCTTATTCTGTGGTCTATTTTCGTGCTAACATTAGCGAGTTGGTAGCAGGGCGTTGTCATCACTGTTACCAAGCGTGGGAAAGAGCGAGAGAGAGACTATTGCGTAACAGTGTCTCTCCAGACAAGGGGAGGGGAGGAGGGCAGGGAGGTTGCCTCAGCCATACATTATGTAACTCCCGGCCTGTATCGCCGATTTTGACCATCCAAACACTGTTTCCACTTGTTTTATTGTTGTAACAGGTTAATACCTTTATAATCAACCTATAATAGGCGCATATCGATAAGTATTAATGCTATTTATGGTAAAATAACGATGTTAGTGATGGGAACAGCTCAAATACGTCGGCACAGGAGTGTGGTGTCTCATATCCCCCATGCGCACTTCTTAGGTTAAGGGCTGCTTCACTTGTCAAGTTCTTGGATTTGAGATCGGCACATATAGTCCGATCCCAGGTCTTCCTCGGTCCACTCCTTGGTGCAGCTCCCTCCACAATCACAGACCTGCATTTTTTCACCCAATTTTGTTCATCCATTCTCTCCACATGTCCATACCATCCCAGTCTACTTGTACGCATCACCTCGCTAATACTCTTTATACCTAAACGTCTCCTCAGCTCAACATTTGTTATTCTATCCTGTAGCCTGGCCCCACACATCCATCTCACCATTCTCATCTCATTACACTCCATTCTGTTGACATCCTCTACTTTAACGGCCCATGTTTCTGAGGCATACGTCATTGCACTTCTAACACATGAGGCATACACCTTTCCCTTCAGGGGGAGAGGCATTCTTTTCATGGTCAGGATTGGCATCAGTTGTTGAACTTCCCCCAGCCACACCTAATTCTAGCAACAGTGGCAGCCTCGGCCCCACCACAGGCAGAGATAATAATAATAATAATAATAATAATATTTATTCAGTTAGCAATTTACAGAGTTGGTACCACATAGTATGTTACAAATATGACATGTACCAGCCTTGCATAATTCCAACTAAGGATAGCCCAATAAAGCCGTTAGGCATATTTCCATTGGGGTCCTTGTGGGATTAGGTTAGCTGGGGAAAATGGGGAGGATAAAGAAATAGATACTTTAGAGAAAGTATTTCTAGGGGGTTATTTTAAGATACCTTACATCCTATAGTAAATATCAGTAATCCGTAATCAGTAATCAGTTCAGTTTGGTTTGTCTATCTCTTATGTCACATTTAGTAGTAGACATAAGCTTGGTGCTCCCTTCTCGCAGCTGTCCGGTTCAGGTGTTCCTTCAGTCTACGTCTGAAGGAATACAGTGTTCTCTTTTCACGGACTGACTGGGGTAGGTCGTTCCAGTCTTTGATGGCGGTGAAGAAGAATGTTTGCTTACCCTGTCCTTGGATTCTCGGGACCTTAAAATTAAACATCCTGTTTCTTGTATTATGTCCACTCCTCTCATTTGCTTTAACAAAATCATTCTTTAGATACTCTGGAGCTCTGTCATAGAACATTTTGAAGGCATTAGTGAGCCTGATTTGTTTGGCCCTGTCAGAGACATTGAGCATACCTAGTGACTGAAGTTGTTCCTGGCCAACATGTGATCTGGGTCCTAGGTTCAGCATGAACCTAACCATTTTATTTTGAGTGACCTGAAGTTTGTGCTGTGCTGATTTAGATGATGCAGAGTACCAGGATGACACAGAATAGTCAAAATGACATTGTACAAGCGCTTGGCAGAGGGTCTTTTTGGTCGCCGCGGGCAAGCATCCCACCTGTCTATACAGGTATTTTATACGTGCTCTACACTTACTCAGGATAGATTCCAAAATTGTTTCACCTGACAAACTCGCGTCCAGTTTTAGTCCGAGATATTTAACTTGTGACACTGTTGTTATAGGAATATCATTACAGTTGACCGAGAAGCCCACAATGTCGTTCAGTTTGCGTTTTGTTCCACATAAGATGGCTTCCGTCTTGCCCAGGTGAAGAGATAGTCTATTGTCCACTAGCCATTCACTACATGATTCTAGTTCTTTGGAAAGTGAAGCGGCAATACTTATTGGGTCTTTTCCTGAAACCAGAAGCATGCTGTCGTCTGCATACAGTAATAATTTACATGATACGCTCAGTTCCATGTCGTTCACATAACAGAGAAAGAGTAAGGGACCAAGGATGCTTCCCTGCGGGACCCCACAGTTAATTGGCATAGGATCAGATATATTATCATCAATTTTGACTCTTTGGGTTCTACCACTAAGATAAGATTTAAACCAGTTCACAGACCCTATGCCCATTGCTTGTAGTTTATTACATAGGATATCATGGTCTACTGTGTCAAACGCTTTTTGTAGATCAAGAAGAACCATACCGGTGTAGTTACCTTTAGACATTTCTTTACGAATGTGATCCGTTAAGTGGATGAGACAGGAGTCTGTCGAGTACATGCATCTGAAACCTGATTGAAACTTATAGAATAGATCATTTTGTTTGAGGTAGTGTTCAATTTGGGTGTATACCGCTCTTTCAAGGATTTTAGATACAATACATAATATGCTAACTGGTCTGTAGTTACCAACTTCTAGTTTATTTCCTTTCTTGAATAAAGGGGTTACAATAGCTTCCTTCAGTTCAGCAGGTACAGTGTTGGTGTTAATTGACAAGTTGATGATGTGGGTTAGGGGGCCTGCTATACCAATGGCTCCATCTCGTAGAAATTTGGCAGGAATTTTGTCTGGTCCTGTGCTTTTATGTACATTTAGGTTAGACAGCTCGTCAAAAGTGTATTTTGGTGTAACATTTTGCAATCCAAATGTGTTCGGGTGTATGTATTTATCTCTGTAGAAATTTCGAAAGGTGGCCGTTGTTGTCGTGTATTTATTGAGAGGTTGAGGTAGGTTCTGTGCAAGTGTGTTTGCTATGGAGGTGAAGAAGGAGTTGAAGTAGGTTGAAATTTGTCGTTTATCGTGGCAAACCTGATCATTAATGGTGAGAGCAATATTAGTGTTAGACGAATCCCTTGTCTTGTTGCTGTAGCCTGTTGTTTTTAGGTGCATCCATAGTTTCTTTGGGTTATTCTGATATTCCTCTGCCTTATTGTGAAAATAATTAGTTTTCGCTGATTTTATTTTCCTACTTAGTTTATTCCTGGCCCTGTTGAACTCATGTTTCAGACCTTGATCCTGTCTATGTTTCGCTAGCCTTTTTAACAGATTGTCTCTGTGTTCCAGATGGTGTAGTATGTCATTGTTGATCCATGGGTCTGACCTTGCTTTAATTCGTATGTCTTTCAGAGGAGCTATTTCGTCTAGAATGTTTGTGATGATGGTTCTGAAGCCAACCCATGCGTCATTAACGTTTGTACTTCCAAACACTGGAGACCAGTCTGTATCAGAGTTGATATTGATTAAATCAATTTGATTTAATCACTTGATTAAATCAATGATTTTTTTACCAAAAAAATCATGATTTTTTTATTTTTTTTATTTTTTTTATTTTTTTTATCTGTGAATCAAGATAAAAAGAATTCTGAAGATTTATCATGCTTTCATAAGTTTGTGTAGGCATTGGTTCATTGTAAGATAGTAGATACTGGTACATTATGTAGTAACACAAATAACTGATAGCTTTTAAATTTACAAATATATGTATACAGTATTACCTTTCAACTTTAAAAGAGTACATTGTATGTTAAATCATATAGTGTTCAGTGAAAAGACAAAACAATCCTGATATGTTTATTATGTGAAAACAGAACAATAATAATTTATCAATCAATATGTATTAATATTATTCCCGAAAGTTCAGAAACAGCATCTACATCTAAATATGATTAGAACTTAACCCTTCAAACTCGGATGGTACACGTGTGTACCATTATGTTTTGCCCCCAGGAACCCGGGTGGTACAACATTGTACCAGTGGTTGAAAGCCTGTGAGCTTGGTGTGCGAGGCGTCGGTCTGACGCATGTAAACAACAGCCGGCTGGACCGACGCCCCGCATCTCCGGCCACAAGAAGGAGAGCGTCGCTTGTTCGTGTGTGCCTGTATGTTGTTGTTAAGTATCGAAAAGTATTGTAAAGTGGCTGTTGTTGCCGTAAGTTATCTCCACTGAAATCATCATCACAACTCAACTAGTTGACTTAGAGAGCTCTACTTAACGCCATTCTACAGGTAAATAACACAGCTACGCTTGGAAATGCGCGGGAATGCGGGAAGCAGTCAGCATAACAATGATACGGTAGCCTAGCCTAGACGTTTTTCGGCCAAAACACCCGGGTTTTGGCCAATATTTATGTAATGCGTAGCCGGGGCTGGAGGGTTAAAGTAGGCTACTAAATAAAAATCCTGATACGGTTATATTTACAAAAAACGGAAACATAATCATTTATCAATCAATATTATTTTGTTTCCAGAAACAGCATCTTCATATAAATAAGATTAGATCTTCAAGTACTAAGTAAAGAATTATAGAAGTAAATAACCAAGCTTCAGTGAATTCACTAAATAAAAAACTAAAAGAACTATGCAATTAAACCTCAGTGAATTCATTTAATTTCATTAACAGATTTCTATTTCTGTGGTGAGCCTGTGTTGTGATTTTTGTAAATGGATACAAGTTTTGCCGCTTTTTCGGTTCCTAACCTATTTCTGAGTTTTGACTGAACAAGTCCAAAGGATGAAAATATCCTCTCAACACGAGTCAACACCAGCACTAGAAGCTGTTGTTGTGAATATTTTTCTAATTAGATCAGAAAAATCTCCATCAACTGTTTTGCCCAAAGAAAGCCACCATGCAAGTGGTCCAGCTTAGACTGAATGATCTGAAAACATATATGGCTGAAAAGGGGGAAGTTCTGCTCTATACATCATTATAAGAGGAACTGTTGAAGGATAATTTTCATGAACCTATTCCATTCCAGTGTTTTCTTCCTCACTAGTCATTTTTTTCCCTTATAAACTGGATGCAGAATATTTGCCAGATAGTGAACAGGTGTGAGTGCTAATGTTATCCGTTTATTAAACTTACTTGTTATGGTAGCTCTATCACCTGACCGAGTAGACTCCTCTGTTAGCCGTTTCTCTAAGTCTTTCCACACTTCAGTCATTTCTCCAATATCACATCTGTCCCTTTGAGATTTATCAAGTGCTACTGCAATATGCTTTAGAATTTTTAGCATATCTTCAGCACACCGTTTAATATTAGTGTCCATCACTTTCCTTATGATGTTTGAGTCTAATGCCTGCCTTTTTTCACCGTCACACACAGCTACTAATATTGGCCAATTGTTCAAATAAGCCTCTAAGCAGTCAGTCAAGGTATTCCACCGAACATCTTGTGGCATGACTAAGGCTGATCCGCCAGCTGATTTGTAGGTTGCTGAGGCAGTGTGATTATTCCTAAAATACTTCACAATATGTACAATGTGTTCTTTGATATTGCCTATTTCTAGATCTTTGGCTAACAGATTTAAAATGTGTGCTGAACATCCATAACAGATCAAGTCACACTCATCATCTTTCAATAGCTCTGTTCTCATTTTTGCAACATTAGCAGCATTGTCTGTTACAAAGCTACCAACTTTGCATTTATATTTCTGTTCAGCTGTTTTTATTGAACTTTTTGCAACTATTTTAAGATAATCAGATGTATGTGGGTGACCTGATGTGTCAATTGTGTCCACAAGATAAACTGCACTTGTGTTATCAGCTGAGTGAACAGTGACAGTAGCACATATTACAGGTTCATTGGAAACATTTGTCCACCCATCAAGACTCATACAGGCCGTTTTTCCTTCCAGTTGTAGTACACTATTCTCACACTCTTTGGTATATACCTTATCTAATAATTTGCCAGCAATATCTATCCTACTGGGTAACTTGTATCCTGGCCTCAATATGTTTACCATGTCTATAAAGGATTTATGTTCAACAATCTTGAAAGGAGAATTAGTTGCATACACCATTGTTGCAACTTTTTCATCGATGTTTTCCTTTTCCCCTTTTGTTGTCCTGACACCATGCTGCAGGATACTTCTAGTTTGGCTGGATGATGCAGCTTTTTTACATTTATAAGTAGGAGAGCTGACTACTGGAGAAGGTTCTGAAGAACTACGCTTTAAAGGTAATGAAACAGATGGGATATTTGTACTGACAACTGAAGCTCCTAATGCAGATGAGGTTGTTGCCATGCAGAGTACTGAGGAAGTGACTCCTGATGTTGTTGGTGGTTGAAAATGTTGATCAACTTGCTCATTTCCATCTGCAAAAGGAGTACTACCATCTGTTGTTTCTTCCTCAATTTCCTTTTCATCAAGATTTTCTGGTTCTCTTGGTGGCCCATTGCATTTCTTCTTATGATCTCGCAAGCGCTGCACTAAGCCCTGCATTTCTTTACCACAGTCTTTACATTTTGCACGAATACCCTTTTTGTGTGACTCAACTGCCAATTCTTCAAATTCAGACCAAATACTGTCTTTTTGTCTTCCTGCTTTTCTCATTGTTGCTAATTATATAATTTTATCCTGAAACTGCTGTCACATGGAAAAAGCACTTTAGTATTATATGCAGTACAGTAGATCTAGGAGTATATTAATTAAAACATTCAGTACAACTGCTTGTTACTTGTCAATGGTGTTATATTACCACATGTACTTTGTATTTTATTTTAGATTTTATAAAATTAATATCTTCAGTAATTTTAGATATTTTTTTTCATTAGTTGTAAATAAGAAGTACTTAATAAATAATAATTCAATGTTTTGTCTAGTAGAGTAACAGTCCAGTATTACTGTTCTGCAGCTCAGGTCTAATAAATATGAATGTTTTGATTCACTTTTGAATACAGCGAGTCCCAAAAGTTTTGGTTGATGCTTCAACAGTTGACAGTTTAGGACTTTAGGTAACTCTTAACCCGGCAAGCGCGATAGGCCTCACGGAAGGCTTCCTATAGGGAACGCGATAGGCCTCACGGAAGCAGGATTTTTAAAGGCGTACCAAAACGGCGCCAAGCTGTCTAGGGAGTCACAAATTGCGCAACGTTTAGTGCGACATGGTACCTCTCGATGGCACCCACAACCACCCACCGCACGCACCCCACACAGTCTACACACGCAGTACGCTCTCAGTCACTATGGAGCCTACACGCTCCCCTGACTCGCTCCCTGTTGACTCGCCCAACCCTGTTGCTGGCGGTGTTAGTGCTCGTGGCAGGACACGAACACGTGCCAGGGACCCCTCCTACGTATATACTTCTGAGGAGGATGAGCCAGTGCAGCCAAGAAGACCTACACGTGCTGGGAGATGCACGACACGTGGTGGGAGAGGCACGACACGTGCAACAAGCACGACGAGTGCGAAGAGGTCATTGTCCTCAGCATTTGCTCTGACAACTGCTACCACAACAACTACTGCCTCTACTGTTGTGGCAACGACGCCCACGGCGCCCACCACCACAGGAAGTACAAGTGGCCGTCCTGGGGATGCAGGAGCATCGGGGGTAGTTGGCAAGAAGGGTAAGGGTAAAGGACACCCTTATCAGTTCAAGAGGAGTAAGGTGACACCTCCCGCCTCTACCACCCCCGCGTTGCCACCACCACCACCACGGCCGCCCCTGCCTCACTACCCACCACGGCCGCCCCTGCACCACCGCCCACGCACGCCCCTGCTCCACCACCCACGCCCACCCATGCCCCTGCTGCTGTTGGAGGGCCTCGTAGAGTTTTGGCAGCCGGTCTAACGCCATCCAAGTTTGACGCCCTCCTCTTCCCTCCTGACTCCTCTGACGACGACGCTGCAGAAGGGGAAGCCTTCGATCCCAGGAACTATGGCTGGGGTGGTGATAGTGGGAGCGAGTCTGAGGAGGATCAAGACCAATATGAGGGAGGTGCAGAGGATTCGGAAGACGACGATGTACTTCTGCACCGTGACCATGACCAAGACCTGTCTGACGACGAAGGCGCAGACGACGTGGCTGACGGAGGGGCTGATTCTGATCCCCCACGGGCGTATAATTTTGCCTGGTCTGAAGGGTCCCATTTCCAACCAGATTTGCACCAGTTCAATGCCAACCTGGCTGGTTCAACAGCAGACTGGCCCTGCAATGACCAGTCCACGGAATCTGATTTCTTCTGTGCATTTTTTGACCAGGAGGTATTATCTCATCTCGTTTCCCAAACCAATGGCTATTTTACCTGGGTGAGGGAAAGAATTGATATGATATCTCCTAGAGCAAGAATTCGTGCATGGGTTGATACGACTGTCCCTGAGCTCCTTGTGTTCTTTGCGTTGTTGCTAATCATGCCTCTCTGCAGGAAGCATGTAATGGAGCATTATTGGAAGCACGACCCAATCATCAACACCCCAATTTTCCGGAAATATATGGCTTGTGATAGATTTTTCTTGCTTCTGCGATTTTTGCACTTCGCAGACAATAATAATCCAAACCGAGCTGATAGAATATGGAAAGTTCGGGATGTGTTGACCATGTTGTTGCAAAGGTACAGGAAATTCTTCTACCCCTTTGCCAACCTGGTGATTGATGAGTCGCTCGTGCTTTTCAAAGGACGCCTGGTTTTCAAGCAGTACATCCCCTTGAAGAGACACAGGTTCGGGATCAAGATCTTTGTGTTGTGCGATTGTGAAAGTGGAATAGTGCTCGACATGATCGTATACACCGGCACTGATGTAGACATTCCAAAAGTCGGTGGCAACGACCCATTGGGCATGTCAGGGCACATTGTGAAAAAGATGCTGGAGCCCTACCTGAACAAGGGGCACACGTTGTACACCGACAATTGGTATACAAGTCCTGCACTCTGCCAGTTCCTCCATGACCACAAAACGGGGGCATGTGGGACTGTCAGAACTAACAGGAAGTTCATGCCTAAGTTCCAAGGCAATCGCATAGAACTGGACAACCCCTCCCACAGTGACACCGCTTCTGATGACGACTTGGCAGAGGAACAAAGGCGCCGCAGACAGGACAGACCAAGAAGAAAGAAGAAAGAGCACTACAAACAGCTGGAGAAGTCTGGGAAAGTTCTGGCGGTAAAGTGGCTCGATAAGCGACCAGTCCACCTGCTTTCGACTGTCCATACAGGTGCCCAAGTGGACTCTGGTAAATTCCACTACCGTACCAAGAAGTCTATCCAGAAACCTGATATGGTGGTGGATTATACCAAGTACATGCGCCTTGTGGACAAGTCTGATTGCCAGCTTGCAGGCGTTGAGTGTCTACGAAAAACAGTGAAGTGGTATCACAAGCTTTTCCTTCACTTTGTTGACATCACGATGCTCAACGCTTACAACATGTGGCTGGTAAAAAAAGACATGGCCCCGAACAAAAAACTCAAGTTCAGGGAGTTCATTTACAACGTCGCCTACCAACTCCTAGAAAAACACCAACCAGTCTCCGGTCACAGGGGTCGCCGTGCAGTCAACCTCCCAGACAGAGTCATTGATGGATATGACAAACACTACCCTATCCACACCGAGCTATCTGGCACCCGGAGGCTGCAAGTACAGTGCCAGGTCTGTGCCCACTCCACCAGAAAGCCACAAAAAAGAAGCCGAGTCACATCAATGTGCAAGGAATGCAACGTTGGGTTGTGTTTGGGCGAGTGCTTCAGGGACTACCACTCACTCAAGTACTACTAGGAGTGGTACCTGTGTCGCCCTGCCTCAGCCAAACTCCTGCCCCGCCCACCTACCTCACTACCTACCTGCCCGTACCTGACCTGCCCGTACCTGACCAACGTGATCTCAAAACACCTGCCTGCCTACCTACTTGCCCGTACCTGACCAACGTGATAATATTATCATAACATGTACAAATTATAGTTGTAGGATAAGTTCATATGTTTTGGTATATACTGTATATATATATATATATATATATATATATATATATATATATATATATATATATATACAGTATATTATTGTATACAGTATACTGTATATATAAGCAATATTTTCATTTATTATTTCAGTTTAATTCATTAGCCAGGCAATATTTTGTTTTATTTATATATATACCTATGTAATATTATACTTATGTACTAACCTTTTGTAACAACCTTTTGTAATAATAAAAAAACAAAAAATAAAAAAATAAAAAAATAAACACAAAAAAACATACTTACGCTCTGCTATTCATCAAAGTTTTCGACTTTATGAATAGCAGGGCGTAAGTATGTAAAAAAAAAAAAATTTCAAGTGATATAAACACTCCAAAAACATCCCCATAACCTCTCTGGTTTCGAACCCACGTCTCTAGGCCTACGTCTCTAGGCCTACATCTCACTCAGTCCATCACTCTAACCACTAGACCATGACTGTTCACACTATACTGACACCGATTAGTGCGTACGTATTTTCGGGCAGACGAATGCTTGACAAAAAAAAAATATATATACCCTCGATACACTTGTGTATATCGAAGTATTTAGTATGTATAATACTTTTACATAACCTAACATATTCTATCATTACGAACAAACAGTAAAGAAATTTACAAGTAAATAAATAACCTTTCATCCATGAGTTGCAAGCAAATAGTGCGTAAAAATTGTGTAATGAGATATCGGGTTACTCTAACATACTGCGCCATCCAAGAAGCCTTATCGTTGTTTACAATATAGCAACGACAACACAAAGTGTCTATAAGGTCTAAATTTGTGCATACACCCACGCTAATCTCATCTACCTACTGTAATCTGACCCCTTTTCTCTCCCGCGCCACCCACCTTTCTCAATACACCACTCTTATTTCGCCTATTATTCGTCCGTATGCCTCTCTGCGCTTCATTTATCAGTGTATATTATTCACATGGGCTGCCTTACTCATGAATATGAACAGGTGAAACCATAAAGGTGCTTTTTAGGCGAGATATAGAGCGTTGCTTCTCATCAATCGCACGTTCTTGCCTCCACCCTCTCTCTCTCTCCTCCCGCCTGACTCACTCACACACACTCGCTCGCTCGGGGATGTCGTGCCTATCAGCCCATTTTTTTCAACTTGTAGCCACCGTAACTCCACACCCACATTTTTTTAGGGTGGATATATATATATTGGCGGATGTGGCTGCTTATTTCCAAGACATTGAGGTACTTTTTTTTAAATTCTGTGAGATCGAATTTTTTGGCAGAAATGCACAAATAACTACCCTAGCTCCTAGGGCTATTTAGCGCTTAACAGGTTAAGTAAAAAAAATGTTCTATTGACATACATGTTTTTCTGGTATATTCCTGCGAAACGGCATGCATTATATCTCAAGAACTGGGCAGTGTTATAGCATATTTGTTGTTTGTACATATATATGTATTATGTATGTTGCTTCGTAGTATACTATAAATGGAAAATATACTTGGTAAATGAATAATTAGAGGGCATCTGTGGACTCACTTTTACAATTTCCCAGCTCAGCTGGTGGGCGACGAGTGGAGGTGAGTCGAGTTGTATACTGATATTCTATTGGTCAATAAACTGGGTGTGACGTCACGAGCGATGATGGTACTGTATATGAATGGTTGTTGTGGGAGTACGTCACTGTCTAGACGGTGACGTCACAAATTCTCGCAACATTTTAACGGGTGTAGAAATACACGTCAGTTCATATAATGAGCCTCTTTTGTTTCTCAATCCCTCTACGACGTCACATTAATTCATTTATTATCCTTGGTGTTTATAATCTCTCGGATTCGGGCCAGTCGGCCATATTTGAAATGGTGGAACTGTTGTTCAATGAATAGTGAAGTGTTTTTGCTTTATGAAAACACCTACAACATCTTCTATTTAACCCGGGAACTGCGGGGAGACTCTTAAGAGTTCCCCCGGCGGACTGCGGGGAGACTCTTATGAGTGAGTGAAAAAAAAAATCAACTTTTGACCGAAAAAAACAAAAACAAATATTTTTATTTTTTTATTTTTTATTTTTTTTGGCCCCTGGGCCATGCAAAATCTCAGTCCTCTACCTCCCCTCCTTCCCCACTTTCCTCCTCTCCTTCAGTTATCACCTATTTTCCCTGTTATTCCCTTATTCTGAGGTATATTTTCGTGCTAACATTAGCGAGTTGCAAGCAGGGTGTTGTCATCACTGATGGCAAGCGAGTGCAAGAGAGAGAGAGAGAGTATCGATCGACTGTGTCTCAGTGGCCTTGGGGGAAATTGGCGGGAAAGCAGGTTGCCTCACCCATACATTATACAACTCGCGGGCTATATCTCCGATTTTGACCATCCAAACGCTGTTTTCACTCGTTTTATTGTTGTTTCAGGTTAATACCTTTATAATCAACCCATAATAGGCGCATATGGATAAGTATTAATGCTATTAATGGCACAATGAATATTTTAGTGACGGAAACACCTCAAATACGTCAGCACA
This sequence comes from Paralithodes platypus, assembly GCA_032716605.1. Lineage (NCBI taxonomy): Eukaryota > Metazoa > Arthropoda > Malacostraca > Decapoda > Lithodidae > Paralithodes > Paralithodes platypus. Next base: position 38,774,524 of record CM064521.1, read on the forward strand.
GGGGGACGTTTCCAATTACCCCCATGCGCACTTCAGAGGTTAACGGGATTACCAACGGAGCTTCCAGCGGCATTGTGTTAATTTGGCTGCAGACCATTATTGTCCAGTACACCAAGGGTAAGGGTTTTATACCGTCGTTGGGTCCAAGCCTAGGCTACGATTACCACAGAATCTTTAATGAATATCCTCAATACAGACTTATTTCCTTCACTTACCTCGTCAATAATAACCCATATAGGTGGAGAGGCCCTGAATTATATCAAAGAAAAAGTGATGTTGAAACATTATCTGCAATTTAGCCATGTTGATTAACTCTTAGCCCACTTAACCCCTTCAGACTCATATGACGCAGAGCTTGGCAGATTAGCAATAAGAAATAGAGTTCTCTCACTCTTATAATTACCTCTTTTGGCGACCGTCAATCTTTTATGAATTAAATACCAAACCAGCGGGGGTGTGGGGGCGGCATCCCCCACCTAATATACTAGGTTAGGTTAGGTAAGGTTGTTAGGTTTCGCTAATATTACCCCTTATTTTCGTCATTTACCCCTCAATTTCCCTGTACAGCTGTACTTCATAGCCCTCCCCACTATCGGGGGCCGTATCTTAAGATCGTAATTGTTTAATCGAAGTCCTCTTTTTCTAGTTATTAAAAACGTATTCTATGGTGTATTATATGATATATAGAAGCAATAGAACTGTTAAAATTACCTGGGAAGTGTATATTAAACAAAATACAAAACTTTGAATAATGAGGTAAGAGATAGGCTATGTGTTTTTTATCACTTTTCAACCCAAGACCACTGGGGGTCTGGGGGCAGCAGCCCCCAGGATGCCCAGGTTACCTTAGGTTAGGTTAGGTTAATGACCAGCTATGTAAATACAGTAGTGAACATTTGGTTCAGTCTGTGCTCAAAAATCCATTTTCTTTAGGAGACCATACACTAAACAATTACCGTGATGTTGAAACATTATCTGCAATTTAGCCATGTTGATTAACTCTTAGCCCACTTAACCCCTTCAGACTCAAATGACGCAGAGGTTGGCAGATTAGAAATAAGAAATAGAGTTCTCTCACTCTTATAATTAACTCTTTTGCCGACCGTCAATCTTTTATGAATTAGGCTAAATACCAAACCAGCGGGGGTGTGGGGGCGACAGCCCCCACCTAATATACTAGGTTAAGTTAGGTAAGGTTGTTAGGTTACGCTAATATTACCCCTTATTTTCGTCCTTTACCCCTCAATTTCCCTGTACTTCATAGCCATCCCCACTATCGGGGGCCGTGTCTTAAGATTGTTGGATAATGGGGACAATTTTTTTTCCGGAGATTCTAATTAATGACAACCACTGTATAATGATGAAAACTAGCTAAAAACCCCCCAAAAAACTCACGAAATAAAAGTTGGCCAGGTTCCTGGATATGTTCCTTAACCCGGCAAGCGCGATAGGCCTCACGGAAGGCTTCCTATAGGGAACGCGATAGGCCTCACGGAAGCAAGACCATAAAAAAAAGACTTCCAAAAAAAAAAAAGGGCCTATCAAAACAAAGGAATTTGTCTCTAGGTGAGATAATTCCCCTCCAGTACTCATCCATGTAAATCTCACCCACCCCCTCCCCTCCTTCCCCACCTTATTCCCCCTCCCTCCCCCCTCCCTCCCCCCTCCCTCTCTCCTCCCTCCCCTCCTCCCTCCCCTCCTCAATTATCACCTATTTTTCCTCTTATTATCATCATTTATCGGTTATTTTTCTCTCCCGCGATAATGTAGCATAAGTGGGTTGCAGAAAAGATCGTTATGTAACACCCAGACACCGGCCCACACCGCCCCGCTCGTCTCAGTTACCTCACAGACAGCGAGAGAGGAGGGTTGCCTGTGGCTCTCTCTCGCCTGAGATTATGACCGGGTGGCCAATATCTTCGTTTTTCACCACCCAAATGCTTTTCCCACTTATTTTAGCACTCTTGAAGGTTCATATATACATCATATATGTAAAATAAAAGCATACCGAAAACAAATAATGCTCTATATTGTAAATATAACTAATTCTGTCAGAATCCAAGGCTAGAAATGCACAAATAACTACCCTAGCCCCTAGGTCTATTTCGCGCTTGTCAGGTTAATTTGCATGAACAAATTGTAATAGGCCTATAGAAACCTAATAAATCATATAAATAACAAATCCACAAAAATACAATCATTGAAAATAGCTGTGGTCCGTCTCCTTAATATTGACCGAAAAAACGCCCATTCTAATAAATCTCAAGAGCTCTTTCGGACAGTCACAGTTTACAAACGCCTTCTTTATGCAGTGTAATCAATATTTACCCCCTGCTGGCAACATAGATGACGATTTCAATAATTCGAGGGGGGGTGAGGGGGGGCAAAGCCCCCCCTCAACCCATCGTGTATCCAACATTGGCATTATAACTAAGACCATGAATAGGGCCTACACTCATTTCTCAAAATCTGGAGGAAAAAACATAACAAATAAGGGTGCGAGCCTATTCCCTATAATTACTAATATATCACTTCATCTTGGGACGATACCGCTCTCGCAAATTAACCTTACCGTTCACGAGGCAAATACGGGGGTGGGGGATACTAATTAGTATTGATAAATAGAAACGGTTTGAATATCAAGACGCAAATCACACAGTGCACTGATGACATTATAATACGGTACACGTTGTGTGAAACATATACACCGTTGATGTTAAATTAACCGGGTGTAAGATTAACCTCTGAAGTGCGCATGGGGGTAATTGGAAACGTCCCCCTGTGCTGACGTATTTGAGGTGTTTCCGTCACTAAAATATTCATTGTGCCATTAATAGCATTAATACTTATCCATATGCGCCTATTATGGGTTGATTATAAAGGTATTAACCTGAAACAACAATAAAACGAGTGAAAACAGCGTTTGGATGGTCAAAATCGGAGATATAGCCCGCGAGTTGTATAATGTATGGGTGAGGCAATCTGCTTTCCCGCCAATTTCCCCCAAGGCCACTGAGACACAGTCGATCGATACTCTCTCTCTCTCTCTTGCACTCGCTTGCCATCAGTGATGACAACACCCTGCTTGCAACTCGCTAATGTTAGCACGAAAATATACCTCAGAATAAGGGAATAACAGGGAAAATAGGTGATAACTGAAGGAGAGGAGGAAAGTGGGGAAGGAGGGGAGGTAGAGGACTGAGATTTTGCATGGCCCAGGGGCCAAACAAAATAAAAAAATAATTTTTTTTTTTTTTTTTTTTTTTTTTTTTTCGATGTCAAAAGTTGATTTTTTTTTCTCACTCACTCACAAGAGTCTCCCCGCAGTGCGCCGGGGGAACTCTTATGAGTCTCCCAGCAGCTCCCGGGTTAAGCGGGTGTAAAAATAAGCGGGTGTAATGACGACATGTTGGCCGAGGGCTGGAATGACGTCATCGCTGAGGCCCGCCTTGGCTGATGACGTCACGATAATCAACAACCAATCACAAGCAAGGATACACAACGTCTTGGCTTGGTTAATCAAGATGGCTATATTCTAGTTAATCTCCGTGTTTCAACCCCTCTCTTTCCCTGATATATTTCATACCCTCCCCAGCTATCGGGGTTTAGTATTGTTGAGGTAAGTGAAGAAAATAACTAAGAGATATGAGGGTATAAATAAGGATCCTTAGTTAATGGGCAAACAAAATACGGTGACTACCGCTACATAGGATCTTACCGTTTTTCTCAGTACCGGTAGTTATAGTGTTATACATAACTACATATTAGATTTACATTATTTCACATCTCCATTATATCTCTAGGCTATTAGATAAATACTAGATTCAAGTTTGTATGATATAATATTATATATGAAAAACTAATGCAAAACTGTACATTTTAACCTTGTTTACTGCTTAACAATCCCACAAAACATATGTCACACATAATTTGTCTACTTAGAATGACCTAAGCTGTCATCTCTTGAAGTATCTACCAAAACAAAACTCGAATGTGACACAAATCTCACTTTAATGAAAGTTTAAACTTTAATCACGCAACACTGGGGTGGGCACTGGCCACTGGGCAACTGAGTGAGTTCTAACCTATGTACATAGTCAGATATTACCAAGTGCAGGTCTACCAGACTGCCATGTTTTCACTTTTACTTCAATATCTCTGGATTTTGGTCACAGCCTTGGGATCAATATTTTAAAGTAAACATCCACAAAGCTACTAGTCACTAAGTCTGTACTAATAATAACAGATTATTATTTTTATGTAATTCTGTTCAATAATAGGTTTTGTAATATGATTTCTTGAGGATCACTGGCAACTCAGCCAGAAGCAGCAGTGTGGTCAGACAGTGAAACATGACTAGGACAGGAACAGATCAGGAGTCTGGGCTGAGGGCATGGATGAAACAGAATTGTTATAAATTCCTCTACTTGAATTACTACTCAATAGGGCGGGGGGATATTTTTAAAAAATCAAAAAAATCAACAACCCTGCGGGTGGGTTGCTGAACTAACTGCTCTAGGTCATTTATGATAGAAAAGACGCAGGCTTGTTCACCAGGTGGATCAGTAGTGTGAGAGGAGAGCCATTGGCGGTGGTGAACGTTGAAATCTCCTAAGATGGAGATTTCTGAGAAAGGAGAAATGGATAGAATGTGTTCCACTGTAGAGTTTAGATAGTCAAAGAATTTGGGAAAGTTGGTAGAGTTAGGGGAAAGATAGACAGCACAGAAATATTTAGTAAGAGAATGACAGGAAAGTTTGAGCCATAAAGTTGAGAATTCAGAGGAGTCGGAATCGGGAACACGAGAGCAAGTGAGTTTGTTGTGCACATATGCACAACATCCGCCTTTGGCTTTGAAACTAGGATAGAGAAAGTAGGAGGATACAGAGAAGGGGCTGCTGGATGTTGCTACAGACACCTGAGTTTCGGTGAGGAAGAGAAGATCAGGTTTGTAGGAGGAGAGATGGTGCTCAACAGAGTGAAAGTTAGAGGAAAGTCCACGAATGTTGCAGAAATTAATAGAAAGAGTAACAGGCCGAGGTCCAGGTAATTGTGTGGGGTCGTCAGGGGATGGTCGGTTGGGTGTGGGGGCATTTATGGTCCCCCCCCCCCCCTGGGGACTCCGAGGCTGGGCTGGAATTCATAATTTATTTTATTTTTTAATTTTGGTGTGGTGTGGTAGGGGTTATAAGATTCCAAGAAACTTAAGCAAGTGTGAGAGAGTTAGTGATGAACACAATTATGTTAAGGGGATGTAGCTTTGCTCTGGGGATAGGGGCCCTACACTGGCTGCAGTGGAAAAAGAATACATCCTTCATAATCCCTGCATGTCGTAAGAGGCGACTAAAAGTGACGGGTAGACGGGGCTCGATAGCCCTGGCTGGCAACCTCGTCTAGGGGAAGGAAAATCCCTTTCATGGGTTTCAGTGACCATGGGGAAGAGATAGCTGGTTTGGTGTAGGGCCTGCGACCTGACCCTACTAAGACCAAAGGCCGCCACTACACACAATTGAGGAAGATGGACCGGGATCGTGGTAAACAAAACCGGGCGGGTGCCCACGACCCCGGCCCAGCAATTCTAGTGGGTTCAATGCCAGACATGCCTTGCTTGGCTGGCAGGACCGGTCCTACTGTTCTTGCCAGTCAAACAGAAGTGCCAACTGTGACGAGTGCAGGGCAAAGCCTTCGGGACCCCTGCAGTGTGAATGGCGGTGAATCCCCCAGATAAACTCCTGACTTGCGGGGGTGGTTGTGGCAGCCAAACGAATCACGATCCCAAAGACCTGCTCCGGGGCATAACTTTCGGAGGGTTTTCTAACTCCCGGGATTCTCTATGTCACCACTATTATATAATTAGGAACACTATACTCTGTTTCATTTCATCTGACGGTAAATTGAATCCCTTTGCAGTTAATTTTTCGATATTTAATGGAAAAATATGAAACTGTTATGTCTCTGCAGCCTATTAAGACCAGGTTTATATAATCAGCACCATATTTCACTACAAAATCTTCAAAATAACTGAGAAAACTTGATGGGAACTTTGCAATTTACCGTCAGTTGAAAAGAAACAGAGGAATATACATAGGCTAATGAGAGCTCGGTGTAGATACAAAATTACAAATCTTAAACATGTGAGCATGTTTGGCCAAATTTGATGTATCCACTAACGTCTTACCTTAGTATAAATGTTCCCGATGAAATATGTGTAATAAAAATAGTAACCTATTATTATTTATCGAGCACTTGATATGAGAGGATGTTACTAGATGTGTGGGAACTGTAATAAAGATCACAACTTAACGGGGTAGCAAAGCAATACTGTTTTACCCGAGTCATTCTTACTGTACACAAGCTCCCGAGATATGCCACAGAATATATTATTATTATCATCCCGATCATTGACGTATATTCAAGGGGAGATGGGTAGTTTTTCTAGACCCCTTTCTCCCTCATGTTTAGCCCCATTAGTTTTCAGATTTTACGATGCTTGCCCCATTAGTTTGGCGATTTTGAGACCTTTCGCCCCATTTCTTTGTCAATATTAAGACCTTTCGTGCTATTTAGGTGTCGATTTATTTCCTGGCAAACGACAGTGAGCCTGCAATTTTGGAAGAACCGGCCCGAAATTTTTTAAAATTAATCTAGAAGGGGGATCTAATGGATGTTTTATTTAATTTTTTAATTTTGATAAAAGTCTAGGGAGGAAACTAGAAAATTAATGAAAAAATAGACCAAGAAATGAACCATGCCCCCTTTATGTGTAGGTCTATATCTCTGGCATTCATGAGCATAATTCTCAAAGCTGATAATACAGTATACTGTGATTATCTTTTGATATAACTTATGAGGCCGCACTCGTGTAAACCATCTAGGTATATATAATGCCTGGTTTTTTAGCCATCTAGGTATACTGTACAGTATATGATGCGTGTTTTAGCCATCTAGGTATACTGTACAGTATATGATGCGTGTTTTAGCCATCTAGGTATACTGTACAGTATATGATGCGTGTTTTAGCCATCTAGGTATACTGTACAGTATATGATGCGTGTTTTAGCCATCTAGGTATACTGTACAGTATATGATGCGTGTTTTAGCCATCTAGGTATACTGTACAGTATATGATGCGTGTTTTAGCCATCTAAGTATACTGTACAGTATATGATGCGTGTTTTAGCCATCTAGGTATACTGTACAGTATATGATGCGTGTTTTAGCCATCTAGGTATACTGTACAGTATATGATGCATGTTTTAGCCATCTAGGTATACTGTACAGTATATGATGCGTGTTTTAGCCATCTAGGTATACTGTACAGTATATGATGCGTGGTTTTTTTTTGTTTTTTTTCTGTGCCGCACTCAAGTGAACCATCTATACTCTGTTTAATTTCATCTGACGGTAAATTGAATCCCTTAGCAAAAAGATATGAAACTACTATATCTCTGCATCATATTAAGACCAAGTTTATGCGTCCTTGTATCGAGTATTGTTCACATGTTTGGGGAGGATCCTCTCACACCGCACTCCTAGATAAAGTAGAAAGGAAAGCTTTTTGTATCATTAACTCCCGTCCACTCACCAATTCTCTGCAATCTCTCTCACTATTCTATCGCTACTACAATAATCAGTGTTCCTCGAATCTTTACCAGTGTATACCACCTCCTCTACGTAGGGTATGTAGTACCCGCCTTGCAACACAATCCCACCCCTACTCTGTGCAACTCTCCAACCCAAGAGTGAAACGTTATCCTCAGACTTTCTTCTATTCAACTGCTGAGCTCTGGAACTCCCTCCCAGAATCAGTCTTTTCCTCTTCCTATGATTTAAATTGCTCCAAACTCCGTGTGTCCAGGCATTGTAGCTCGAACGTCCCTTGATTTCGGCCCTGTCACTCTTTGAAATCTGGGGGAGGCACTCGCTGCAGGCAGTTATGCTTTTTGTCTCCCTCATTCATATAGAAAAAAAAAAAAAAAAAAGGCTCACTAAAAACTTAACCCTCTCACACTACACCTTACCCATATTCCCTCGCCATTGCTATTTACCACTTGACTAAGTTGACTCACACTAAAAGCCTAACCCCCACACACATTTTGTTTTCCTATGTCTGTGAAGGAGCAAAAGATAGGTTGCCTGTAACGAGTGTCTCGCCCAAAGCCAAAAGAGTGACAGAGAGCCAAATTCAAGGGACGTTGGGGTCAAAATGCCTGGACACACGCAGTTTAAAGCAGTTTAAGTCATAGGATAAAGGAAAGACTTGAAACTAATATATCAAGTTTTAGATATTGATATCAATTATTGATCAAAACATACTTGGTACGGAGACATCACTTATTAGGCTGACTGTACAGCTGGGGTATTCGCTACTATAGTCTATTCGCTGTAAGTAGGCGAGAAATGTTAACCTCTATCCTCTGTAACTCAAAAAGGGCTAGAGCAAATTGGCTGTAAATTTCCACATCTATTCCTTGACTGACACTTCTCAAATGATAGAAATATTAGCTCGATTACTCTCGTCATTTTTGAGTTACAGAGGTTAGAGGTCATGATTTACAGAGGTTAGAGGTCATGATTTACAGAGGTTAGAGGTCATGATTTACAGAGGTTAGAGGTCATGATTTACAGAGGTTAGAGGTCATGATTTTTGAGTTACAGAGGATAGAGGTCATGATTTTTGAGTTACAGAGGTTAGAGGTCATGATTTTTGAGTTACAGAGGTTAGAGGTCATGATTTTTGAGTTACAGAGGTTAGATGGTCATGATTTTTGAGTTACAGAGGTTAGATGGTCATGATTTTTGAGTTACAGAGGTTAGAGGTCATGATTTTTTAGTTACAGAGGTTAGAGGTCATGATTTTTGAGTTACAGAGGTTAGAGGTCATGATTTTTGAGTTACAGAGGTTAGAGGTCATGATTTTTGAGTTACAGAGGTTAGAGGTCATGATTTTTGAGTTACAGAGGTTAGAGGTCATGATTTTTGAGTTACAGAGGTTAGAGGTCATGATTTTTGAGTTACAGAGGTTAGAGGTCATGATTTTTGAGTTACAGAGGTTAGAGGTCATGATTTCTCGCCTACTTACAGCGAATAGACTATAAAAACTTCCCCATTTGTATCACTCTTTTGTCATTATATCAGCATCGCATTGTAGGGGGAAAACGTAGACATTTTTTTTTTTTTTTTTTTCGCAGGATATTGTATTCAATCTACAGTATAACTTGATATATTGTATTCAATCTACAGTATAACTTGATATATTGTATTCAATCTACAGTATAACTTGATATATTGTATTCAATCTACAGTATAACTTGATATATTGTATTCAATCTACAGTATAACTTGATATATTGTATTCAATCTACAGTATAACTTGATATATTGTATTCAATCTACAGTATAACTTGATATATTGTATTCAATCTACAGTATAACTTCATATATTGTATTCAATCTACAGTATAACTTGATATATTGTATTCAATCTACAGTATAACTTGATATATTGTATTCAATCTACAGTATAACTTGATATATTGTATTCAATCTACAGTATAACTTGATATATTGTATTCAATCTACAGTATAACTTGATATATTGTATTCAATCTACAGTATAACTTGATATATTGTATTCAATCTACAGTATAACTTGATATATTGTATTCAATCTACAGTATAACTTGATATATTGTATTCAATCTACAGTATAACTTGATATATTGTATTCAATCTACAGTATAACTTGATATATTGTATTCAATCTACAGTATAACTTGATATATTGTATTCAATCTACAGTATAACTTGATATATTGTATTCAATCTACAGTATAACTTGATATATTGTATTCAATCTACAGTATAACTTGATATATTGTATTCAATCTACAGTATAACTTGATATATTGTATTCAATCTACAGTATAACTTGATATATGTATTCAATCTACAGTATAACTTGATATATTGTATTCAATCTACAGTATAACTTGATATATTGTATTCAATCTACAGTATAACTTGATATATTGTATTCAATCTACAGTATAACTTCATATATTTATTGGCTTTTCATAATTATACACTTAAGGGGGGTGACCTGCTTTTTGTTATTTATGTCCTTTTCTCTCGTTCTCTGGCTTGTATCCATTCGGCCCCATTCAGTCAACTATTTTAAGACGTTTATCCCCATCTAGGTGTCGATTTCTTCCTGGCGAGCGATAGCGAGCCAGCATTATATGAAGAAATCCGGCTTCGCCGGAGAAATATTTCTATCGAAAAATGTACAAATTTAGCCTGCTGTCAAACAAAAATAAAAAATATGCTGGCTCACTACCGCTCACCAGTAAAAAATGTACACCTGGATGGGGATAAACGTCTTAAAACAGTAGGCTGAATGAGGCCAAATGGATACAAGCCAGAGAAAGATAGAAAAGGACAGAACAAAAACAGGTTACCCCCCTTAACCCGTTCAGTACCAGCGACGTTTTTCTTATTATATTCTGGCAACTAATAGATTATATTATTTAGCTTAGGAATGACCTCTAACCATTAACCCTCTCCGACATATGACGCGATTTTGAGCCTATTGGGGATACTTTAAAGCCTTTGTTACCATCAGGGGTATTTAGAAACCTTTAGTTTAGTTACTTCAACCTCTGCAGTTGTCTTTGAGTTAGCTGTGTTGAGCCTATTAGGGATACTTTAAAGCCTTTGTTACCATCAGGGGTATTTAGAAACCTTTAGTTTAGTTACTTCAACCTCTGCAGTTGTCTTTGAGTTAGCTGTGTTGAGCCTATTGGGGATACTTTAAAACCTTTGTTACCATCAGGGGTATTTAGAAACCTTTAGTTTAGTTACTTCAACTTCTGCAGTTGTCTTTGAGTTAGCTGTGTTGAGCCTATTGGGGATACTTTAAAACCTTTGTTACCATCAGGGGTATTTAGAAACCTTTAGTTTAGTTACTTCAACTTCTGCAGTTGTCTTTGATTTAGCTGTGTTGAGCCTATTGGGGATACTTTAAAGCCTTTGTTACCATCAGGGGTATTTAGAAACCTTTAGTTTAGTTACTTCAACCTCTGCAGTTGTCTTTGAGTTAGCTGTGGGCAGAAAACTAATTTTGGAGAGGTAATTATAAGAGTGAGAGAACTCTATTTCTTATTGCTAATCTGGCAACCTCTGCGTCATATGGTCGTGAGAGGGTTAATAGTTGCTGGAATACAATGAAAAAGAAGCCACCGGTACACAATGGGATAAGGGGAGATAGGCCGTTTTTCTGGACCCCTTTCTCCCTCATGTTTATCCCCATTAGTTTTGAAATTTTAAGACGTTCGGCCCATTAGTTTGGCGATTTTAACACCTTTAGCTCCATTGAGTTTTATATATTTTTTTTTAGACATATCGTGTCATTCAGGTGTCGATTTTTTCCTGACGAGCGATAGCGAGCCTGTAATTATATGAGGAAGCGGCCTTCGGCCGAGACATTTTTCTACCGAAAAATGTACAAAATTATCTTGAAAGGGAGTCTAGAGGGTGTTTTTCAAAGTTTAAGGGAGATCTAGCGAGGAAACTAAAAAAATACATGAATAAATGAATTAATGGACCAAAACAAAAACAGCAAATAGCCCCTTAATCATAGATAAATAAATTAATGGACCAAAACAAAAACAGCAAATAGCCCCTTAATCATAGATAAATGAATTAATGGACCAAAACAAAAACAGCAAATAGCCCCTTAATCATAGATAAATGGATGTAGTAAATATTGCCATTAAGGGCAGATTTATACTGGAGGGATTTTTTTCAGACCGATGTTAAGATAAAGTAGCCTATTTCATTTGGGGTGTTAGTGGTGTTCAGACCGATGTTAAGATAAAGTAGCCTATTTCATTTGGGGTGTTAGTGGTGTTCAGACCGATGTTAAGATAAAGTAGCCTATTCAGAATTGAAGAGTGAAATCCATCATTTTCCGGATTAGGCCTACAGTACCTTGGATGATTCCGGTGCTATTCCTCCCTCTCCGCCCTCCTCTCTCTTACTTATGCCTAATATCCTAATCTCTTCTAAAGATGTACTTTCTACCCTCTCTGGGCTTCACACTAATAAGGCGTACGGTCCGGACGGTGTTCCTCCTGTTCTCAAAAACTGTGCTTCCGTGCTGACTCCCTGCCTAGGCAAACTCTTTCGTCTCTGTCTATCCTCTAACGTCTTCCCTTCATGCTGGAAGTTTGCTCACATTCAACCTGTCCCAAAGAAGGGTGACCGCTCTCAACCCTCCAACTATCGTCCAATTGCTCTTATCTCTTGTCTTTCTAAAGTTTTTGAAACTATTCTTGCTTCCAAATTTCTTAAGCATTTCTCTTCTCATAATCTGCTCTCAGATCGCCAGTATGGCTTCCTTAAGGGTCGCTCTACTGGTGATCTTCTTTCATATCTTACTAACTCTTGGTCATCCTCCTTTCGGGACTTCGGTGAGACTTTTTCTATTGCACTAGACATATCGAAAGCCTTCGATAGAGTCTGGCATAAATCTTTAATTTCTAAACTACCCTCCTTCGGTTTCTATCCCTCCATCTGTGCCTCTGTCTCTAATTTCCTTTCCGGCCGTTCCATAGCTGCGGTTGTGGACGGCCATTGTTCACTTCCTCACCCTATAAACTCCGGTGTTCCTCAGGGCTCTGTCCTATCTCCTATTCTCTTTCTAATTTTATAAATGATCTCCTTAACTGTACCTTAATTCCCATCCATTCATACGCAGACGACTCAACCTTACACTACTCCATTAGTTTTTCAGAACGCCCCAGCCAGCAATCCCTCAACGACAAACGTAATGAAGCCATAGAACTCTTAAATTCTGATCTAAATACTATTTCCAATTGGGCAGAGAAAACCTTGTTAACTTTAATGCTTCCAAAACCCAATTTCTCCATCTATCTACCGTCAGGATCTCCCAGCGGACTATCCCTTATTCTTCAACAATACAAAAATCAACCCTTCATCTTCTCTCAATATTCTTGGTGTCTCTTTTTCTTCTGCTCTCATTTGGAAGGACCATATTACCAGTCTTGCTAAGGCAGCCTCCAAAAGCTGGGTGTGCTCAACCGCCTTAGGGGTTCTTTTCCCCTGCACAGCTTCTTGCTCTGTACAGGGGCATAGTGCGCCCTTGTATTGAGTATTGTTCACATGTGTGGGGAGGTTCCTCTCACACCGCTCTCCTAGATAAAGTTGAAAGGAAGGCCTTTCGTATCATTAACTCCCGTCCACTCACCAACTCTCTGCAATCTCTCTCTCTCCGCCGCAATGTTGCATCTCTCTCGCTATTCTATCGCTACTATAATAATCAGTGTTCCTCAGAGCTATCCCAGTGCATACCACCTCCCTTTACGTAGGGCACGTGGTACCCGTCTTGCAACTCAATCCCACCCCCTACTCTGTGCAACTCTCCAACCCAAGAGTGAAACGTTACTCTCAAACTTTCTTCTACTCAACATCTGAGCTCTGGAACTCTCTCCCAGAATCAGTCTTTCCCTCTTCCTATGACTTAAATTGCTTCAAACTCCGTGTGTCCAGGCATTTTGGCTCGAACGTCCCTTGATTTTGGCCCTGTCGCTCTTTCAACTATGGGGGAGGCACTCGCTATAGGCAGTTATGCCTTTTGCCTCCCTCAATCACATAGGAAAAAAAAAAAAAAAAAAAAAACTTTATCTTAACATCGGTCTGAACACCACTAACACCCCAAATGAAATAGGCTACTTTATCTTAACATCGGTCTGAACACCACTAACACCCCAAATGAAATAGGCTACTTTATCTTAACATCGGTCTGAACACCACTAACACCCCAAATGAAATAGGCTACTTTATCTTAACATCGGTCTGAACACCACTAACACCCCAAATGAAATAGGCTACTTTATCTTAACATCGGTCTGAACACCACTAACACCCCAAATGAAATAGGCTACTTTATCTTAACATCGGTCTGAACACCACTAACACCCCAAATGAAATAGGCTACTTTATCTTAACATCGGTCTGAACACCACTAACACCCCAAATGAAATAGGCTACTTTATCTTAACATCGGTCTGAACACCACTAACACCCCAAATGAAATAGGCTACTTTATCTTAACATCGGTCTGAACACCACCACTAACACCCCAAATGAAATAGGCTACTTTATCTTAACATCGGTCTGAACACCACTAACACCCCAAATGAAATAGGCTACTTTATCTTAACATCGGTCTGAACACCACTAACACCCCAAATGAAATAGGCTACTTTATCTTAACATCGGACTGAACACCACTAACACCAAATGAAATAGGCTACTTTATCTTAACATCGGTCTGAACACCACTAACACCCCCAAATGAATTAGGCTACTTTATCTTAACATCGGTCTGAACACCACTAACACCCAAATAGAAATACTTTACCTTAACATCGGTCTGAACACCACTGACACGCCAAATGAGGTAGGCTCCGTGATCGTAGCAACGGTCTGAACACCACTAACACCCCAAATGAAATAGGCTACTTTATCTTAACATCGGTCTGAACACCACTAACACCCCAAATGAAATTAATGATAGCCTGTCATTCTCCCATTAAGGGGGGTGACCTGTTTTTGTTCTGTCCTTTTCTGTCTTTTTCTGGCTTGTATCCATTTGGCCCCATTCAGCCTACTGTTTTAAGACGTTTATCCCCATCCAGGTGTCAATTTTTTACTGGTGAGCGGTAGCAAGCCAGCATATTTTTTATTTTTGTTTGACAGCAGGCTAAATTTGTACATTTTTCGATAGAAAAATTTCTCCGGCGAAACCGGATTTCTTCATATAATGCTGGCTCGCTATCGCTCGCCAGGAAAAAATCGACACCTAGATGGGGATAAACGTCTTAAAATAGTTGGCTGAATGTGTTGGAATGGATACAAGCCAGAGAAAGAGAGAAAAGGACAGAAATAACAAAAAGCAGGTCACCCCCCTTAATTGAACCTAGGATATCACATACAGAACTTACACGCTCTAACCATTACACCATCAAGACATATAAGACAAATTGTATATAATTATTGTGCCCTACTCCTGTGCTTCCTCTCCCACACATTGTTTACATCTATATCTATCTATCTATATGCTCAGGCCCAATCCCCATTTTGGGGGTAGCCGACTCAAGACAGAGCAAGAACAGGGAAAACACAAAAACAACATAAAACAAAAAATAAACACAGATAAAAAAACACAAACTCACACACATCCAGGTCACCCAGGAGAAGACCCAGAGACCAGGGTTACCAAGGTTGCTCCAGCACTCCCCCGGCCCCTGACCACCTGGAGAGGTTCCGATCTCGGCAGGCAGACATGCAGCGGAGCCAAAGCCACAAGCCCTCCCACCACACTTCCAGGCACATCTTCATATTAATCGTCCCCCCGGGCCAGGCGCCTGATGGACTATTATCTAGTCGAACCTGCGCCCGACCCCTTACTCCAAATGACCACGTGTTCACTCAACTATTCACAAGCATTCTCCATTCACTCCTGTCCACCACCACTTCCCCTGCCTGATCTATAGTCATTCCTCTATCATCCAAAGCCTTTCTTACACAGTCTCTCCATCTCAATGGGGGTCTTCCTGCCCTTCTATCTCCCCTTGTACCTGACTCACATATTCTCTTTGTAAGCCTTTCATCTCCCATTCGTTCAACATGACCATACCAGCTCAGCACCCTTCTGTCCACTCTGGCTGACAAATGTTCCTGCTGCCCCACTCTCCTACGTATCTCTTCATTCCTCAATCTGTCTCTACGAGTAACTCCACACATACTCCTCAAGCAGCTCATCTCCATCACATCCAGCCCTCTTTTCTCCTTTTTTCTTCAGAGCCCATGTCTCAGCCCCATACATCACTGTTGGCACAACAATTCCTTGATACAGTGCACTTTTTACTTTCACTCCGAGATTTCTCGTCTTCCACATACTTCCCATTGCTCCGAAAACCTTCCTTCCTTCACACACACTCTGTTTTACCTCCACTTCCATACCTCCACTCCTGCTTATCGTTCCTCCTAGATATTTAAAACACTCTACTTGTTCCAATATTTCCCCATCCAGCTCACATCTAGATTCACCCTATGCTCTCCCCTATTACACACCATTACTTTACTTTTATAGACGTTCACCTTCAGTTTCCTCCTTCCACAAACCACACCAAACTCTTTGACTACCCGCTGCAGTTTCTCATCAGAATCCGCCACCAATGCTGTGTCATCAGCGAACAGCAACTGATTCAACTCCCAATCTCTACCATTCTTTCCTACTAAACCCAATCCTCTTCCCATAGTTCTCCTTTTCACCTCCCTCACCCACACCATCCATAAACATATTGAACAGCCATGGTGACATTACACAACCCTGTCGCAAACCTACCTTTACCTCAAACCATTCACTCAACTCACCATTTCCTACTCTCACACATGCTCTGCTCCCTTCATAAAAACTCTTAACTGCTTCTAACAAATTTCCTCCTATTTCATAAATCCTTAACACCTTCCACATTGCTTCACGGTCCACACGATCATACGCTTTTTCCAAGTCCATAAAAGCCCAAAATATCTCCTTATGCTTCTCTAAATACTTCTCTCATAACTGTCTTACTGCAAACATCTGATCCACGCACCCTCTTCCCCTCCTAAAACCGCACTGTTCTTCTCCTATTGCAACTTCCGTACA
Organism: Paralithodes platypus; assembly: GCA_032716605.1. Taxonomy (NCBI): domain Eukaryota; kingdom Metazoa; phylum Arthropoda; class Malacostraca; order Decapoda; family Lithodidae; genus Paralithodes; species Paralithodes platypus. The sequence goes on from CM064521.1 coordinate 38,791,262, forward strand.
CTTTATTATCCTCTCTATCAACACCCTGCCATACAGCTTTCCAACCACTGACAATAAACTAATACCTCTATAACTTGAACACTCCTGCCGATCTCCCTTCCCCTTGTACAACGGCACAATACATGCACTCTTCCAGTCTATTGGTACCATTGACACAACAAAGCACACATTGAAAAGTCTCACCAACCAATCTATTATCACATCTCCACCCTTCTTTATACACTCCACAGCAATACCATCCAAACCTTCTGCTTTTCCCGCTCTCATTTGTTTCACTGCTTCTTTCACCTCATTTTCCTCAATCCTTTCATTCATTCCCTGCCGCCTGGGTAACCTATCTCCATCCACCTCTGCTTCAATCACTGCTTCTCTTCCATCTCTTGTATTTAACAAAGATTCAAAATACTCGGCATATCTTTTCCTCACTTCAACTGGTTCCACTAGTAATTCTCCATTTTCATCTTTCACTGACTCTTCCCTCTTTTGTCCTCCTTTCCTTACTTTATTTACCTCCTTCCAGAACATCTTCTTTCGTTCTTCAAAATTCTCACTCAGCCTTTGGCCCCACCTTTCGTTTGCATCTTTTTTTCGCTTCTCTAATTTTCCGTTTTGCCTCTCTCCTTTTCTCCTTGTACCTCTCCCATACCTCAACACTACCATCCTGTAAAACCCTCTCAAAACACTGTCTCTTCTCCTCAACTGCCTTTCTCACCGTATCATTCCACCACTCGCTTCCCTTCCTGATACCTCTGCCTCCTACTTTCCTTTTGCCGCATACTACCTCTGCACTTGCTTTCACTCCTTCCTTAAACTGTTGCCATTCAACCTCTACTTCTCTCTCTTCCATCTCTCTCACTTCCATCCACTTTTCATTTAGTCTTTCCTTGTACTCCCTCTCTTTTTCACTCTTCTCTAACTCACTAACTTTTATTACCTCTCTTACTTCACGCTTGTCTCTTATTCTCCTGTAACTCTTAACTCTTAGCTTTCCCTCCACCAGGTAATGATCTGACATACCCTCCGCCTCACCTCTCATCACATTCACATCCAGCAGTCTACACAATCTTTCCCTTGTCACCATCACATAATCCATCAATGCCCTCTCTACAATCTCTCCCCTCACAAGTCTATGCCAGGTGTACTTGTGTATACGCCTTTTTTTGAAGAACGTATTACCTACACTCAATCTACACTCTTTAAATTGTTTACATACATACATACATACATGCTTACAAGTTTAAACACCGTTTTGTTCACAGGGAATGTGGTTACAGTCTCACGTTCTAAATGGCGGATTTCCAGGCGGCCCTGTCAAGAGCTGCCTTTCTTGCCAGGTTCTTTATTTTGAGATCGGACCGGAGCACCTGATCCCATGTCATTCTAGGTCTTCCCCTACGTGCAGCTCCCCCCACGTTCACAGTCCGGCCTTCCCTCACCCAGTTTTGATCATCCAGTCTCTCAACAAGTCCAAACCATCCAAGTCGTCTCGTGCGCATCTCTTCACTGACACTCCTAATGCCTAGACGCCTTCTTAATTCCTCGCTCGATACCCCGTCCCTGAGATAAACCCCACACATCCATCTCACCATTCTCTTCTCATTCCGTTCTATTCTATTGATATCTTCCGCTTTAACCGGCCACGTCTCCGAGGCATAGGTCATCGCACTCCTAACACACAAAGTATACACCTTCCCTTTAAGGTGGGGTGGGAGCCCTCTCATGGTCAGGAGTGGCAGCAGCTCTCTAAACTTTCCCCAACCGCTTCTGACTAGCAATGGAACCAGCTTCAGCACTCACCCAGGTAGCAGAACCTATTCACACATTCGAGTGGTACACTGTCGAAATCAACACTAACAGGCATGTAATTTAACACAAGATCTCCCTTGCACACTGCACATTCAAAATCTATGATTCTTGTCAAACGTCCTCTAGCTCCACTACATTGGATTGAGTTACTTTCTACCCCCTTCACACATACTGCGCATAAATAGTCGCTGCTTCTTTCCATGGTTCCACGCCCTACTCCACTAATCATGACCTTTGTTATATCTATGTTAACTTTTAGGCCCTTATTTGCCATACCCTCCCTCCATCTTTTGAACTTTGCCTCTGCTTCCTGCGCACTATCTGCGATAAGAATTAGATTGTCTGCATATAACAACTCTCATGGGAGTCCTGTCCTAAAATCACTTGACAGAGCCTCCAGCACCGACACAGTAATGGGCTCAGCACTGAACCTTGGTGAACTACTTTCACTGAGAACTCCTCGCTCAGGCTCCCATTCACTCAAACTGCTGCCCGTGACCCCTTATACATTCTCATTATCACCCGCACTAGCCACTCTTCTACTCCAAGTTTTCATATAGCCCAATGCATTACTTCCCTGGGCACCTGGTCAAAGACCTTCTCCAGGTCTACAAAATCTAGGTACAACTCCCTGTCTCTCTATAAGAACTTCTCTTGCAGTTGCCTAAGAATGAAGATAGCATCAGTTGTTGTTGTTGTTGTTGTTGTTTCCTAAGCTGCCTGGCCGAGCAGCCCCGAGTCCCTGAGAAAGGCCATGGCCACGATCGGGCTTTCCCACAGAGCTCTCATTGAGTGTAGATTGTGTTGTTGGCGTAAGTGGTTATGTGAAATGCAGTATTCTATGATGTGTTTAATGGTATGGGGTGCTGTGTTACATCCCAGGCAGGCGTCGACAACAGAGTCATCCAGTCTCTTCTGATAGCTCAGGAGAGCTGGATGGTGTCCGCATCTCAGCCTGGCCAGGTGGACTCTGTCCTCGCGAGGAAGGGAGGATTCGGAAGGATGGATTTCGGGAGGTCGTGCATGCAGCTGCGTGTTGTCTGTGAGTGAGTGGATGGATCGGTGAGAGATATGAGTATGGATGTGCTTTTGGAAGTTGGTTCGGGGTGGGAGAGAGGACAATAATTGTGTGTGATACCGTGTGCTGGGTGTTGTTTTGATATTTCTTGGTGTCTGTGGGTGTGTTGCCATGTAGTTTAGTGGGTGGTCTTGGTTCGTGGAGGCTGCTGCCAGGAATTGAGTGCCTCTCATGTCCAGATGGTCTTTGACTTTGAGGATTTTGGTTTCTTGATGTAGGTGATCTGTGGGTGAAGTAGCTGTGCAGCCTGTAATGATCTTCAGGGCTTCGTTTTGAATAGTCTGTAATAGTCCATGAGCCAGGCCAGATATCGGTACCACCTGGGGTGACTAAACACGAATGGTACTAAAATGTTTATAGAGTGACTGTAAGTACATTAAGATATGATAGCCTTCTCGCACTGGTAGCTTAGTCTAATTTTTTTGATGCAATAGGGGCGCTACCCAAAAATAAAGATTTTTAGCGTGACGCTCGGCGTTTTCCTCATTTTCTTTAAAATCCATCACACAATCATCGCGAAACTTTGAACACCTATGTAGAATTATATTCTCTACCAGAGTTGTTCCTAGGTATTTTTCAAATTTCCTCATATTTCGGAATATACTCTATATTTTGGGTATTTTCCTCTAAATCTAGAATAAATCCTTAAATATGGGGAACATTGAAAAATATATTCTAACAGCTCTTGTAGCTTATTTGATTCTCTACAAGAATTATTCCGATGTGTATTTCAAGTTTCTCCATATTTAGGGGTTTATTTCATATTTGGGGATTTTTTGTTATATTTTGGGGATAATTTATTATTGGAAGGAGCAAACATATGTAGAGTGGTTTCCATGTAATGTGTTTGTTTGTTCATAGTTTAATGGTGATATTTTTTGCAGGTGTGTGTCGACTGTTTGACGGCAGGATGGAACCATCTGCGAGGAAGAGAGCACGGATCGACTGTATCATCCACTGCTCTGATGATGACAGCGATGCTCTGGTGTCACCACAGGATTTGGACTCCTGGAACACATTGCTCAGGGCTGCAGAAATCAGGCAGCATGATCCAGTCCTGGAAGCAGCCAAGGGCCTTGAAGAAGGAGGAATACCACACATACATTATCACCGTAAATGTCGTAGTCTCTTTACAATGAAGAAGTCACTGGATTCTATCCTTGCCAAGGGTGTCAAGATAGAATCAGCAAGCGTCGACCCCAGGAGGAGGGCATCAAGGGATGCCCCTAGTACTAGCAGGGTGTATGCCAAAGTATGTATCTTCTGCGAGAAGTCAAGCAAGTACATAAAAACAACAAAGACAACGGAGCCACTCATACAGTGTTGTGAGCTACGAGCAGATGAGAAGATTCGCAGAGCAGCAATAAGGAAACTCAACCAGAGAATCCTTGGTTTAGTTAGCAGAGACCTTGTTGCTGCAGAGGGTCACTACCACAAGTCGTGCTACAAACTCTTCACAAAAGATGATTTCCCAGCGGCCGCCAGGTCGGGTGCAGGTGAAAATCAGGAAGAAAGCGAGGAAGCACGCTACGAAGAGGTTGAGACAGAAGCCCTCGAGGAACTCTGCTTGTATATAAGGACCAAATTATTCCCCAACCCAGAGGTACTGCCTATGACAAACCTCACATCTAGGCTTGAGAGATCCATGATGTCCCGTGGTATTATCCAACTGAAACCAGCGACAAAGAAACATGTTCGCCGAAAGATTGAAACCGAGTTTGGAGAATCACTACGCTTTGTCCCAGATGAGAAAGGAAAGCTTCTAATCTATCCACGCAGCCTCTCAATGGACGACCTTGCCCGGCAAGCACACAAAATGGCAAAAGACCTGCAAGAAGCAAGAGCAGCTAACTCTGAAGATGTCTTAACCAAAGCAGGAATGCAGCTGAGGAATGAGATCAATAAACAAGATGTGAGTCAGCCATGGCCTCCCGATACAGATCAGAATGTCATTCCTGCAGCAGTCACTCAATTCCTGCACACCCTGCTGACAGGAGAGTGTGAGTGTGAAACTCCCTCTGAAACATGAGGACCAGTCCATCAGCAGTTGGACTGGGTTCAACATCAAAATGCGCAGAGACATTGCAGTGGTTCAGGACACTGTAAGCTACCTGCCCACTATCAATGCTCCCGCAACAGAAATGTCCACCGTTAATGAAATCTTGGAACAAACGCATGCTATCATGCAGTCCTTACAGCTTAACAAGATTGTGTGCGTGTTTGATCAAGCACTCTATGCCAAAGCTGCCGAAGTTATCTGGAAACAAGAGAAGTTCAAGAACATTATCATCAGGATGGGCGTCTTCCACACAATCTGTAATCTCATCTCCACCATAGGAAAGAGGTTTCAAGATGCAGGTCTTAGAGATCTGTGTGTGGAATCAGGTATCATCGCAGAAGGATCAGTGTCAGGAGTGATGAACGGCAAGAGGTACAACAGAGCAGTGAGACTACACAAGCTCGTGTATGAAGCACTGATGAGGCTTGCATGGAAAGGCTTCCTTTCATGGCTAGAAGAAAACCATTCAAGGGACATACACCATCTAGATGAAACACTGAAGGACATCAACAGCTTTCACAGCAATGTGTCTCAGGGACTCTTTCAAGAGCTGATGGAGAGTGAATCATGCACACATATCATGAAGCTTTTCCAAGTTTATCTTGAGACCCTCAGAGATGAACACAACCTCTCAGCATTCTGGATGTCATACCTGGACATGGTTGAGATCATGCTGGACTTAATTCGAGCCTCCAGAGAAGGCAACTGGATGCTCCACCTAGGAGCAATCCGACAGATGATACCGTGGTGTTTTGCCTATGACAAAGTGAACTATGCCCGGTTCCTAACCTACTACTATGCCTTGATGTCTCGACTGCCCATTGAACACCCAGAGGTCCATGAACACTTCATGCAAGGTGGCTTTTCGGTCCAGATCGGTAGCAAGAATCCCTTTGGACGGATCCCTGTGGACCAGACAATCGAAGAGACGATCAACAAAGACACCCAGACACCAGGGGGCACAAAAGGCTTCAGCCTGAAAGGCGGAGCTGTCGCCAGGTACTACCTGACATCGGAGTATCGCAGCAGGTACTTAAGGCAGCTCAGGACTATGGTAGTAGGCCAAAAGTATACTGATTTCAGCCACCCAGACCTACAGATGCCCAGGATTAGAAGAGATGAGGCCGATGTCCAATCTTTAGTTCAACTGATGGAGACCAGCTGGTTGAACCCCTTCAACGCAGAGCAAGAAGATCTTGTCAGTTTGTCAACTGCGACTATGGCACCACCAGAAGTTGTCAAAGACCTTCTAGGGGCCTACAGAATAGGAGAGGATGCATATCAAGCCTTCAAGGAAGAGCGCCTGGAGATCGATACGCCAACTATACAGTTTCATGACACGATGACGAAGACGAAACTGAGAACGTTCACTAACATCAGAATGAAGCCACGCTCACAAGACCATGCCAAGGAGGTTATCTTAAAGGCTGACAGGAACCTATTTGGCCAGATGATCCTTGTTGCCGAGAACAGAAAGCTCAAAATGAGTGATGTCTTGGCTCATCCCCTGGGGCCTTTGCCTTGGGCACTTGCCAGCGGTGATGGGTCTCTCCGCAAGACCAACAAGGCTGCCCTCGCAAAGGAGTTAGAGAGGAATGTTTCTCCTGCAGAAGTGATACCCGAGCCCCCTGCTACCATAATTGATGGGATGAGCCTGGTCCACAAACTGAAGGGAAACGACAAAACTTTTTCACAGCTTGCAGGTACAGCACTGAGTCACGCTGTTCATGAAGGTGCTAAGAGCAGGCGCATTGATGTTGTGTTTGATATCTACAAGGAGACATCCATCAAGGATGCAGAACGAGCCAAAAGAAGTGCAGGCACAGGAATTCATTTCAAGAACATTCAACCTGGGCACAACATCCAGCAGTGGAGAAAGTTACTCGGTAGTTCCTCCAACAAGGCAAGTCTTATCAAGTTCTTGGTAGAAGAATGGAAGGCACCACAGCACAGGGAGAAGCTCAAGGACAAGGAGCTGTATGTCACATGTGAGCAGCGCTGCTTCAAGATCACCAAAGAGCAGTGGGAAGAGGCTCCTGAGCTTAAGTCAACTCAAGAAGAAGCAGACACACGCCTTCTTCTCCATGCACTTCATGCAGCAGAATCTGGGAACAAGTCTGTCATCATCACTGCAGAAGATACAGACGTCATGGTGTTGTGTCTTGGCATGTGCCACAAGATCCCATCCCATCTGTTCCAGAAGTGCGGGACGAAGAACCGGACAAGATTCCTGGATATCACCACACTGAGCCGCACACTGGGAGGCAGCGTGTGTGATTCATTGATTCATGCATAGCATGCCTTTACAGGCTGTGATACCGTCAGTGCATTCGCTGGCCGAGGGAAGATGACGACACTCAAGCAGGTGAAGATGGACAAGACATACCAGCATGCTTTTCACGAACTTGGACGCTCATGGGAAGTGTCTCCTGAACTCTTTGAGAAGCTACAGGAAATCACCTGCCACATGTACCTACCATCTACCCACACAACTAAGGTAAACAAGCTTCGGTATGAGCTGTTCTGTGCAAGACGTGGAGAGGTAGAGTCAAGTCAACTCCCTCCTTGTGAGGACTGCCTCTTCATGCATGCACTGCGTGCAAACTACCAGGCTGCGATCTGGAGGAGAAGTCTTCAGAGCCAGCCATTTGTTGCGAACCCAACAGACTGCGGTTGGATGACAGATGAGGACGGTAAGCTTGCCGTCAACTGGATGCGAGGCTCACCAGCACCAGATGCTGTTATGCAGCTACTGTCTTGCAAGTGTGTGCGGTCATGCGAACTCCCTAAGTGTACTTGCCTCAGCAATGGTCTAAAATGCACGGACATGTGCAGGTTACAGACATGTCAGAACAAGGCTATTGAAGAAGAGCCGGTGGCACAACAGTCAGATTCCGAGTCTGACGTAGATGATATTTAGGAGTAGTAATTTGCCATAATAGTATGTACAAGCCCATGGCATGCTTAGTGTGTATTTACAGGACTTTTATTAAATGTGACAATTACTATATGCATTTTGTTGACATTTAGGCATTCCTGTCCCCAAATTTGACATTTTAAAAAATTTCGGAATTTTCGGTAGGGTATGTCTATTCAAGAAGTGATAACGACCATTAAGCTACCAATGTGCAAGGGCTATCATATCAAAACATAAACTAGAGACATGTAGCAAGCTAAAAACACCTAAGAGAATTAGTCACCCCGGGTGGTACCGATATCCCAAAATTCGGGTCTTGGCTCATGGACTATAAGGTCTTATGATGTGTTTCAGCTAGGTTAGAAGCCCAGGCTGGGCTTGCGTATTCCATCACTGATCTTATGTATTGTTTATATACTGTGGTGGTAGTTTCTTTGTTGTGTCCAAAATTTGTGTGAGCAAGTGACCTGAGGGCGTTAAGTCTGGGTGTCAGTTTCTTTTTAATGTTTGTGGTGTGCTGTTTGAATGTCATATGAGTATCATATGTTACTTCCTAGGATTTTGGGTGTGTGTGTATTTGTTAGGGGGGTGGTGTTTGTTGTTTATGGTGAGTTGAGGGATGTATTCGTGTTCTCCTGTCCAACTTGTGAGCAGGGTTGCGGTGGATTTGGCTGGGGCTAGATTAAGTCTGTTTGTAGTGCACCAGCCATGTAGTGTGTTGAGATAGGGTTGAAGGAGATCTGTTACTCTTTTTGGGTCATGGTGTGTGCATGTGAGTGTTATGTCATCTGCATAGGAGGCTAAATTTATTTGGGGCGTATTGGGTGTAGTTATATCGTGCATGTAGAGATTGAAGAGTGCGGGCGATAGGACGGATCCTTGTGGGACTCCGTTTGGAAAGTTTCTGATTTTAGATGACTGACCGGCAAAAGATACGTGTGCACATCTGCCTGCTAGGAAGTTGGCCAGCCACCTTTTTGTGTTGTTGTGCATGTTTGTGTTGTAGATTTTGTTTGTTAGGTTGTGGCGGGGGATGGCATCGAAGGCTTTACTAATGTCGAGTGTGGCTAATAGTGATCTGTGTGGTGGTCTAGCTGAGTTGATGCCGTCGAAAGCTCTTTGTGTAAGGTCTGTGAGAAGAGTGTTTGTGGAGTGCAGTGGCCTAAAGCCATGTTGTGTTGGAGCTAGGGGTAGGTCAGGTTTAATTAGTTGTAATACTAGGCGTTCCATGACTTTGGAGGGGGAGCAAAGGAGTGTGATGGGGCGGTGCGAGGAGGGTAGCGTGGGGTCTTTGTTGGGTTTGGGGAATGTGATGATGATACCATGCTTCCAAATGTCTGGTATTGTGTTGTGTGAATAGCTGTAGTTTGATATGTTAGTGAGTGCTTGTATGCTTTGTGGTCCCAGGTGTCTGAGGTGTATGTTGCTTATGTTGTCTAGGCCACAGGCGGGTGAGTGCTTGAGATTGTTGATGATATGCTTTGTCTGGTGATTGGTGAAGGGTGTATAGTCAGGGTCTGTGGGGAATTGTCTCTTACGTCGGATGACACGTCGTTCGTCTTTGTGAGGTTTTAGGTGGCTGACATGTGAAAAGTGATTGATGAGAGTGTTTGCTTGTTGTTTACATGAAGGAGTAGAGTCTGTTGTTGTGATTGTGTTGTGTTGCTGTTGGAAAGTGTGATGCTGTTCAGTGTTTTGTAGAGTTTTTGGGGTTTGTTTTGTGATCAAGTGTTTGTAGGAAGTTATTCCAATTTAGTTTTTGTTGTTCTTGTATTTTGTTGTTAGTTTGGGTGTTGAGTGCTTGAATTTGTTGTGTGATGTCTTGTGTGTGGGGTGCTGGGGAGTGTTTCAGTATGTCGCGTTGTCTGATGAGGTTTTGAATTTCTGGTGTGAAGTTGGGGTTGTGTCTTTTTCTGTTACCTCTTGGAATGTGTTTCTTGTCAGCATTTTGGATAGTTTTATTGAGTATGTGTACAGCATTGTTGATGTTAGTGATTGGTGTACTGTTTAGAGTTGTGAAGTGTTGTTCTGTCTCATTTGTGAATGCTTCCCAGTTAGCTCTTTTATAATTGGTGTATGTGTGTTTGTGGCTAGCTGGGGGGAGTCTGGTTTTGGTGGTGATAATGATCGGGAGGTGGTCAGAGCCTAAGGTTCTGACCACCCTCCAGGATGTTGTGGGGGCGAGTTCTGGGGAGCAAAAGGTGATGTCTGGAGATGATGGGTTATAGAGGGCTTGGTGAGGAATATGGGTTTGTTGATGGATGTCGTTAAGGATGATGAGGTTATCGGTTTGGTTTTGTAGTACCAGCCCTCTGTCTGTGTCGGGGTTGTCGACAAACCAGGCCAACGTCTTGGCGTTGAAGTCACCACCCAGGATGATGTGGTGTGGGGTGTTTGTGATGTGTTGTAAGTGTGGTCTGTATTCATTTGGTACTGTAGGGGATGTTTGGGGAGGGATGTATGTGTTTATGATGGTTATGTTGGAGTTGTTGCCAGTGCGTATTTTAATTGACTGTATTTCTGTTGTGTTATCATTTGGGGGGGAGGAGGGATTTGGTTTGTACACTGGTTACTATGTATGATATTTCTTTGTGTACCAGGGTGATGAGTCCACCGCCCCCGCCGACAGCCCGGTCTTGTCTGATGGTGGTGAAATTATGAAATGTGGGTGTTTTTTGTGTTGTGCAGAGTTTTGTTTCTTGTAAGATGGCAATGTGTATGTTGTGTTGTTTGATGAAGTGTGAGAGTTCGTGTTTCTTTGTGTTGATGCCATCTATGTTCAGTTGAAGAATGTTAATGTTATGTGCACGATGTATGTTGGGTGCTGCTGCACGAGGATGGGGTGGGGTGAGGGAGGGAGGGGCTGGAGGTTGGGATGGGTGAGGTGGGGATTGGGGAGCAGGAGATGGGGGTTGGAATGGATTAGGATGGGGTGTGGTGTGTTGAGTTGAGGATGTGGATGGTATGGGAAGGTTAGGTGGGTTAGGGAGGAGAGGTGGACGGGTTTTAGGGGGGGGAGTGGATGATATGGGAAGGTTAGGTGGGTTGGGGAGGAGAGGTGGACGGGTTTTAGGTGAGGGATTTGACTGGGAGAGGGAGGGGCATGAGGAACATGTCCAGGTGTTTGTGTAGTGTTTTTTGGAGGCAAGTGTTGTGCAGGTGAAGTGGGTCCCATTCCCGCATGAATTGCAGAGAACTGAACCCTTAGTATGGTGACTCGAAGTGATGGGTTTTGAGCAAGTTGGACATTATGTATGTGTACGTGGGTCCTGGGTTGCTCTCAATGTCTCCGGCTAGAAGAAGTCTTCGAGAAATGACAGCCGGAGAGTCATTTCTCGGTGTAGGAAAAACTGTGTGATGTGTGTGTGTGGTGTGAGAGGTGTGGAAATTCCCGGCGCGACCGAAGCCGCTCCAAGGACCCGTGCCTCCAGGGAGGGGGCAGGGGATGTTTGTGACGGTTTGGCTCCCGAAACTGCTCCCCGCGGCCGGCATCCGGTTTTCCTCCACTGGTCGTTGATTTTGTCTTCGGCCGTGGAGGGTCGGCAGCCATCCGCGGTTGGCAGCCTCGGGAGGTGGCCCCACGGCGTAGACGCCGCCACATCAGGATAGCATCAGTTGTGCCACGTCCTGGCATAAATCCAAACTACATGTTGCTGATGGCAACACTTTCCCTGATCATGCATTCAAAGACCCTTTCGCTGACTTTCATGACTTGATCGAGCATTTTCAAACCCCTATAATTTCCCCTGTCTACGGAGTCGCCCTTGCCTTTGTATATATTTACTATCACACTTTTTTGCCATGCATTGGGAATGTTTTCCTCCTTTATGATAGAATTAATCAGCTCTGTGGCCAATTTTACCCCAATATCTCCAGCTGCTTTTAGCATCTCGGCCACAATGCAGGAGCTCCCAGCGGTTTTCCCAGACTTAATTTTATCCTTTTTTTTTATCTACTACTCCCTCTCGGGCATAAGCTTAGAACCTATACATTCTACTGCTGAACACGGTGAAGCCTGTGAGGTCTCATTCCAGTCTAGGGAGTGAGACATGTGAAGCACCCAGTCACGGATCAAAGCAGCTCCATCTCTGTAGCTGCTTCGCCCCCACGTCTCACTGTCTCATCTCCCAGTTTCGGACCCTCACTCTCAGAGCGCCACCTATTGAGCAATTAACTCACTAGGCATTGCCCCCCCCCCCCCCCTGTACCATATTTTGAATATGGGAATATTCATACAGTGCTATTTAATCAGGGAACAATGAGGGTATTTTTTTGGCGTGTTGGTGGGCATTGTGGTAATGGCTTGATACTAGATACAGGACAAATTCCATCCCAATAATATCTTCCCATCGACATATTGGGATTCAAACCCGGGTCCATTGGATTACCAGTCCAGTGGCAAGACCACTCCACTACACCTCCCCTAAAGCACTTTTAACAGCGTCGTACCCTATCAAAGGCGTAGGGCCTTGTACTGGGGCTGCAGTGATGAGCTGTTCTCTGTTCCATTCAAACTCCACATTAAGCAATCTTTTCATAATGCTCCTTCCACGCCACTCTGATTTCGTTTTATGTGTAATCAGTCATGCCACTGTCATTATCTATGCACCATACACTCACAACGTCCTGACTGCAGTCCCTCACATTCTTAGCTAATTTATAAAACCCATTGGTATTATTAGTGCTACAAACTTGTTCTATCACGCTATCCTGCATGGTTTTCTTTGCCCTGTAGACCTCTCTTCTAGCATTTCATTTGGCGGACAGGTATTCTTCCTTGCTGCCACCTTCCTTCCATACTTTGAAATATATCTTCTTCTCTCTGACTGCAGCTTCGACATCGTTGTTCCATCACCGGGAGAACTTATGTCTGGGTGGCCCCTTTGTTTTGCCTAAAGTATGTGGTATCGAGGAGACTGTGCTCTATAAAGTTCCATTTGCTCTCAGCATCATCTGGCCTAGCAACCATTCTCCTTTCAATTTCCACCATTTCGTTGTGGAATCTGTCTCTGTACTCCTCTGTTTCCAACAACCATACTTTCCTTTCTGACAAATGTACTTTCTTTTTGGCAGGAGCTCTGCTGCTTAGGCACATATCACACACTAGGAGGTTGTGTTGGGGAATGTTTATAATTATTATACCATACATTACTGTCTTGAGTCGGCCACCCACAGCTAATAAAAAAAGAAATAAAAAATGGGCTATGTGCCTGAGTATATAGGTAGAAGGATAGACATTGTATATAATTATTATGCCACACATTGTTTACAATTATTATGCCATACTCATGCGGTCCGTCTCCCACACAAATATACTAATGTAGACAATACATAAACCGGCCATACTGGCGTAGAACCACAAGAGTCCAGCCAGTCCAAAAGCATCCATCATGAGACTGAAGAGCTGTATAGACATGAAGGCGAGCGCTACCGCCACTGTCATGCACGAGCTGTAACCCTGGCAGGAGAGAAACAAAACATTATTAATGGTTTTTGAGAATATTTTCCATTCTAGCATCTATAATACATATTAACCCCTTCTATATCGGCAACGTCTTCTATATTTTAATCCAGCTGCATACAAGTTTCATGTTCAGTTTAACCCAATAGCTGCGGGGACCGTTCTGGAATGCCATTGCAATTTTAAGCAATTTACAGGCTCTTAAAGCCTCTTAAAGCCTGTGGAGACGAGTGCGAGTGAGTAGGAGTGTCGCAGGCTCCCGTCTGCTCTCCAGCCAGGAGGCCGGGGCACTGAGGGATGTCGGCCATGTCTCGCTAGATATATGCAGCGCTGCCAAAGGCAAATGTAGCGTGACATTGCTCATTATTAGCGAATATTTGCCGATGTCTATGCTAGCGCTGCGGATGAACCCCGCCCTCTATGAAGCTCGTTCTAGTGTCATTTTGAAGCTATTTTCTTTAAAATTTTGGCTGAATACATTTAATTTAATTCAGACACTTGCTTAACCTCTGAAGTGCGCATGGGGGTAATTAGACACCTCTGCCTGTGCGCATGTATTTGAGCTGTTTCCATCACTAAAATATTAATTTTACCATAAATAGCATTAATACTTATCCATATGCGCCTATTATAGATTGATTATAAAGGTATTAACCTGTTACAACAATAAAACAAGTGAAAACAGCGTTTGGATGGTCAAAATCGGCGATACAGGGCGGGAGTTAGATAATGTATGGGTGAGGCAACCTCCTTTCCTGCCAATTTCCCCCAAGGCTGGAGAGACACTGTCGATCGATACTCTCTCTCTCTCTCTTGCACTCGCTTGCTAACAGTGATGACAATGCCCTGCTTGCAACTCGCTAATGTTAGCACAAAAATATACCTCAGAATAAGGGAATAACAGGGAAAATAGGTGATAACTGAAGGATGGGAGGAAAGTGGGGAACGAGGGGAGGTAGAGGAGTGATATTTTGCATGGCCCAGGGGCAAAAATTTTTTTTTTTATTTTTGTTATTTTTTTTTTTTTTTTTTTTTTTTTTTTTTTTTCGATGTTTAAAGTTGATTTTTTTCTCTGACTCTTAACCCGGCAAGCGCTATAGGCCTCACGGAAGGCTTCCTATAGGGAACGCGATAGGCCTCACGGAAGCAAGACCATAAAAAAAGCCTTCCATAAAAAAAAAGGGCCTATCAAAACAAAGGAATTTGTCTCTAGGTGAGATAATTCCCCTCCAGTACTCATCCATGTAAATCTCACCCACCCCCCTCCCCTCCTTCCCCACCTTATTCCCCCCTCCCTCCCCTCCTCAATTATCACCTATTTTTCCTCTTATTATCATCATTTATCGGTTATTTTTCTCTCCCGCGATAATGTAGCACAAGTGGGTTGCAGAAAAGATCGTTATGCAACACCCAGACACCGGCCCACACCGCCCCGCTCGTCTCAGTTACCTCACAGACAGCGAGAGAGGAGGGTTGCCTGTGGCTCTCTCTCGCCTGAGATTATGACCGGGTGGCCAATATCTTCGTTTTTCACCACCCAAATGCTTTTCCCATTTATTTTAGCACTCTTGAAGGTTCATATATACATCATATATGTAAAATAAAAGCATACTGAAAACAAATAATGCTCTATATTGTAAATATAACGAATTCTGTCAGAATCCAAGGCTAGAAATGCACAAATAACTACCCTAGCCCCTAGGTCTATTTAGCGCTTGTCAGGTTAAGAGTCTTCCCACAGTCCGCCGGGGGAACTCTTAAGAGTCTTCCCGCAGTTCCCGGGTTAACCTTTGTCTAGCGGGGTGTTTTGGGCTATTTTGGGCATATTCAGGCCCTCCTGAATGATCAATCAAGTATCTGCATGAAAAGAAATTTATTCAGCAAAATACTAGGAGCTAAAAGCTTCAAAATGAGACCAGAACGAGCTACGTAGCACTCGTGGTTCTCTTGCAGTGGTGCCACCAACATGGGAGTTTAGCGTATAGCGGTATATTTTTCCCAGCTATGCTCACTACTGGCTACACTGCCGGCCTCTTGAGAACACAGGGAGCGTGAGTCAGTGGGTGGCGGTAAGCCCTGGGTGTCGGACGTGTGGCCTGCTGCGCTCCCGGCCATTTGCACTCGATTTTAACCCTTTAAAAGCCTTAATAATGCTCCTAACTTGCTGCAAATTGGTGCACGACTTAAGTCGAGCGCCGCTCTTTAAGGGTTAATGAGCCCTAATATAGCGGAAAAATGCAGAAATATGCGCGCATCGTAAGTGTTAAGAAGGATCTGTGGTAGTAAAAAAGGGTTAAGTGACATAGTCCAAAGCCTATTAACCCGGGAGCTGCGGGGAGACTCTTAAGAGTTCCCCCGGCGCACTGCGGGAAGACTCTTAAGAGTCAGAGAAAATAAAAATCAACTTTTGACATCGAAAAAAAAATATTTTTTTATATTTTTTTTTTTTTATTTTTTTTTTTTTTTTTGGCCCCTGGGCCATGCAAAATCTCAATCCTCTACCTCCCCTCCTTCCCCACTTTCCTCCTCTCCTTCAGTTATCACCTATTTTCCCTGTTATTCCCTTATTCTGAGGTATATTTTCGTGCTAACATTAGAAATCCGATTGGAGGGTGTGGTCATCACTGATAGCAAGCGAGTGCAAGAGAGAGAGAGTGAGTATCGATCGACTGTGTCTCAGTGGCCTTGGGGGAAATTGGCGGGAAAGCAGATTGCCTCACCCATACATTATACAACTCGCGGGCTATATCTCCGATTTTGACCATCCAAACGCTGTTTTCACTCGTTTTATTGTTGTTTCAGGTTAATACCTTTATAATCAACCCATAATAGGCGCATATGGATAAATATTAATGCTATTAATGGCACAATGAATATTTTAGTGACGGAAACACCTCAAATACGTCAGCACAGGGGGACGTTTCCAATTACCCCCATGCGCACTTCAGAGGTTAATTAATGGAGGCCCTTTTAAAACTGAATATAATAGTCTGATAGCAGCCAGAGTAATATTAAAGAACGGCACCGGTACTGAGTGCGTTAACAAAAATCTGATATCCTAGCCTGAATTATCAATGTGTTGACTTAACATGTTCTTAAATTACAGGAATCACATAAGTTGCAATACTGTATAATAAGCGAGTTACCTAAACCAGTAGCTCAAAAGAAGTTAAGTTAGCTCTTCTTCTTGGTATGGGGTCGGCCGGGTATTCACACCTCAGCCACGCCTTGGTAACGGCTCAGCAACCTACTCGTATCCCTGACCACCAAGATTGGATATCAGCCCAACGACCTTGATATATTTCTAACCTCTAATTACCCTTCTGCTTGAACGGTGAATCCTTTATCTCCGTTGGGACTCTGGTTATAACCATATCTCTGTTACCTGTCCTATCTTTTCAGTGCAGCCATCTGATTCTCACACCCGGCAATGCCTATGGCATTTTGGCGCTGCCGATTGGAATGCATCGGCAGTATTTCTTTGATTTTCCATGGAGTGATTTGTTGCTTACCAAGGCAATCATCTCGGGCATGAAGGCATACATTCCATTTTCTTTGTCTCGGTCTGATAACAAAAAATCTTGGTTTACTCTGTTACGACTGAGGTTTAAATATATCAGGGCTCTTATTCATTGGACTAGTAATGGCATAAATGCTACAACAGAAAGCGCTAGATCCAACCTCTGATGTATATTCCCAGTGAACAAAGAACACAAATACTCTCCAGAGTTCTATATGCAATAATAGGTTATTAAACTCTCAATAAATGTGCGTCTACTCTAGGCTTAATGTTATGTGAAAACAGCCTATTACTACCTATAACCGAAGGTGCTTGGTTATGGTATGCAAAGTAAGGTGGTAAGAGAAGTTACAGCTTACGTTACTTTAATCAATAAATGTCAGGCACTCCTGCATGAAAGAAAGTGCACTAAAGTCCTTCAACACCAACAAGGAATCTTCTTTAAATGTTAGATGCTATCAAGATGCTCGAATCGGAAATGGAACCCCAAAAAGGCTGGCAGCGGAAGAATGCTCGAGCAGGCTATGCTCACAAAAAGGCAGGATATATAATGCAGTCGGGACCAAGAATATCCTAAACGCTACAACACTAATAATAATCGCCACGACAATGCAGTATTCCTATCAACAAAAAGAGCCTAAGTCGTTTGTGTCTCAATACATCAAACTAGGCCGCGAAATGCTTGTGTAATCATAAACGGGTATGCATAATAAGAGTAATTGGGTTAACACTCCTGGCCCGGGCAGGCTCTCCTAATGACGGAGCTCGTATCCAGGCGATCTGGTCGAATATCAACAAAAGTAAACTAAGGCTAATCTCGCTTAATATATTACCTACATTAATCAAACATATACAGAAATGAGCGTCTTACCTTCCTGCGTAGAATGGCGTTGAGTAGAGCTCTCTAGCTCAACTGGTTCCGGAGTGATGGTGATGGAAGTGGAGGTAACTTTTTCCGCGTATTTTACCTCGGCGCGTCCGAACACTCAACCGCGGCCCCGGCTACGACGCCCAGTTGCACTCGTCGCTCCACCCGCAATTATGCCGGGAAGCGATTTGATAGTGATTTATTGGTTATTCTGTCATTTATTATAGTTATTATGTTATTTTCACTCAATAAAGTTATTTATATGAACTTATTTGTGTCTCTGTCACTTATTACTTCGTTTTATTATTATTATTATGATTATTAGTGTCACTTTCACTGGACTTTGATAATTGGTAGTGTCATTTCCCCTTTTATGTATTGTTAGGTAAGCTAATAATATATATAGTGTCACTGTCACTTATTCATATTGTTATGAAGGCACTTATTATTACTTGTGTGTGTCTCTTTCACTTATACTTAGTTTTATTATTATACTGCCACTTTGACTGGCCTAGGCTTATTGAGTGTCATTTTCACTTATTTATTGTTAGAAATATATTTTAGTGTCACTTTCACTTGTTCATATTTTTATTGAAGGCACTTATTATTACTTATGTGTCCTTTTCACTTATACTTAGTTATATTATTATTCTTAGCCTACATTTGAGTGTCACTTTCACTGTTGTCACTTCCACTTCAAAACTTTGTTAGAGTGTGGAAGTCGTTGAAGCAGGTGCCAGCACACAGTCCAACTTGACACTCGAGGCATTCCCAAGTGGTTTTTGTGGGTTTGCGGGGTCTGCGAGTTGTGTGGCTGCACACATGGCACCTCTTCTGACTCCTAGCATTACTACCTGGTGCTTTGAAAGGAAGGGCGCTGAGCTGGTGCTTCCTGAAGAATTCAGCACACCCCGTTCTGTCAAGCTGGCCTGGTCCTTGTATTGGCCTGCCTGGTGTACCCAAATGTTTAGCCAGGAGCTCAAGTAGCACCTGCTTGTGGAACTTCCGCAGGGACTTGTACTTCTTGGCTCCTGGAGTCCTCAGACGGTAGATGTTGTAGGCATTGAGGATCGACATATCTACCGTATGCAGGATAAACTTCTTGTACCACCTGCAAGATGTTCGCAGGCAGTCGATGAAGCCCATCTGAATGTCGGACTTGTCAACGAGGCGCATGTTGATGTTATAATCCAGGACAGCAGCTGGTTTTTGGACGGGGTTCTTGGTTGTTCGGTCCACCTTCCCTGTGGCGACCATCTGGGCCTTGTGGCATGTGGTGAGGAGGTTGACCTTGCGCTGGTCATGCCAGTGGATGGAGAGGATGGGGCCACTCTTCTTGTGGAAGATGTCCGCCTTCTTCGTCTTGGTTGGGTAGCCTGGCATGCCCTTCCTTCTGCCCTTGACTGTGCCGACAGTTCCGGTCTTGCGGTCATGGAGGTACTTGGTCAGGAGAGGCGACGTGTAATAATTATCTGTGTAGAGGATGTGGTTATTATTGAAGTGCCTCTCCATCATCTTCTTCACTACAGCGCCACCAAAACCAATGAGAGGGTCAGTCACAACTTCTCCAGCCTTGCCGCTGTAGACTATAAAGTCCAGCACATACCCCGTTAAGCAGTCGCAGAGGACGAAGAGCTTGATGCCGAAGCGGTGTCTCTTGGACGGGATATACTGTCGGAAGTGCAGCCTACCACGGAACAGGACCAGAGACTTGTCGAGGCACATCTTCTGGAAAGGAATCAGGTATGTAGTGAACCGATGACGTATCATGTCATACAGCTTCCTGATCTTCCATAATGAGTCGGGAAGGTGGACTGCCATGTTGTTTGTCAGGTGGAGATAGGAGAGGATGTCGAAGTACCTGTCCCTGGACATGTATTTGCCAAATGATGGAGTCGTTATGATGTCGCCAGTGATCCAGTAGTCAGCCAGAACGTGCTTCCTTATATGAGTCATCAGCATTGTGAGTGCCAAGAACACATATAGTTCTGCCACAGTGAGAGCTCTCCATGCCACCATCTTGGCACTGGTCTTCCTCCCAAGAAAGTTGGCACAGATAGCATGGTGGTGATTTGTCTCTTTGACGAGGTATTCCATGACTTCATTGTCATAGAAGCCACAGAAAAGTTCACTGGGGGTAGCATCTGGGCCACAGGGATATGCTGGTGACACCCCAGAACCCATCTGTACCTCGTCAAAGGCAGGACAATCTGGCTCAAAATCAGCTCCATCTGTCCACACAAACAGGTCGGATGCTGATGCTCGAGGTCGTGCTGCAGCAGGCACACGCCCTGGATGCCCTGGCACACGCCCTTGGCCACGCGGACGCCCAGGCGGACACCCTGCACGCCCACGCCCAGGCACAGGCCCAGGGGCAGCGGCGTCGGCAGGCTGACCACGTCCACGACCTCGCCCTCTCGCTTGATTTGTTGGCACATCCTCTTCCTCTTCCTGTTCCTCTTCCTCTTCCTCTTCCTCCTCAGGCGACGTCAGGTCATCTGGGGCAATGTTGGGGTCGTCAGCATCCTCTTCAGGAGACAATTCTGGTGAAGAAGTGACCGGGTGTGGGGCGCCGGAGGCTGCGGGAGCTTCAAGAATGGGAGCCGAGGCCTCGGGAGTTGGGCTCCTTTTGCGGCGAGCCGAGGGCTTTTCAGCAGCAAATAATGCTCTGCGGTGTGTTGAGGCCTGTGGCACATCACCAATACCACTTGAAGAGGCCCTTTGGTCATCCTGAACGAGAGATGAAGGCGAGGGCTGTGGGTGACCCACGCGGCGTCCCGTGTCAAGGAGTCGGGACAATGGAATGCGGGTGGTTGCTAGACCAGGGTCGGCGTCATTATCGCTATCTTCAGCTTCCCTATGCTTTTCTGCGGCTGCCCTGCGTGCTTTTTTAGCTGCACTTTTGATCAATGATTGTTTGTAGAAATATTTGCCCACTTTCAAGGGCGTACGGGCAGGCAAAGGGGAAGGTCCTGGGCTAGGGCTAGGGCTAGGCCTAGGCTGACCTAGCAAAGATGGCGAGGGGGTAGGCCTAGGTTCTAGCACACTGGGAAGCTCAATGGCACCTTCCTGAAACACTTCCAAATCAGGATCATCACTACTGTCTCCCCCCTCAAATAAATCGACATTATCGTCGTCTCCAAAGCCCACGAAATCGTCATCACTTTCATTTATAAATTGTACCTTGTCCACCAAGCTTTCGCCACTGCTCTCTTCATCACTTTCAAAAAGTTGTCGCTGTATAGCGCTATCACTCAACAAACGCTTAACTTTCTTTTGTTGAGCTCTCTTCTCGGTTGCAACAGGCGTTGAAGTTGCGAGTGGGGTAGCACTGGGGCCCGCGGGAGGTTGCAACGAATCGGACACGTCGGAAAACATTTTTTCAGTATTACTCGCTATGGCGGCCACGTACGAACTGATAACACTAGTAGTTGAGGCTTGGTGGCGCTGCGGTCGCTCCTACCATGCCAAAATTGGCCGCGCAAATTTTGAAGCACGCTTTCAAGCACAAGGATTTTAAAATGACACCCGGGTTCCGGCCCTTTTGTTTTGGTGTCATTTTATATACTTGATGTCTACTGTGACTGATAAAGTCTAGCTAGAGTCAATGATACGAGATACTGGTGCGCATGGCATGCCGCATAGCCTAGTGCAAATCTCAAGTCTGTGCGTCAAGTATTACGTTAGAGTGAAGGGTAGCTCTCTTGAGAAACCTTAATACCGAAGTATTAAGCGTTCTCCTGGCGTACCTCAAAGACAAACAACCGAGCCTAGAACAGTGCAGAATGGTATAGGCAAAAAGCCCTCATTCGTGCATGCTCTATTCTCAATGGCACACAGACTAGAATTTACCCAATCAACTCCAGTTCTCAGGTATGTCGTGCAGCTTTTAACTAAAGCCAGCACCCATCGGAAACAATACCTTATAGCAGAGGTGGGCGCGCTCTGGTGGGACCGGTAATGCGGCAGCGCTCCGCGCTCATCAGACATAAGGTAATGCGGCAGCGCTCACGCGCTCCTTTTGTCAGCAGACCCGATGCGCTTCCCGCTCCGCGCTCCTGCGCTCCGTGCTCCTGCGCTCCGCGCTCCCAAAAATAGGTATATAAAAAAACAAAAAAAACACAGCTTCTAGAAGTTATTTAATTATTTACCTTTGTCCTTCACTTTGTCCTTTGTCTTTCACTTCACTGAATTCCAAGAATTCAAAACATTCAAAAAACCTCAAGTCATGGTGTCTTTCTGAAGTTTAACTGTTTAAGTTTCTCACTTTCTCAGTTTCTGTTATTCTTAATGTCATATCAATGAATCAAATGTCAATGATATGATATCATTAATATCATTGCAAATGTCAATGATATGATATGATTGATATCATTGTGAGTTTGTGACATTGTGACTGTCCATTGATATCTATGATATGACATAAAGAATTACAGAAACTGTCCAAACTGAGAAACTAGGTCCGAAACTGCCAGGTCCGACGGTATATAATTTATAATAATTATATATATACGGCCGGGACCACGGTCTTGTCAGATGTCAGTTGTCACGCCCAGTGCCAGGTCCGTATATAATTATATACTGACTCGCCGAAAAAAAATTGTAGCAGCGAAACGACTGCACCTATGGCTTTCATATTTTTATTTTTTTTACCACATGTACCTTACCCTTCTGCATACCCACCACGGCACCACCACTACCCCAAACCCCTCCTCCCACCCACTCGCTGACTATCGGTCGCCTCACAAGGAAAAAAAAAGAAAATCTGTGGCGGCGAAACGATTGCACCAATCGGTTCCATATTTGTGTGACAAGTGCCTTACACTTATGCCTTCCCTCCACCACACCCCCAACTTCCTCCCACAACCCACTTCCAGCGTATCCGTACGAAGATAAGGAAAAAAAATAAAATCTGTGGTGGCGAAACTACCTCACCAATCGGCTTCATATTTGTAACACGAGTCAATTACGCTTCTACCTTCCCCCCACCATCCCCCAAACTACCCTCCCACCCATACATTCAAGTACCATTCCGATAGTATCGATACCATAAAATGATAAAAGTCTCTGAAGTCTATAGTGTCTTTTGACTATCAGACAGTCAGACAGGATCGGGTAACACCGTACGAACGGTAGATGACTCTACACGATAATGACGTTCTTGTACCTGTTGTTGACAGGAAAAATCGCCTCCGGAGCGCCAGAAAGGAGTGCGAATTTCTAGCTGCGCTCCCCGCCTGCACTCCGATTTCAGAATTTTGCCGCTCCTCGCTCCGCGCTCCTCTATATTGGTAATGCCCACCGGATCGCAGAGCGCAGAGCGCCAAATGGCGCGCACCTGCCCACCTCTGCCTTATAGTATCAGACTCCTAGTCTAGCATTATCTAATCCAGCAGAACACTAATAATTATAGGAAGCAGTACTGAACAATATGAATGCCAACCAATGCTTCGTGATCAACTTATCTTAACAACTAAACATACATGGGTTATATAAGACCTTAACGCACAATACAACTGGCCAGCATGAAGCTGATTATGCAGAGTTAACCAGAGGGGGTATAATATTAATAAAAGGTGGTGAAAGATATGGAAAATGAGAGAGATAGGCAGAGGAAAAGATTCTCAGGTTCAGAGAGGGGGACAGATATCAAAGGGATAAGAGGGATGCGTTCTAGAAACCAGATCTGAGGGAGAGAGTGGCAAGAGAGCTGTATATATACTAGCACTAGCTCGCACCGCGTAGTCAAAGCGGTAACAATTCCTTCAGCCAATGCCAAAGAAGCCAGCCAAACATGACATCACCAAGCATGGTCAAAAACTCCTCCAACCAATCCCCAAGAGGCCAGCCAGCCGTGACGTCATCGAGCATGGCAAAAAACACTACGCGCCTCCTCTCACTCTGTTCTACTCTCTCTCTCTCTCAAATCCTATCATTACTACTTAATGATAAAACATATACTTTGCAATTAAATATATAAAGCCTTGACATGGGCGAAAACAAAGAGCCTTTCTGGACTGCCCATGACACGAGCTTTCATATGAAATAAAGCACACAATAATACATCAACTGTAGCCACATCCACTGCCCTGGCGATCCTAGCGAGTCACTGTAGGACAAGCCATGCGGTTCTAACGGAGTGGTTAACGTCACAACTCGCGCTAATTCTTCTGCTGTTCGCAAGAACGAGAAAGATTGCAAACTGTACCGTCGCCTTCAAACTCATCATTCTCGTACTCTTTATGTTTGTGCTCGTAATCAAGCCAAATGTGTTAGACTTGCCAACAAATATTTTGTCAATAACTGTGTTTGCACCACACAAAGGCGGCAGGTCCTGTGGAAAGTGTTAAGGGGACGGTATTTTATATATATATACTGTATATATATATATATATATATATATATATATATATATATATATATATATATATATTTGTTTTAGTTTGCTCCCGAAACCTCCATCAAGCTTTAAAACAAAAATCCTAAAACCCCCCTTCGAGATAATCCCTAAACCCCCCTTCGAGATAATCCCTAAACCCCCCTTCGAGATAAATTTGTAAATTTTTCGGTTAAAAATGTCCCGGCCTTCGTTGTCGCTCGCCAGGATAAAATCGACACCTATATGGCACGAAAGGTCTTAACCCGTTCAGTACCAGGGACGTCCTTGTCATCATATTCTGGCAACTATTGGACGGTTTGATTCAGTTTAGGAAGGATCTCTAGCCATAATAAGGCTTCAAACTGTCCCAACCCACCCTTTTCACTACCACAGAATACATGGGCAGGATCACAAACAAATATTATGATTTGATTTTGATTATCATCCGGAATACTTTTTGATTATGATTAGATTATGATTACTAATTTTGATTATGATTAGATTATGATTACTAATTTTGATTATGATTAGATTATGATTACTAATTTTGATTATGATTAGATTATGATTACTAATTTTGATTATGATTAGATTATGATTACTAATATTTATTATGATTATTTCGCTTTTCGTATTCTTGATTATGATTATAATCACATTTAATGTGATTATAATAAATATTCTTGATTATGATTAGATTTGTTCTATTATTGCTTGATTATGATTAGATTATGATTATAATCACATTTTAATGTGATTATAATAAATATAGAAATAGAAATAGAATTGAAAAACAATATGATTATAAATTATATTTATTGTAGGTAACATTACTTTAACAATTATGTGTTTGTTGCATTTGATAAACATCAACTCTTCAAAACGAACATCAGTCATTCTACATCCCTCAGGACGAAAGACTTTCCCAGCAATAGGGAACATTCTCTTAACTGGAGCAGAAGATGCTGGGATGCCCAGATATCGGAGGCCCAGTGTCGCTAGTTTTGGGAATGTTGACTGGTTCTGTTGCCAGAAGAGAAGAGAATCAGTATCATCATCTGTTGTTGGCTGACTCGGGTAGGATTCTACTTGTGATGGAGTTGATGAAGACAGGGAAGAAATGGTTGATGCTGATGGAACCATAAATCTAAAAAGCTTGCTCTTCTTTGGTGGGGCATCCTTGTTTTCCTGAATGGAGCATTATCTTCTCTGGGCGTAATTTCAGCTACTTTAAAACTCAATAGGGTTTTCATTACCTTGACTTCTTCTGGTGAGCACGAGTACACCTTAAAGCGTGCATCTAGAAGTGAAGCCAGCTGAAGCATCTCCATGTCTTCATAGATCTTCAACCTTCTGTCAATGGAGATTTTGAAAGTGGTAATTATCTTTGACTTATATTATTGTGAAAGTTGTTCAAGCTCAGCCTTCAGCCCACAAATGCATGGAATAACTTTACTTGAGGTCACTTAACATTCTCTCCCTGACACTAGAGTTGCTACTTCAAATGGCATCAAGATGTCTGTTATTTCCTTAATGAGATTGAGTTCATATTTGGTCAGCTTTCCTGGGTACTCTAGCTCTGATTAAGCTTGAGTGGATCAATATTCAGAAGCGAGCGAAGCATTTTGTTGCTGCTGTTCTATCTGGTTGCGTTTTTGGCCTGAGATCTGCATTCGCCTTCAAGAATGTCAGATGCTAGTGCAGACTGGCGAATGTGTGATACTAGACGGGATGCATTTCCAATACAGGTCCTGTTTCCTCTAGACCATCGTTCACAGTGTTTTGCAAATTATGAAGAAAACATCTGACATGCTCAGGCAAGAACTCCAGGAACTTCTCATTATTTTCAGGAATGTCAAAGATGTCCTCTTCCTCCTCACTTTCACTTTCTCTAGCTTGAATAGTGTCGGGATCATCCATACCGGGAAGTGTCACAAATGCTCTAAGCATATTGCTGGCACTGTGTTACAATTGTCAGAATCTTTTTTTCTACGTTGAAGCTAGTGATGATTTCAGTGAACGTGGCATGAATCTTTTCTGCAGTGTGGGACCCTTTAAATCTTCTGCAAGCTAACATTGTAGACTGGAGCTTGAAATTTTCAATTAAATGACATGTGATGCCAATGTAGGAACGTATTTGTCTGTTTGTCCAATACCTTCATACCTACTATCACTCCTCCACATGTGTCAAAATCCCCTCCTTCCCCCTTCCCCCCCCCTTCAATTATCACCTATTTTTCCTCTTATTCCTTGTTTATCGGTGTATTTACCATGCCAATATCTCCAAACCGGTCCTAGGGTGTGGTCTTGCATGTGTCTATGCGTGGAAAAGAGACAGAGAGAGAGAGAGACAGGCCTCAGTCTTCCTCCAGGCATCGAGAGAGCAGGGTGTAGGCCTCGCGTGTCTCTCACCTCATTAATGAACGGTCGGCAATAATTCACGATTTTCGCCCTCCAAACACTATTCCCACTTGTTTTATTGCTGTTACATGTTACTACCATCATATTAAATGTAAAATAGGCGCATATGAATAAGTAATAACGATATTTATCGTAAAATGACGATTTTAGGCTGTAATGAGGCATAATATGGCCGCCCAGTTATAGGGTGTTCACTACATATAGCTCGCGCTGAGCGGGTTAATAATCATAATCATGCCCATGTCTGCGGCGGCAGCACAGATCCCTCCTAAGCTGCATTATAACATCTAAATATAGCTAGAATAGAATATAACACACGTCGCTGGTACTGTACGGGTTAATAATGATGAAGAAATGGGCGAAACTTAAAATTTGAAAGCTAATGACTCTAAACATGAAGGAGAAGGGGGTTCAGAAAAAAGACAGTACTTCCCCTTAAATAATGATATAGCCCTAGCAATTAGTCAAACATGTCAAAAGTCCCACATTCTTATAATTATCTTCTATCCTCTTTAGCCCCTTGTGTAACGGTGGCGTCTTTCTAGCTTTATTTTGGCTACTATTAGACAATTTTATTCAGTTTCAAAAGGGCCTCCAGCAATTAAAAGTCTTCAAACTCTCCTGGTTAACCCTTTTTACTACCACAGATCCTTCTTAACCCTTAATTCGCGGCGACCGTCATATGACGAAAGAGAACAAATTTGCCTATCCTGTGGCACCCGTCATGATGGGCGCCATTTTGAGGCTTTTATGAGTGCTGAGAGAGAGGCCAGGTGTTGGAGGGAGCATAGGGGGGCTCCAACCGTTTGCCATGGGCGCGTGGCATACACTGAGGCCCGAGGTACAGCTCTCTCACTCATGTACTGTCTCTCAAACACCAAAACAGACAAATTGCCACTATTTTACAGATTTTTGCCCTTCAGTTGCATGATCGTTGCAAGATAACCAGATATCGTACAGGGATGATTCACATGTCATTGGAAAGCTCTATCATTGCACTTTTATAGATATATATTCTCCCTTCTGTACACTCTTCAGAAAAAAGGAAAGTAGAAAGTAGCTACGAGGTGCCGGCAAATATACCCGCCTGGTGCTATGGTGCTATACACACGACACCCCGCTTCACGAGAGTTAAGCTGCACAAAATCGTCTGAATATAGCTCTAGTAAAATATAACAGACGTCGCTGGTACATTAAGCGTTATTGACAATATTTCCTTATATTTTTGCTAAAAGTAAGTAATTATCTTAACTAAGATAATATATCAAATCGTATATCTTTAACCCCTTCTGTACCGTCGATGTCTTTTTAATTATATTCTAGCTATATTTAGAAGATTTTGTATGGTTTAAGAAGGATCTGTGGTAGCAAAAAGGGTTAAGTGAGATAGTTCGAAGCCTGTTAATAGCTGGAGGCCCTTTTTAAACTGAATACATTCCTTAAGTGAGATAGTTCTAAGCCTGTTAATTTCTGGAGGCCCTCTGTAAAACTGAATCAAATCCTGTAATAGTAGCCAGAATAAAGCCGGTATCACACGAGCGCTTTTTCACTCAACATTTGTCCTCATCACTGGTCTGGCAGCTTACGTGGTCAACGTATAAAATATTTCGGTTACCTAAATTCATCCATCATCAGTCTAGTTTCTGATTCCAGAGCAAAATATCATAGAAATTTTGCCAGAAAAATGTTGATTATCAAATGTTGAATTTAAATGCTCTCGTGTGATACCGGCTTAAGGGGAGTCACCTGCTTTGTTCTCAACTTTTACCCCCATCCAGGAGTCAATATATTCCTGGCGAGCGGTAGCGAGCCAGCACATATATATTTTTGTTTTGACAGCAAGCTAAATTTGTACATTTTTCGATAGAAAAATGTCTCCGGCGAAGCCGGATTTCTCCATACAATACTGGCTCACTATCGCTCGCCAGGAAAAAATTGACACCTGAATGGGGATAAACATCTTAAAACAGTTGGCTGAATGGGGCCGAATGGATACAAGCCAAAGAGAGAGGGAGAGAAAAAGAAAAAAAGCGAGGTGGTCCCCCTTAAAGGATCTTCGAAAGCTTACCTGCGAGCGAACGCGAGTCGGATAATACTCCAAACACAAGACCGAGGGAATGTTCATACCAAAGTTCCCAGCAAAGGCTATGGTCAGGAAACAAACCAAGGTCACCCACGTCCGAGCTGACCACACCTCTCTGAAAGGTCATACATAGATAGATACAGTAGATAGATAGTCATACATAATTAGATAGGCAAATATATAGATATATAGTCATAGTTAGATGGATAGATAGTCATACATAATTAGATAGGCAAATATATAGATAGATAGTCATAGTTAGATGGATAGATAGTCATACATAATTAGATAGGCAAATATATAGATATATAGATAGTCATACATAGTTAGATAGATAGATAGTCATTTATAGTTAGATAGATAGATAGTCATAGATAGATAGATAGATAGTCATAGATAGATAGATAGTCATATCTATAGATAGACAGATAGTGAGATAGATAGTCATACATAGTTAGATAGATAGATAGCCATACATAGATAGATAGGCATACATAGATAGATAGATAGTCATACATAGATAGATAGCTAGTCATTTATAGTTAAATAGATAGTCATACATAGATAGATAGATAGTCATTTATAGTTAGATAGATAGTCATACATAGATAGGTAGATAGATAGGTAGTCATACATAGATAGATATATAGTCATTTATAGTTAGATAGATAGTCATACATAGATAGGTAGATAGTCATACATAGATAGATAGATAGTCATACATAGATAGATAGATAGTCATACATAAGTAGATAGGCAAATATATAGATAGATATATAGTCATACATAGATAGATAGATAGATAGTCATACATAGATAGATAGATAGTCATACATAGTTAGATAGATAGACAGATAGTGAGATAGATAGCCATACATAGTTAGATAGTGTTACGCCTACCAGCGTTGGCAGAATCGCCTCCCGTTAGCCACTAGCGCTCGCCAGGGCAGTGAAATGGGCTACAGTTATCAGAGAATGTTGTTCTTTCTTTCATAGTACTTGCATTGTTACAGACAGTCCAGTGGTGGTCTTTATTTTCGTCTGTGACAACGGGAAGTATTTTATATCATGAGTAGAATATAAGATGCATTGTAGTGAAGTTGAGAGAGAGAGAGTACGAGCGGGCAGCGTGGGCGCGGTTAGTGTTGCTTCCCTCCTCCCTCCCGGAGGAATTTTTCCCGCGCGCTTTCTCTCGCCTCTGATTGGCGGGTGGTTCTTGGCGCATCATAGAGGCCTGCTGCCTTGTGACATATCGGCCTGTGATTGGCCGACCACCATGCCTTTGTGAGATCCTGTGGGTCCCGAGGAGCTACCCTCCTCAGGACAGGCTTGGCGTGCATGCTTCTAACATCCCTTTGCATACTCTCTCCCGATCACCCTCTTTACCACTGTCTCTTTCTCTGATCTTCTTCCTTTCCATTGCTCCTCACCTTTATTCAATTACTTATCCCCTTGGGTTCTGCATACGGTTTCCATAGCCGGCCTATTGTATTGCATGCGCCGTCCTCGGAGATATTTACATGTACTTAGAATAGGTTTGAGGGTTCTTAGTTAGTAGAGGTTAAGAACTCGGTGTGTGTCTCCATTATTGATTTAGTGCTCTGCTGAGTTATTTAATGCTAGACTGGGATAAGGCTTCTGTTGTCATTGTCAGCGATGTGTGTGTATGGTTTGCTTATACCTACACGACTTCGACGGTTTCTGTGGTAGCCTAGGTTGTCCTTTTGGTTGTGCCTTTTGCGAGTGCAGCATCGTGTTGTAAGAGGGCATTAGCCTACTACCTTAGAACACATTGCTGCCTCTTTGCTTGACTTTTGAGGGATCGCCAAGGTAGAACCAGATACTTGAGATCTGGATCTACCAAGAGAGCATCCCCATCATTAACATAACTTTAATCATACCGCCTTAAGGACAGCGATAGGCTATGAGCCAGTCTTGCTCAGCCACAGTTTCCTAACCTTGATATCCCAGCTAGACTTTATTCGCCGAGCAGACACTAGATAGGACATGAGCTCTTTATGATATGTATGCATTATTATTCACGGCATTTATTAGTCTAGGTTGTTGTTGAGTTGCACAACCATAGCAGACTGTTTCGTTGATGAGGAAGCATTTCTTTTAGTGTCGAGCATTACTGCCATTGCGCATTTATAGTATTCTCGTGTCAGTTAACATTATATGTCCTATCTTTTAGTGTATTCAGTCTACATGTATGGTGTCCTGCCTCCTGCCTTTATATAATTTAAGATACGAGCATCTTATGAGCATCAGACTTTCTTCAGAAGTTTCCAGGTCTATGCTGTAGGACTAGACTTCACTTTCTTTCAGATAGGAGTGAAGAGTTTATTGTTATTTAGAGTAACTGTATTGAAGCATCTTTGTATTGTATTAAATCTTGCAGTGATTTAATTGACCTTTTCATAGCTTCCCTTTTATGCATTTTAACGTAACTTGCATCTTGTTTGTTATCAGGCTATACCAGTGTGGGTTAGCCTGAAGTAGAGTACATTTATGCCCAGTTAAGGATACCCCGTTATCGCAGATTAACTTTGGAGGGTATAGGTGTTTTTGTTAGCCGGCATATAAGTTCAAGGGTTTGGATCTAGCGTACCGTTGTTGCATAGTGCAATATTACTAGTCCAATCATTAAGTGCCCTTGTTTTATTCGTAGCTCCGGTCGTAACAAATAGTGACCTTGCCTGGTATCTAAGAAAGAATTGCAGGATTGTTGGACATTTATTTTTGAGGAATATTTTGGACACGTGGATTTTTTTTGGCAACGTAGTATAGCACTTGAGTTGTCTTCGAGCATTTTATATTTTTGAGTGAATAGTGCTACATGAGAGTTTAGGTACTTTTTTTTTTTTTATAAACGTTGATAATTTTCGGTGGACACTATGTCGAACGACGGATCTATGTACGGGGAGGACAGTACGGGAAACAGACTCTGAGGTGCAGCAGCGGGGTTTGTTAGAAGGCATTAGAGTTATAACTAGTGAGGAGGATGCAAGAAAGTTTCTGGAGATGCCTATTACTGCTGACCGGGTGTCGGGGATTGATCGGTATGGTCTCCAGTGTTTGGCCACGGTCATGGGGCATGTGGGCACTAGCAGCATGTCGAGAGGTGACCTGGTGGCCTGGGTGCTCGGTGGGGTGCGTGGGGCTTCGGGTGGAGCGGGAGCTGGGGCACCTTCGGCCCAGCCCCCATTCCACTCGACTCCTACCATGACACCCCTTCGGGCTCCGGAGCCGGGTACGTTCCCGCAGACCGATAGTCACTGGCAACGTGGTTTGCACTTGGGTGGGTCTCCAATTGTTGCATCTCCTCCTCCTCAAGGTTTAACTGCAGATATGCTCTTCCAGCTTGAGATGGCTAAAATGCAGGCTGAGCAACGAAGGCATTAGGCTGAGCTTGAGCAACGAAGGCATGAGGCTGAGCTCGAGCAACGGCAGCGAGAGGCTGAGCTCAGGATTCAGTCTGAGGAGAGAAAGGCCATGTACTGTGCAGACAAAGATCTTGAGAAGTCTAGGGTGGAGTCGACAGGGCAGCGTCTCGGTTCTGGGAATCGAGGTCTTGATCAGTCTTTATCGCACCTTCTTAAGTTAGTCCCTGCATTTGACGAGTCGGGTGTCACCGAATTTTTCATGCGTTTTGAGAAGAAGTGCCGGGAGCACCAATGGCCCGAGGTTAAGTGGGCAGCCCTTGTTTCCTCTAGGTTGGTTGGCAAAGGACTCAAGGCATATGATGCGTTGCCCTTGGAGCCTTGCGTCGATTATGAGGTACTGAAGGAAGCTGTTCTGCGGGCGTACGAGTTACAACCAGAGACATATAGGTTGAAGTTCCGGGGTGTTACGAAGGGTCGTGAGTGCACTTTTCTAGAACATGCCCGGGAACTGTCTGATGCATTGAGAAATTGGCTGAGGTCAGAGAAGGTGACGACGTTCGGAGAGCTTGAGCAGTTAGTCCTTCTAGAGCAATTTTTCAAGTGCACAGGCAGCGACCTGACTTTGAACCTCAAAGAGAAAAACCCTAAAACTCTACAAGAGGCAGCTGAGATGGCTGACCGTAGGCTATCGCTGATTCGTGGGTGCGGGTCTGCACAACGGAACGATGCAGGTAACAAGGGGCGCAACACTCCACCCCCCCGAGTCAGTGATACACCATATACCAATAGCAACAAGAGCAATGATATTAAGTCTGACCATAAACCTAATATCGTCCCGTTTAAGAAGGGTCCGGGCCCTTCCCCACCTCAAGGGAAGCCCAAGGGGAGTTAGAATGTTTTCATTGTCACGAGAAGGGGCATTTTGCACGATCCTGTCCTAGCAAGCTACCTACAGCAGTCGTGTCTTTGGCTCGCAACATTGGAGTGTCTTTGAAGTCGTCTGCGTTTGCCCGGGGTAAATGTTCAGAGGCTGGAGCACTGCCAGTGAAGAAGTATCCGGAAGTCTTGACACCTGTCCGGGATACTTTTTTTGACCATAGAGGGCGCGACTGCATGAGTTGGGCTGGTTGCAAGCATGGAGTAGAATTTTTGCGTGATATGGGTGCTTCCTTGACATTGATGAAAAACTTTACAGGCGAACCTATAAACGCGGCACGGGTAGTTGTGGTGCAGGGTATCAATGCTACAAAGTCATTCCCGTTGGTCCGAGTGGAGCTGGAGGTAGAAGGTGTGACACGAGAGTTGGATGTCGGAATCGTGTAGAAACTGCCAGTAGAGGGCGTCGACCTTCTTCTCGGCAACGACTTTGCGGTAGCTGCTTCTGAGGTTCCACCCTTAGTCGGTGCCGAGAGGGCGGCCGACGTGAGTAGGGAGGGGCAGGAGTTGGTCGAGAGGGGTCAACGACAGCAGAGGGCGTGTGTTGTCACCTGATCTCGTGCATCCAAAGTGTCACAGCCTTTTCCTCAGTCTCTAGACCAGCAGAGGAACGGTCGGAAGGAGCAAGCTAAAGTTGGGAGTTTTGCGAGTTTTGCTCCAGCGGCTCTCCTTAGCGACTTAGTACTTGACCCAGAGGTGAGCTCCGGAGTGGCCCCAGAACCTGTCACCCCTAGTGACATGGTTGGGCGTGATGGCACTCCGCGACTTAGTAGTTCCCAGGTGGAGGAGAGTTGTGCGAACAGGGCTATCAAACACGAGGACGGGGAAACATGTCATGTGAACCTGTTGGAGGAGTTTGTGAGGCAACCACCTGAGCAGCCTACTGTCCCTGCATTGGTCTGCAGCAGCCAAGGAGGAGAAGGAGAGGGGGGCAGTAGGGCACAGGTGGAGGAGAGTTGGGATTGTCATGTCTCGGCGGAGCAGTGGGTGGGGGAGACAAGTCTGGTGGCTGTGGAAGCGCTAGAGCACCTGCCTGAGCAGCAGTGTGCAGCGCTCCAGCACCAACTCGGTTCATACCCCACTGGTCGTGCCGAGCACCCAAGCCTCACAACTCAGGCGGTGCATGATGTTCCGCGGGCAGGTCACTTGAATGTTGGTAGACCGTTAGCCTCGTTGTTTCGGTGGTTGAATGTGGGCGACGAGGCTTGGACATGGTTGTCAGGTCAGGGTCGACCCATGGCTGCCAAGGGTGGTGGTCAGAAGGAGGACATTGAGCAGATTGGTGAGGTTGGCTGTGGAGTAGATGTGCCCGGTCGTCGCATAGCCTCCCAATGCTGCTCTAGTCGAATGCAACAGCCCTACCATAGACCGACTGTATCTGGCCATGTCGCTAAAAGCGGTGATGCTGCGCAGGCAGATGTAGTTGCAAGGAATGCAGGGGTGCGCATGTACGGTATCGGCGGGGAAGCCTTAGCAATAATGAACTATGGGAGTGACTGCACAGGTGGTACTGATTGTCCCTCTCATGACCTGGCTGTTCTAGGGACGAAGGTGGAGAAGGAGGGAGTACAAAGGAGTACAAAGGAAATCAAGCAACAACAGATCTAGTGACCCTTCTAGGTTGCTTGTCCTCCAAAACACTGAGGATCAAGTGTCCAAACAGTGGTTTAGAGTGGGTAAGGGAACATTGGAAAGGGAATTACTGCCCTGGAACTAATGTCCGTGGCAGGATTAGGAAGTTAGTAGGGGACAGATGGGTTAGTAACTGAGGGGGGGATAAAATAAAGTTATTCATTTACAAACGCAGTCAGTCGCGGGTTTGATGCGAGATATTTGTCTAGGCGGAGTTTAAATGAATCAACGGTGATGCAGTCTATAACGTTTCGGGGAAGCCCATTCCACAAGTTTGACAACTCGATTGAAGAAGAAATTCTTAGATTCGTGTGAGTTAAAAGATTTACCAATAATTTTGCAACCGTTTCCCCGCGTGTAATTAGATTGGTCGATAGTGAAGTACTTAATACAGTTCATATTGTCGATGCCTTTGATGATTTTGAACACTTGAATTAAGTCACCTCTTAATCTGCGCTGGGTTAAAGGAAATAGATTTAATTCTCTAAGACGCTCTTCGTATGGTTTGTTCTTTAGGCTAGGTATCATTTTGGTAACTCTACGTTGAACTCGTTCTAGCTTGTTTATATCTTTTTGGTAATAAGGGCACCAGGATTGAACGCAGTATTCCAGAAGAGGGCGGACTAATGAATTGTAAAGGGTTAGGATAACTTCTTTGGATTTATGCTCAAATGACCTGCCTATAAAGCCAATTATTTTGTTTGCCTTCTTAACAACTTCTGAACATTGTTGACTCGGTTTTAGGTTACTCGATATTGTTACTCCCAGATCGGTTTCTCTGTTTACATTCTTAAGCTGAGTGCCATTCATCGAATAGTTTGCTTTCCTCATTTAGGTATCCGATATGTAGTACTTTACATTTATACGCATTGAAACTCATTTGCCAAATTTGGGCCCAACATGACAATTTATCTAGATTGTGTTGCATATCGTCAACTTGTTCTTTTGAGAGTACGCTATTTGCAATTTTTGTATCGTCAGCAAATTTTGAGATTGTACAGGTGAGACCCTCATCTATGTCGTTGATGTAAATTAGAAAGAGAATTGGTCCTAGTACCGATCCCTGGGGTACCCCGCTACTTACATTGGTCCATTTTGATGCCTTACCGTTTATGACTACTCTTTGCTTTCTGTCGCTGAGCCAATTTTCTATCCATTTCAACACACCGTCTTGTATTCCATGCGCTCTTAGTTTTAGCAGTAAACGTTTGTGGGGAACTTTGTCAAAGGCCTTTTGAAAATCAAGGTATATAATATCTACAGCTTTACTCTCATCGTAGAGGTTGAGGATATCGTGGAAGAAGTCTAAGAGGTTTGTTAAACAGGAACGTTTTTTACGAAAGCCGTGTTGAGTATCTTTAAGTATGTTATTTTCCTCTAAGTGATTTACGAGTCTGTCTCGTATGACCGTTTCTAGCATTTTACATACGACTACAGGTTAGAAGCTGTGGTCTCGGCTGGGTTATGGGAGGGCACTAGGCATGTTGTTCTGCGAGATAAGTTGTTTACTAGGCTGTGGCAGTACATCCGCATGTTTGTTGCTTCTCCAGGCCTGATTTACGGGGTAGAATCCGACATGGAGGCTGGAGACAGTGTAAGGCTTAAGTTAGTTCCCTACCGTATAAATCCTGCTCAACAGCCTGTCGTGAAAACAGAGCTAGACGACATGTGGAAAAAGGGTCTGAGGGATAAAGGATATCGTGAGTGGTCGTTGCCAGTGAGTTTGCAACCGGAGTTGAGTGGCAAGATCCGTGTGTATGGTGATTGCAAGAGTGTGGAAGCATTATCCCTGACAGACGCCTATCCATTACCTAGAGTTGACGATACCATAGACCGCATCGGGGCTGCCTCGCTCGTCACGAAGTTAGAACTAGTGAAAGGTTATTGGCAGGCCCCGTTGCCGGAAAGAGCGAAGAGAAGTGCCAGTCTTGTGATGAACTGGGCAGTTTATCAGTGCCAGGTGTTGTTTTGCTGCCGGGACACAAGTTGGATGTGTGGCATGCTAAGGGCATTGATAATGTTTTGGCTGATTGTTTGTCACGGGAGGGTTTGTTTGCAGGAGAACCCTCGCCGTTCAGTCAGTGTGTGTTGAGAGTGAAGAAAAACTCTGGCTTGCCCCTGTAGAGCAACCGTCAAAAACAACATTAAAATTAAATAAAAAAAATCACATAAAAAGTTTCTTTTGATAGTAAATTGTAAGTTGCCAATGTTATAGCTAAAGTCCTAAGTTGAACCTGTCTTTCACTTAGTAGGCTGGGCTCTGTGAAGCTCGCTCTGGGAGCATAACACGCTAAAATTATACTATTATGTTTGGGAGGGGTTATAAGGTTTTATTTATGCTAAAATGTTGTTTTTATTTATGATTGAGCTTTGCATTTCATTTCTGGCGGAGTGGCTGGTTGTGGCGGGTCTTGTCGGCGTTCTGCCTTGTCAGATATAGTGCTCACCTAATGTTGAGCGTCCCATATCTTGGGCGGGGTGTGACGCCTACCAGCATTGGCAGAATCGCCTCCCGTTAGCCACTAGCGCTCGCCAGGGCAGTGAAATGGGCTACAGTTATCAGAGAATGTTGTTCTTTCTTTCATAGTACTTGCATTGTTACAGACAGTCAAGTGGTGGTCTTTATTTTCGTCTGTGACAACGGGAAGTATTTTATATCATGAGTAGAATATAAGATGCATTGTAGTGAAGTTGAGAGAAAGACTACGAGCGGGCAGCGTGGGGGCAGTGAGTGTTGCTTCCCTCCTCCCTCCTCCCTCCCGGAGGAGTTTTTCCCGCGCGGGCTTTCTCTCGCCTCTGATTGGCGGGTGGTTCTTAGCGCGTCATAGAGGCCTGCTGCCTTGTGACGTATCGGCCTGTGATTGGCCGACCACTTTGACTTTGTGAGATCCTGTGGGTCCCGACGAGCTACCCTCCTCAGGACAGGCTTGGCGTGCATGCTTCTAACATCCCTTTGCATACTCTCTCCCGATCACCCTCTTTACCACTGTCTCTTTCTCTGATCTTCTTCCTTTCCATTGCTTCTCACCTTTATTCAATTACTTATCCCCTTGGGTTCTGCATACGGTTTCCATAGCCGGCCCATTGTATTGCATGCGCCGTCCTCGGAGATATTTACATGTACTTAGAATAGGTTTGAGGGTTCTTAGTTAGTAGAGGTTAAGAACTCGGTGTATGTCTCCATTATTGATTTAGTGCTCTGCTGGGTTATTTAATGCTAGACTGGGATAAGGCTTCTGTTGTCGTTGTCAGCGATGTGTGTATGGTTTGCTTATACCTACACGACTTCGACGGTTTCTGTGGTAGCCTAGGTTGTCCTTTTGGTTGTGCCTTTTGCGAGTGCAGCATCGTGTTGTAAGAGGGCATTAGCCTACTACCTTAGAACACATTGCTGCCTCTTTGCTTGACTTTTGAGGGATCGCCAAGGTAGAACCAGATACTTGAGATCTGGATCTACCAAGAGAGCATCCCCGTCATTAACATAACTTTAATCATACCGCCTTAAGAACAACGATAGGCTATGAGCCACTCTTGCTCAGCCACAGTTTCCTAACCTTGATATCCCAGCTAGACTTTATTCGCCGAGCAGACACTAGTTAGGACATGAGCTCTTTATGATATATATGCATTATTATTCACGGCATTTATTAGTCTAGGTTGTTGTTGAGTTGCAAAACCATAGCAGACTGTTTCGTTGATGAGGAAGCATTTCTTTTAGTGTCGAGCATTACTGCCGTTGCGCATTTATAGTATTCCCGTGTCAGTTAGCATTATATGTCCTATCTTTTACTGTATTCAGGCTACACGTATGGTGTCCTGCCTCCTGGCTTTATATAATTTAAGATACGAGCATCTTATGAGCATCAGACTTTCTTCAGAAGTTTCCAGGTCTATGCTGTAGGACTAGACTTCACTTTCTTTCAGATAGAAGTGAAGAGTTTATTGTTGTTTAGAGTAACTGTATTGAAGCATCTTTTTATTGTATTAAATCTTGCAGTGATTTAATTGACCTTTCCATAGCTCCCCTTTTATGCATTTTAACGTAACTTGCATCTTGTTTGTTATCAGGGTATACCAGTGTGGGTTATCCTGAAGTAGATTACATTTATGCCCAGTTAAGGATACCCCGTCATCGCAGATTAACTTTGGAGGGTATAGGTGTTTTTGTTAGCCGGCATATAAGTTCAAGGGTTTGGATCTAGCGTACCGTTGTTGCATAGTGCCCTATTACTAGTCCAATCATTAAGTGCCCTTGTTTTATTCGTAGCCCCGGTCGTAACAATAGATAGATAGTCATACATAGATAGATAGATAGTCATACATAGATAGATAGATAGGTAGATAGATAGATAGTCATACATAAGTAGATAGGCAAATATATAGATAGATAGATAGATAGTCATACATAGTTAGATAGATAGACAGATAGTGAGATAAATAGCCATACATAGATTGATAGATAGGTAGTCATACATACTATAGCATGGGCGAGGCATTTAGAAATCCTTGCAACAGAGAAACTTCTACTTAACCCGGCAACTGCTGGAAGACTCTTAAGAGTTTCCCCGGGAGACTGCGGGAAGGCTGGGAAAAAAAAAATCCATTTAAAACACCGAATTTATTTATTTTGTTGTTTTTATTTTTTATTTTTATTTTTGTTTTGCCTCTGGGCCATGCCAAATATCACTCCTCCACCTCCCCTCCTTCCCCACTTTCCTCCCCTCCTTCAGTTATCACCTATTTTCCCTGTTATTCCCTTATTCTGTGGTCTATTTTCGTGCTAACATTAGCGAGTTGGTAGCAGGGCGTTGTCATCACTGTTACCAAGCGTGGAAAAAAGCGAGAGAGAGACTATTGCGTAACAGTGTCTCTCCAGACAAGGGGAGGGGAGGGAGGTTGCCTCAGCCATACATTATGTAACTCCCGGCCTGTATCGCCGATTTTGACCATCCAAACACTGTTTCCACTTGTTTTATTGTTGTAACAGGTTAATACCTTTATAATCAACCTATAATAGGCGCATATGGATAAGTATTAATGCTATTTATGGTAAAATAACGATGTTAGTGATGGGAACAGCTCAAATACGTGCGCTCAGGAGTGTGGTGTCTCATACCCCCCATGCGCACGTCTTAGGTTAAAGACGTCCGTGTCGCTTGAGAACTCGGGAGGAGAGGATATATGCCGCCACAGGTCTCCCCTGATGAATGAACCGGTCGGCAATATTATGTCTTTTTCACCCCCCAAATACTATTGCCACTTGTTTTATTGCTCTTAAATGTTAATATCTTCAAACTAAACGTAAAATAGGCTCATATGAATAAGTAATAACGATATAAATGGTAAAATGACGATTTTCATAGGGAATGAACCAAAATACCTACGCATGGCGGGACGTTTAAAATGCCATAG
The DNA here is from genome assembly GCA_032716605.1 of Paralithodes platypus. Classification (NCBI taxonomy): domain Eukaryota; kingdom Metazoa; phylum Arthropoda; class Malacostraca; order Decapoda; family Lithodidae; genus Paralithodes; species Paralithodes platypus. Next base: position 38,831,220 of record CM064521.1, read on the forward strand.
TCTAGCCTTTGCCAGGTTACCTCATAACATTAATAGGGTAGGCCCTGTATAAATTTGCAATTCTTCTGAACAGCTTAGGTGATGCAAGTGATGATTCATGAAAAACAGTTTATAAACGAGTACAGGTAGATGTGGCATGACCGCTGACAAAGGTAGAACTGTGCTGGTCAATTAACCTGGCACTTATTTTATAGTGTTCGGAAGCAAAAGTCATGGTTCGTCTTGGCATTCTGTGGGATTCCGTAAATGTCTCTTATTAGCTCCAAGCTCATCTATATTGCTCTGTAGGTTGTTGCAGGTCTCCGTAAGCTGTCAAATGTCAAATTCCGGTACAGATCGCAACGCTCCGTAACTGCTCTGTAGGTACATTCTTGGTGTTCCGTGGTATTCCGTAACTACTCCGTAGCGCCTCCGTCGGACAGAGAAATTGGGATCATTATTTCAGGATTCATCAAGAGTTTCAGATCTTGGCAAGGCGGCGCATAATTCTTGTTGGTGGGAAAGGGGCTTATGGGAAGGAAAGGTGGAAGAGCTTCACAGATTATATAGACACCCAGGGGAGAGACTACAATTAAATATATGATCATAAAAAGTAAAGTATTATACCTGTCATTAATTTTAACAACTTACCTTTTTATAAAATCATGCAGGTGATCAGGTAAAGTGGCATCTTCAAGAGGTGACTGTGCTTGCTGTGATGAATCTTGGTAAGCCAAAATGCCCAACACGGTATAGGAAACAACACAAATTATCATTGTTAACTTGAGGCACCAACGACGTCCAATCCGGTCAATAAGGGCAGTAAGAGCTATACTGCCACCAAGGGTTGCCATGGACACCATCACTGTGCTAACTCCAGTGTCAAAAGGAAGGCTAAACTGCTGCAGCAATCGTGTCATATTTACCATGAACACATAGATGCCGGCAAACATAACAAAGACATAGAGACCAATAACAGTAAAGAAAGGCTTCACATAATCTTTTGTAAATATAGCTGTCCACTCTGTCCTTCTATTTGTTTGCTGGTTCATTAACTTGATTTGTCTCAGCTCTTCCTCGATATTGCTGTTTGAGGATCTGAGACGCTTAAGCACAGATCGAGCCTTACAATTGTGTCCATGAATAATTAGATAGTTGGGACTCTCTGGGAAGAATACAGTGATCATAGTACCGAACATGAGCATAAGTGCAGCATTGATGAACGCAATGTTATACCAGGTTGTAACTAAGCTAAGACTTGGCGATAATATGAAGCCCAAGACCCTACATATCTCTATGACTGACAACATTCTTCCACGGATGTTATTGCTGGACACTTCAACTGTGAAGGTTTTCACAGCTGTTCCTGCTACTGCTGACATCACACCCGTCAGATATCTGTAAATATTATATTATTATTGTAAAGTTCGAATCCCGGGAGGACCATATGCTTTCATTAGTTTATTCAAGTACATTGGGGTTTGTTATTGATGATAACTGTTAGGAACGGGGTGTTACTTATTATTGTACAGTGTATTAACCCTTTGAGTACCAGCGACGTGCGTAATATATTATTCTAGCTATATTTAGACGATATTATACAGCTTAGCAATGATCTGTGGTAGTTAAAAGGGTTGATTGAGAAAGTTTGAATCCTTATTATTGCTAATGGTCCCAAGCTGAATATAAAATCGTCCAATAATTGCCAGAATGCGATGAATACGTCACTGGCACTGTACGGGTTAATAATTTCGATAAAACTGACGAGCGTTATCTCCGTTCCTTAGATATCTATGGTTACTAATGTATTTTTTCATGCACTATCAAGCTGGTGTCACACGAGCCCTTTTTCGAGCAATGTTTACGGGCAATTATGGTCTGGAAGCTTAAGAAATTACACTTTATCAGAATTCAGCCGCCTAACATAATCTACCTTCAGTTTAGTTGTCGATACCAGTGCGAAAAAGTTCTGAACTAATACGAGGAAAAACTTGGTCATGGAAAATTGAGGTAAAAAGTGATCGTGTGACAGCAGCTTCATTCTCATACAATAAAGCCGCTGTCACACCACCGATTTTTCCAGCAATTTTCCATGAGCAAGTTTTTTCTCGTATTATTTCGGGACTTTTTCGTAATGGTAACTAGACTGAAGGTAGAGTAAGTTAGGCGGCTGAATTCTGACTAAGTGTAAATTTTGAAGCTTCCAGACCATAATTGCCCGTAAAGATTGCTCGAAAAAAGGCTTGTGTGACACTGCCTTAACTCTCACAACGTACCTGCTCACAAAAATCATGTCCATGTTGAATGAGAGGGCAGTGATGACCCAGCAGAAGGTCAAACCAAAAGCCGAGATGAAGAGTGCACGACGACCCCCGAGTCTCCCTATCAGCCAACCACCTGGCATCATTCCAGTGAACGACCCCAACAAATTAATACTCGCTGGAAACAGTCAATAGGGGCAACAGTCAGTCTCTACACTTTAGTATTATAATCTTTTCATTTTGTCATATTTATAGATTTACTGTAATATTCTTATACCTTATAGGTATGTAGACTGAGAAAACTTGCTAATTCTTGGGTTGGAAAGCTGGACAAAATAGGGGTGGGATTGTGTTGAAAGGCGAGTGGCACGCACTCACCGTAAGGGAAGGGGTATGCACTGAGAGAGCTTTGAAGAACACTGATTGTTGTAATAACAATATAAGAGTGAGAGAGATGCAACATCGCAGCGTGTTGGAAGAGATTGTAGGGAATTAGTAAGAGGTGGCGAGTTGATAAGACGGAATGCTTTGGACTCTACTCTTTCAAAAAGTGCAGTATGGGTTTAATCTCCCCACAAATGCTAACAATACTCAATACATGGGTGCACTGTGCCCCTATACAGAGCAAGAAGCTGTGTGAGGGTGAAGAATCCACAGAAATGGTTGAGCACACCTAACTTCTGGGAAGCTGTTTTAGCAACAAGAGTGGTAAGAGGATCTTTCCAAGAAAGGTCGGATGAAGTTCACAACCGCAGCTATGGAATGGTCAGAAAGAAAATTAGAGACAAAGGCACAGATAGAGGGATAGAAACCGAAGGAGGGTAGTTTGGAATTTAGAGATATGTGCCAGATTCTATCGAAGGCTTTTAATGTGCCTCGTGCAATAGAAAAGTCTCACTGAAGTCATGAAGGGAGGATAACCAAGAGTTAGTAAGATAGTAGATTATGGGATGATAAATGCTTAAGAAATTCTGAATAAAGAATAGTTTTTAAAAACTTTAGAGATGCAAGAAATGGGAGCAATTGGAAGATAGTTGAAGGGCTGAGAGCAGTCACCCTTCTTTGGGACAGGTTGAATATTGGCAAACTTCTAGCAAGAAGGAGAGACAGAGACAACAAGATTTTTGTCTATGAAAGAAATCAGCACGGAAGAACATTTTTTTAGTACAACAGGAGGAAAACGATCCGGTCCATACGTTTTCTAAGTATTCAGCCCAGAGTCGGCAGAAAGTACATCCTTAGAAGAGAACATTATACGAGATATAAAGTAACTGAGAGTACAAAAGAAACCAAGCAACAACAGGTCTAGTGACCCCTCTAGGCTGTTTGTCCTCCAAAACACTGAGGATCAAGTGTCCAAACATTTGTTTAGAGTGGGTAAGGGAAAATTGGAAAGGGAACTACTGCCCTAGAACTAATGTCTGTGGCAGGATTAGGAAGTTAGTAGGGGACAGATGGGTTAGTAACATAACACAGTTATAAGTGATCTTTCGTATATCTGGGAAAAAGAGAGTAACGTCTTAGTAATATACAGTATATATGCAATAATCCTTGATGAATCTGAGGGGGGAATAAAATAAAGTTATTCATTTACAAACGCAGTCAGTCGCGGGTTTGATGCAAGATATTTGTCTAGGCGAAGTTCAAAGGAATCAACGGTGCTGCAGTCCATACCATCTCGGGTAAGCCCATTCCACAAGTTGACAACTCGATTGAAGAAGAAATGTTTAGATTCGTGTGAGTTAAAAGATTGATTTACCAATAATTTTGCAACCGTTTCCCCGCGTGTAATTAGATTGGTCGACAGTGATGTACTTACTACAGTTCATATTGTCGATGCCTTTGATGATTTTGAATACTTGAATTAAGTCACCTCTTAATCTGCGCTGGGTTAAAAGAAATATATTTAATTATCTAAGACGCTCCTCCTCGTATGGTTTGTTCTTTAGGCTAGGTATTGTATTGGTAACTCTACGTTGTACTCGTTCTAGCTTGTCTATATCTTTCGGTAATAAGGGCACCAGGGTTGAACGCAGTATTCCAGAAGAGGGCGGACTAAAGAATTGTAAAGAATTAGGATAACTTCTTTGGATTTATGCTCAAATGACCTGCCTATAAAGCCAATTATTTTGTTTGCCTTCTTAACAACTTCTGAACATTGTTGACTCGATTTTAGGTTACTCGATATTGTTACTCCCAGATCGATTTCTGTTTCCACATCCTTAAGCTGAGTGCCATTCATCGAATAGTTTGCTTTCTCATTTCGGTATCCGATATGTAGTACTTTACATTTATCCGGATTGAAACTCATTTGCCAAATTTGGGCCCAACAACTTGTTCTTTTGAGAGTACACTATTTGCAATGTTTGTATTGTCAGCAAACTTTGAGATTGTACAGGTGAGACCCTCATCTATGTCGTTGATGTAAATTAGAAAGAGAATTGGTCCTAGTACCGATCCCTGGGGTACCCCACTACTTGAGTAGCGCCGGAATCATCCAAGGTGGAGTTTTAGCGAAAGTTTGAGCTCGCTTTCGCTTGCAAAGAAAAAATTCGACACCTAAATGGCACGAAAGTTCTTGATATTGAAATAGAAATGGGACGATAGGTTTTAAAATCGACAAACAAACGGGGCGAACATCTTAAAATCTGAAAAATAATGGGACTTACCTATCAAATCCATCTGTGATTCCAAGGGGTCGAGCTGAGTCTTGAACAAAGTGGTGTTGTCCGTGGCTAAGTCCAAGGCCAAAGAGTTAGGCCAAGCTGACACCATGCCCGCACCGAAGTAGTACAACGACCCCACTACGATGATCACAACCTGCAGCACACAACATATAGTTAAGTGGGAGATTTCCACCGGAGGATTTTTTTTGGACCCCTTTTTCCCTCATGTTTAGCCCCCTTGCTTTTGAGATTTTAAGACGTTCGCCCCATTAGTTTGGCGATTTTAAGAATTTACGCCCCATTCTGCCAATTTTAAAATCTTTCGTGCCATTTAGGTGTCGATTTAATCCTGGCGAGCGATAGCGAGCCTGTAATTTAAGAGCAACCCGGGACATTTTTCTACCGAAAAATATACCAATTTATCTTGAAAGGGGGTCAAGGGGGTGACATTTTTAGATTGCTGGAGGAGTAGGAAACATACTAAAACCCTCCCCTTAAGTGGGGATGGGCGTATTTATTTGATCTTTTTTATTAATTTTGAGTTTCATCCCTATACCACTAGCAAACCTAAATAAACAACCCCTAGACCTCCTTTCAAGATAAATTTATGCATTTTTCAGTAGAAAATGTCCTGGCCAAAGGTCAGTTCCTTCTAAAATTACGGGCTTGCTATCGCTCACCAGGAAAAAATCGATATTTAAGTGGCATGAAAGGTCTTAAAATTGACAACGAAATGGGGCGGAAGGTCTCAAAATTGACAAACTAATGAGTTGATTAGGCCAAGCTGCCACCATGCCTGCCCTGAAGTTGTACAGCGACCCCACTACGATGATCACGACCTGTAACACACAAAATACACTTAACTCTTTCACGCTTTTATGACGCAGAGGTTGCCAGATTAGCAATAAGAAATAAGAGTTCTGTCACTTATAATTACCTCTCTAAAATTAGTTTTCTGCCCACAGCTAACTCAATGACAACTGCAGAGGTTGAAGTAACTAAACTAAAGGTTTCTAAATACCCCTGATGGTAACAAAGGCTTTAAAGTATCCCTAATAGGCTCAAAATGCGTCATAAGCATGAAAGTGTTAAGTGGGGAACTAGACGTAAACCTTTAGCGGCATGAACACCAATATATCACCCGGTTATCATGTGTTCTCTTCCACATAAACGCCCCAGTGCCGGTGAAATAGAAATAATATGTGATTAAGTGGTATGTCTCCTTACCACCACCTCCTGTCCTTCCTTTACATGTTATTATTTTTAGTTTTTTTAATCTCAACCTCGGTACTAGGCTGTTCAGTAGCCTGTAACTCTTACGAGGCCCCGAGATTATTGATTGAAGCTTCGAGATGTTGGGTGCTTCATATGTGTCGCACTAGATGGTCTCAGTGGAGCTTCAAGGTGTTGGTGGCTTCCTTTCTGCCGCACTAGATGACGACAGCTTATTTATACACGTCACTTGATTAGAATAGAGCAGCTATACGGTCGTTCACAGCATCTTCGAATATGGTCGGGCATCTTCTATACTATGAATTGGTGACGATATAGGTTGATTTTCTTGATGTGTCGGTGTAGCCAGGATAATCCTAGAACAGCAAGAAAGATCAGATCAACTAAAAAAAAAAAAATTATATTTGGCGTGGATTCGGTTATAGGTCCTTTTAGTCTGCAGTCCACGATGCTATCCACTGTGCTATCGCCTCCCCCCCTCCCTCTCCTCCCCCCTTTATCCCTCTACTTCCCCCCCTCCTCCATTATTCTACTTTTCCCTCTCATTTCCTTCCCTACTTCCTCCCTTCCGCTTGAAATCAGTCAACTCAGACTCCTCTACACTCTCCTTACCTCCCTCATATATGTGCGGGAGACAGCTAGAATTGTCTCAAACAGGCAGACTGAGCACACCTATGTTGCACTCCTTGGTACGCATCCTCTCACATCACAATAATACATTTTTTCACTGGATGTTTGCTCTTTACGTCTATTTTCTGGTTCTTTACTGTTCACATGTTCATTTTGCAAGTAAAATGTGAGCATATGGATCAGTAATATTGCTTTATATGGTAAATATAATAAATTCTTTCAAAATCGAGCGTAAACCAGCGTAAACTGGCAGATGTTCCAAAAACATGTCTGTCCCATTTTACGAGTTAAGTAACTTATCCGAGCCACTACAAGTATAGATAACCTGACATAGAATGATATCGAGGATTCTCCGCCGAATATCTAGTCTCTCTTTCTGTGTGCATCTATATATGATAATAGTATAAAGTATATCGAGAATACTCCGCTGAATATCATAGTCCATTTCTTTTCAACTGACGTTAAATTGCAAAGTTCTTACCCAGATTTAACGGTTATTATGAAGATTGTGTAGTGAAATATGGTTCTAATTATATATATGTGGTCTTAATATGATGGACAGGCATATTAGTTTCATATTTGTTCATTAAGTATCGAGAAAGTAGCTAATAAAGGATTACATTTATCGCCAGATGAAAATAAATGTAGTATAGGACGTGTACCTTCCTGTTTGTCTCTATATATGATAGTTGTTTTATTTACTCGAGTTTGCCTTCTAAAACGGAAAATTCAATGTCCACTATTATTCCTGATTAATACAACACTCAAGTGGTATGTTAATTGGAAAGAAGAGCTACCTTATGTCTCAGTGCATCAATAAGTTATAGACCGTGATCTTAAGGGGAGGCAGACCGTTTTTCAGGACCCCCTTCTCCCTCATGTTTAGCCCCACTAGTTTTGAGATTATAAGATGTTCGGCCCATTAGTTTGGCGATTTTAACACCTTTCGCCCCATTTCGTTGTCAATTTTAAGACCTTTTGTGCCATTTAGGTGTCGATTATTTCCTTTCGAGCGATAGCGAGCCTGCAATTTTAAGAAGAATCGGCCTTTGGCCGGGATATTTTTCAACCGAAAAATGTACAAATTTATCTTGAAGGGGGGTCTAGGGGGTGTTTTTCTAAGCTTGATGGAGGTCTAGGGAGGAAACTAAAAAATATATGAATACATGAATTAATAGACCAAACAAACGGTCTGCCTCCCCTTAACCCTTGTCTAGCGGGGGTTTGGGGGGGGGCGCTATTTTGGGCATATTCAGGCCCTCCTGAATGATCAATCAAATATCTGCCTGAAAAGAAATGTATTCAGCAAAAAAATAGACGCTACAAGCTTCAAAATGAGACCAGAACGAGCTACGTAGCACTCGTCGTTTTCATGCAGTGGTACCACTAACATGGGAGTTTAGCGTATAGCGGCTTATTTTTTCCAGCTACGCTCACTACTGACTACACTGCCGGCCTCTCGAGAACAGAGAGAGCGTGAGTCAGTGGGCGGCGGTAAGCCCTGGGTGTCGGCCGTGTGGCCTGCTGCGCTCCCGACCATTTGCACTCGATTTTAACCCTTTAAAAGCCTTAATAATGCTCCTAACTTGCTGCTTTTTAGATACAGACTTAAGTCAGGCCCCGCTCTTTAACCCTTCTTTAGCGGCCTATGCGGTTTATTTATGTGTACCGCCCAGCGGGGTGTTTTTAGCCAAAATAGGGCTGTTTACGTGATCATTTTCATGCCTAAATAAGACCCAGAACGTAAAACAAGTATCTATCCCTGAAAGGGCATAAACAGAGCTTTCGAATGACACCATAACGATCCTTGTATGATGGATAGTTTTCTTGCAATAACCGTGCAACGCGAGTGCAAAAAGCAGGTAATTCGGTACTTTCCCCATATAATTGAGTATGTAGCGAGTGAGAGAGGGAGGAGGGAGCTGAGATTCGTGTCAGTAGGTTCGCCGCGGTGGTCTGGAGCAGTCATACGCTCGCTAGTCTCCTGCCACCACTTGTCTCTCTCTCTCAGCCACATTACGTGCTGAAATTGCCACTCGACCTATGTCGAGCGCCGCCACATAGTCCAGCTTTATTAAATACGACTTAAGTGGTGAGCCGCTTTTTAAGGGTTAAGTGTTAAGGGAATAGATGTAAAAGAAGTGAAAATAGAGAAGACACAGTATAGGGCTCTGTACAGGGGCACAGTGCATCCTTGTATTGAGTATTGTTTACATGTGTGGGGAGGATCCTCTCACACCGCTCTCCTAGATAAAGTAGAAAGGAAAGCCTTTCGTATCATTAACTCCCGTCTACTCACCAACTCTCTCCAATCTCTCTCTCTTCGCCGCAATGTTGCATCTCTCTCACTATTCTATCGCTACTACAATAATCAGTGTTCCTCGGAGCTTTCCCAGTATATACCACCTCCTCTACGTAGGGTACGTAGTACCTGCCTTGCAACACAATCCCACCCCTACTCTGTGCAACTCTCCAACCCAAGAGTGAAATGCTATTCTCAGATTTTCTTCTATTCAACTGCTGAGCTCTGGAACTCTCTCCCAGAATCAGTCTTTCCCTCTTCCTATGACTTACATTGCTTCAAACTCCGTGTGTCCAGGCATTTTAGCTCGAACGTCCCTTGATTTCGGCCCTGTCACTCTTTGAAATCTGGGGGAGGCACTCGCTGCAGGCAGTTATGCCTTTTGTCTCCCTCATTCACATAGAAAAAAAAAATACATAGAACCGTACAAAATTTTAACTACCCCCTGCCTCTCCACGCTACCCAACTCACAGTTTTGTATCCCAACACGTGGGATATAGATTAAGAGGAGATGGGCCAGTTTTTTTTTGGTCTATTCATTAATTTATTCATTTATTTCTTAGTTTCCTCTTTAGACCTCCATCAAGCTTAGAAGAAAAAAAAACTAGACCCCCCCCCCCCCCCCCTTCAAGATAAATGTGTACATTTTTCGGTAGAAAAATGTCCTGGCCAAAGGCCGGTTCATCTTAAAATTTCAGGCTAGCAATCGCTCGCCAGGAAAAAATCTACACCTAAATGGCACAAAAGGTCTTAAAATTGACAACGAAATTGGGCGAAAGGGCAATATTTGGATCGCCTTGTTAGAGTAGAAGTCAAACGAGATCACAAGTGTATCAGAAAAGCAATAAATAGTGTACGCCCTAGCCTACCTAGGTTCCCACGCACAGAATATCGTGGGTGAGATTAACCCATGGACTGCGAAGCTCCTCTCGGAAGCCACAGTGTTTAGACATGTGTAAAAATAACCCTTCAAAAACCATGCCAGTGCCGGGAAATGTCTGAAATTTAGGTGACACATAGAAAGTAGTGGCACCCTCCACTCCTTCCCCCCTTTATACCCCACCCCTCCTCCCTCCCTCAACTTGGCCTTTTATTTTGCACATGCTCTAGCAGTTCATGGGTAACCCCTTCCGTACCGGCGACGTCTCTTTAGTTTTATTCTACCTATATTTAGACGAATTTGTGCAGTTTAACCCCTTCTTGGCGGCGCACGACATATGTCGAGTGAAATAAATTTGGACTATGTGTCGGTGCACGACATCTGTCGAGCACCATTTTCAGCACGTAATGTTGCTTAGAGAGAGAGCTGAGCGGTGGGACGAGCGTAGTAACCTTATGACCGCTCCCCACGACCACCGCGTGTGTACTGAACTGTATTCTAACTTCCTCCCCCTCTTCTGCCTCACTACACAGGGAATTATGTAAGGAAATTACCTTATTTCAGGGTTTTTGTACTCGTGTTGCACGATCGTTGCAAGAGAACCAGTGGTCGTACAAGGATGGTTCGGATGTCATTGGAAAGCTCTGTTTACGCCCTTTCAGGGATAGATAGTTGTTTTATGCTCTGGGTCTTATTTAGGCATGAAAATGAGCACGGAAACAACCCTATTTAGGGTAAAAAAAAAACGCTGGGCGCTACAGTCAAATAGACCACCTAGGCCGCCAATAAGGGGTTAAGAATGGTCTGTGATAGTAAAGAGAGTTAAGTGAGATACTTTGAAGCCTGTTAATTGCTGGAGGCCCTTTTTAAGCTGAATAAAATTGTCCATTTGTTGCCAGAATATAATGAAAAAGAGGTCACCGGTACTGAATGGGTTAACTACGAGTCTACCTGGGATGACCTGAAGGGGGTCTAGGGAAGCGTTTTTCTTAGTCTAGAAGGCAAACAAATATTATATTGCTGGATAATGGGAAAAGCAATCAGAACCCTCAATAATATTTAACCCGTTCTGTACCAGCGACGTCTTTTTAATATCATTCTGGCTATATTTAGATTATTTTGTGCAGTTTTATAATGATCTGTGGTAGTAAAAAGGGTTTAGTGAGATAGTTCGAAGCCTAGCTGTTAAATACCCTTCCTGCCCGGGTGTCATTTTGAAATGACACCGCGACTGATGGGCCGGAGCCCTGGTGTCATTTTAAAATCTGTATTCTTGAAAGCGTCCTTTGAAATCCGCGCAGTGAAAATTTCCTTTGCAGGGGCGATCGCAGCGCCACCAAGCCTCAACTACTACCGTTATCAGTCCGTACGTGCCCGCCATAGCGAGATATAGCGAAAAAAAATCTTCCGACGCGTCCGATTCCCTGCAACCTCCTGCGCGCCCCACTGCTACCCCGTTAGCTACGTCGACGCCTGTTGCAAGCGAGAAAAAGCATGAACGTAAGAAAGTGAAACGTTTATTGAGTGATAGTGCTATTGAGAGAGAACTTTTGGCCATTTTGACCGAAGAAAGCAGTGGTGAAAGCTTGGTAGACAAAAAAATCTTCATAAGTGAGAGTGAAGATGAGTTTGTGGGCTTTGAGGGTGATGATGGTGTTGATTTGTTTGAGGGAGCAGACAGTAGTGAGGACCCTGACATAGAAGTGGTGAAGGAAGGTGAAATTGAACTTCCTAGTGTGCTTGAGGCTAGGCCTACCCCGTCGCCATCTTTGCTTGGTCAGCCTAGGCCTACCCTGGGACCTTCCCCCTTGCCTGCTCGTACGCCCTTGAAAGTGGGCAAATACTTTTACAAGAAGACTCTAGAGAAAAATGCGGCCAAAAAAGCACACAGGACGGCAGAGGAAGTAAGGGAAGGCAAAAGTTATAGTGATAGTGACAATGACGCCGACTCCGCTCTAGCGACCACCCGCATTCCTTTGTCCCGACGCCTTGACCCGGGACGCCGCGAGGGTCACCTACAGCACTCGACTTCATCTCTCCCTCACGATGAGCAAAGGGCCTCTTCAAGTGGTACTAGTGGTGCGGCATTGTCCTCCCACAGTGTGCCACAACCCTCATCACATTGAAGAGCATTATTTGGAGCGGAGAAGCCCTCAGCTCACCGCAAAAGGAGTCCAACTCCCGAGGCTGAGGCTCCCATTGTTCCACCCCCTGCAGCTTCCCGCCCCCCACGCCGCCAACGCCCGGTCACTTGTTTGCGGGAATTAACCCCCGAAGAAGAGGTGGACCACCCTGACATTGCCCCAGATGACCTGATATCACCTGAGGAGCAGGAGGAAGAGGAAGTGGAAGAAGAGGAGAGACCAACACGGCGAGGGCGTGGGCGTGCGGCTCAGCCGGCCGATGCCGCTGCCCGCGGGCGTGTGCGTGCGCGTGGGCATGTGCATGGGCGTGGGCGTCAGCCTTCATCGGAGTTATTTGTATGGACTGATGGGGCAGATTTTGACCCAGATTGTCCTGCTTTTGATGAGGAGCAGATTGGCTCAGGGGTGACAGCAGCATATTGCTATCACTCCTGAACCAGTTGAGCTAGAGAGCTTTAGTTAACACCAGTCTACATATCAAAGTAAGGGCTGCATTTTGATGTTTGTTTGAATGTTGTAGCTATTGTATTAACAGAGATAGGCCAATGTTTAAATGTGTTGTTTTTTAGCCGGATCACCCGGAGACGAGCGGTGTCATTTAGAAAGGCTGCCCGGGCAGGAAGGGTTAAACTGAATAAAATTGTCTAATAGTAACCCGAATAATCTATAACACATGTCGCTGGTACTCAAAGGGTTAAACAAAATATCATAGTTCCCAAGACGTCACACGAGATAGTACAGTATTAGCGTAGAGTTTCGATAGCGTATTCATCGGCTTTGAAATTGAGTAACTTTAGCAGGCTATTATATTATACTGTGAATAAATTATGAAAACACTATAGTCCGTTCATTCTAGGTTGGGCAGAAATCATAACTAACCTCTGTAACTCAAAAAGGGCTAAAGCAAATGAGCTGTCAATTTATACACATATTCCCTAGCCAAGTCTTCCTATTTGGTAGAAATATGATCTTGATTACTCAAGTCCTTTTTTAGTTATGAAAGGTTAAGGGTTACGATTTCTGCCCAACCTAGAATGAACGGACTATAGTAAAAAAAACAAAAAAACATACATAGGCCTTAATTACCTGATAAAGTGATGGTTCTGAAGTTATTTTAATAGTAGATGAAGTATCCTGTGTCACAGGGTCAGGTTCTGTAAAAAATACTTTAGATGTCAATCCAGTATTGCTAGTAACAATGTAAAAAAGTGGTGATGGGCTGGTCTATCAGAGTGAGAACTGAGCGATCTCTGCCATACCCATAGCTTACTCTGACTGTTCCTTTTACTTGTATATTTTCTAGATCTCAAGTCTCTTCCGTGGATTGACCTCCCAATCTACCAAGATTGGAAGCCAAAGCGTCACATTTTTCCTTTGCCCTTCAACTTTCTCTTCATAATTGCTGAGGGGCACAGGGCCCTGGGTGGGGCTTTGGCTTCCCGAGTGTTTCCGCACCCTCCTCAGCTCCCCGTCATGGAGTGGCTTCGGTCACCCAGGCTTTATTGTGGTCGGCAGGGAGGGTTCTGTGGGGGCGCTCGGTTATGGCCTTGGCCTTGCTCAGGGCCTTGGGGTTGTTCGGCCAGACAGCTTGGGGAACAACAACAACAACAATAATGTAAAAATAAAGTTAAGTAACGCCCCGTTCTTAACTTTAATCATCAATTACAAACCCCAATGCACTTAAATAAACTAATGAAAGCATATGGTCCTCCCAGGATTCGAACTCTGGACACCACACCCAGAACATAAGCATCTAAACCATTACACCACCAAAATAGAAAACTAATTTAACTCTCCCAGACATATATGACGCGATCGAGTCATATGGCAGAGTGAACCAAAAACTCATATGACGCGATCGCGTCCTATTGGAACTTATTATATTGCTAGTAAAACTAAACGTTTTGACGCCAATTGAGACCGGTTTTTTGGCTGGTAAAGTCCGATAAGTTCGATGTACATGGGGAAAAAATCTAGCAACCGCCCTAGCGTTCCCTGTTAGAGGGCCCCTCGGTGTAGAGAGAAGTTCAGTTTTCTTCCCCATCAGCCAGCCTAGTCATGTTGGGTGGTTGCAGCCCTTTTACACCAAGCGGCCTCCATTTTGCCCCAGCCTTGGCTGGTATACTGCCCTATATAGAACCCAAACGAAGTGCTATAAATCGTTGGTTAATCGATGGATTATTTGTGTTATTTCCTTATTTATTTTATAAAAACCCATGTTATAGTGAAGTGTTTGGGCTAGTCTGGTGTACGTGACCAAGGTGTGGCCTTCCCCATGAGTGCCATGGGTTTTCGCTTGTTTTGTGGATCACTTCATACCATATTGAGTCAATTATATTGCTATTTATTCACTTGAAGTAGTGTAGTTTACTTGTCATCAGTGTTTATAGTGAAAACACTTTTATTACTGATCGAGCATTCTCTGGTGTAGGCTACGTGACCAGGGTGGGGGAGGGGGGGCCATGCTGTTTTGCCAAACGTTTTTGGCTTGTTTGTGGAACACTTTCATATAAAAAATACAGTCAGTTATATTGCGATTTTGTATCCGGTTCAAGTAGTGTATCTTACATTGTATTAGTTTTCTTAGGTGAAAAAACTTTCATTATGTTCGAGCATATGTCGCCATGCCCTCAGCCCTGTGCATTTGTGTTCGAATAATTTAGTGTGGAAACGTGCTTTGCATTTTTTGCTTCGATAATTTTATTGGTGGAAAGTGCTTGGGAGGTACGTTTTTTAATGGGCCAGAAAGCACCTCTCCATATACGGCCTTTGGTGAACCGCGAGGAATCCTCAGCCAGTGTTGAGTAAGTACAGTCCAACATTTTTGGTGGTGGTGGTTTGGTGGTTGGTGGTGGGAAGATGGTTGGTGGTGGTGGTGGTGGGTGGTGTGTGGATGATGGGGGTGGTGATGGTGGTGGTGATGATGGTGGTGGTGGTGGTGGTCGGGCGTGGTGGGTGGTGATGGAGAATGGTTGGTGGTGGTGGTGGGAATGGGTGGTGGTGTTGGTGGAGATGGTGGTTGGTGTTGTGGAAGATGGTGGTGGTGTTGAGCACCAATAGGTTTAGGTCCCCGTTTCTGACTCGTGGGCCAGGTCCGAACATGACATCCAACCCATTTGTGTCAACACCCACCACCATCTCCACCAACACCACCAACAGCCCACCACCACCACCAACCATTTTTATTATTTTTATTAGGTTGTTGTGTGTTTTAGGCCTATTTTCTATTTGTATTATTAGTATTTAGTATTAACCTGTTAGGTCCTGTGTTAAATGGGACTCCCCATAAAAAAGTATTTTATATTTGTAGTTCATCTATTTTTTGGCGCCGCTTTATTATCTTATAAGTTTATTATTATTATTATTATGATTAATTCTTATATTAAATTATTTATTACGTATTATGATTTATTATTATACCCCAACATAAATGTACCCACCAGCACAACCTCTTATGATATATAAAAAAGTTATCTTTTATATATATAATATAGATATATATATATATATATCTATATATATTATATCTATATATATATATATTATATATTTATATATTATTAAGTCTTTATATATCTATAGATATATATTATATCTATCTAGATATATATTAACTTAATATATATATTAATATGATATAAATCTATAATCTATATATGAGCATAATAGACTTCGTTTTTTATATATTACCCATAAAAAAGTAGTTATATTTTGTATTTCATTTATATTTTGCTTTTGCTTTATTTAGATACAGTTATTATTATTATTATATTGTTATATTATTATATTTTTATTATTTAGTATTAATTTAGTATTTAGACCCCAGACATAAATGTACCCCACCACAAACTCTATTATTAATATCAATTAATATATATTATTTATATATATCATTATATAGAGATATATCTATAGTATCTATAATTTATCATATATATATCATATATTATATAATATAATATAATAATAATTTTATCTATATATAATTAGATAGCATCTATAATCTATATCTATAATATCATTCGGGTTGTAGTAATATATCCCCATAAAAAAGTATTTATATTTGTATTTCATGTATTTTTTGCTTTATACATTATAATTTATTATTATTATTATTATTATTATTATTCTTATTATTATTTATATTAATTTATTATTATTTATTATTATACCCAACATAAAATGTCCCCCACCACAAACCTCTTATTATTATATATATCTATAGAATTATTCGATATATATAGATCTATCTCTATTAATATGATATCTATCTCATTATTAGATAATAGAAATCTATATAATCTATAATCTATATATCTTCAATTAAAAAAATAGGATTCTATATACAATAATATATATTATCATTATAGTAGTATACGATTATAGATCTAGTATATCATTATTATATCGAATTCTATATATATATAATATAAGAATATATATCTAATATATTATCTATATATTAAATATATATAATATATAGATATTATATCTAGTATATCTATATATATAATATAGTATATCTATCTACTATAATTATATCGACTCCAGAGTTTTTGTGGTGGGGGACATTTATGTTGGGTATCATTAATAATAATATTACATACTAATAATACATAATAATAATAATAATAATAATCTAATAATAATAATAAATTCATAATATAAGAGCATCAAAATATCAATGAAATACCAGAATATAAATACTTTTTTATGGTATATCTATACACACGAATTATATTATAGATATCTAATTAATAGAGTTATATAATCTAGATATAGTAATAATTAATATACTATAATATATATATTAAATATAAATATAATCTATATATATTATATATATGATAATTATATAATATATGATAATTATGATAATAAATTTTGTGTGGGGGACATATATGGTTGGGTATAATAATACGAATAAACAATAATATAAATAATATATAATACTATAATAATAATAATAATATTATTATATATATTATATTCTATATATTATTATGAGATATATTATATATTAGATTATAATTATATATATATCATTAATATTTATCGATTTATATATATAATAATCTATATCTATATATTAATATATAATATTCTATATCTAACTATAATATTAAATCACTATATATATATATTATATATATCTATATAAGATATTATATCATATCTACTCTATAATACACTTTGTGGTGGGGACATTTATGTTGGGTATATTAATTAAAATAAGATACTAATAATAAATTATAATCATAATAATAATGAAGAATAATAATAATCATTATAATATAAAAAGCCAAAAATATAAATGAAATACCAAATATAAAATACTGTTTTATGTGGTATCTATAATCCACACGACTTATATATAATATATAGAATTATAGATTATATATAATTACTATATCTAATAATTATCACTATATATATATACTATTATATAATATATATATATATATATATATAATAAGAGTTTTGTGGTGGTGACATTTATATTGGGGTATAATATAAATAATAATAATAATAAATACTATAATAATGATAATAATAATAATATATATATATACTATTAGATATATATATATATATATAATATCTATATATATAGATATATATAGTAGTTATCGTGTTATTTATTGATCTATGTTAGGCCCCCTCCCCCTCCCGCTCCCCCCCCCATTATACTAATACCTCCCTCCCCTCCCCCCCCCCCTCCCTCCCCGTCCCCCTCCTCCCCCCCCACTTACCTCCCTCCCACCATCCCCCCATAGATATATACTATTTTTTTGTTTTTTATATTTTTTTTTTATTTATTTTTTTTTTGGGGTTGGGGGAGGGTTATTTTTTAGTTTGATTTTATTTTCTAATTGGTAGATGATATAATAATATATAATATATATATATCTAATAATATAATTCGCGTTTATGTATTTATCTATGTTATTGGCCCCCTCCCACTCCCCCCCCTCTCCCTCCCCTCCCTCCCCCTCCCCTTTCCCCCTCCCCCCATATATCATATATATGATATATAATATTTTTTTTTTTTTTTTGGGGGGGGTTGGAGGTTATTTGTTTTATTGTTTATTTTATTTTTGCTAATTGGTAGATTGATATAATATATATTATATATAATAGATATATATATATATATCTATTATATTATAATATAGAATTTCGTGTTTTATTGTATTTATCTTTGTTGTATGCCCCTCCCCCTCCCTCCCCCCCATTAATACCTCCCTCCCCTCCACCCCCTCCTTCCCCGCCCTCCCCTCTCCCCCCTTCCTCCCACCCACCCATTATA
The DNA here is from genome assembly GCA_032716605.1 of Paralithodes platypus. Classification (NCBI taxonomy): domain Eukaryota; kingdom Metazoa; phylum Arthropoda; class Malacostraca; order Decapoda; family Lithodidae; genus Paralithodes; species Paralithodes platypus. Next base: position 38,849,625 of record CM064521.1, read on the forward strand.
ACCGCCCTCCCCCCTCCCCTCCCCCCCCTACCCCCCATTATAATATATATCATAGTATATATAGATATATATATATATATAATATATATATAATTTTTTTTTCTTATGTGATTATTTTTTTTTTTGGGGTGGGAGAGGGTTTCTTTTTTATTTTTATTTTTATTTTTCTTAATTTGTAGATGATATAATATAGATCTATCTAGATATATATACTATATAGATATATATATATATAGAATATAATTTGTGTTTTATGTCTTTAGCTATGTTATGGCCCTCTCCCCCATCCCTCCCCCCCCCCATTTATAAACCTCCCCATCACCTTCCCCCATTATACCTCCCTCCCCTCCCCCTCCCCTCCCCCCTCCCCCTCCCCCATAATTATATAGATATCTATATATATATGTATCTTTTTTTTTTTTTTTTGTTTTTTTTTTTTTTTGGGGGGTGGGGGTGGTTTTATTTTTTATTTTTATTTATTTTATTTTTCTCCTCGTAAGATTGATATAAATATCTACATATATATATATATATTATATATATATCTATATATAATTATATATTATATATATACTATTTAGGAAAAAAAAAAAAAAAAAAAAACTAGCGTATATATATGTATTTAGCTAAGTTATGATGCCCCCTACCCTCCCCCATTATACACCCTCCACCCTCTATCCCCCATTAATAACCCCCCCTCCCACCATATCATAAATTCCATACTCATTCATTCAATCCATCACTCACCCTTCCGAGGTTCGGGGCCCACCTTCATTCCCCAATTTATCATATCACCCTCATCAATCAGCATCATCCATCAAGCTCATCATCATCATCATCATAAACAAAACAAAAAAAAAAAATCATTCTACTACATTTTTGGCACTACAGTGGGATAGAGGCCACCTGGGGAAACCACTCCTAACAAAATAACGAGTCCAGCGGGCAGTACCATCTATGGTGGCGGTGGAAATGTCACATATTTTCTCTGGTTTGACACCAATATAATAGTAGCTTATATATTATAGATTATATAGTATATATATATATATATATCCTATATATATATATATATGCGATATTTATAATATATATATAAGATATCCCACAACATACATTAGCCTTATTACCATTTTACCATGTCTTTATATTTTGTTTTGACAACCTTGTATAGATCATAGAATTTATATATAGAATTTATATATATATATATATATATATATATATATACAACCTACTGTCTATATAAATAATAGATTATACTGTATATATAAATACTATATATATAGTATATCTCATCATACATTACTTTCTTTAAATTGTACTTGTACAATAGAATTATTTCTGAATTTATTACCTGAAGATTACCTGGCTTTCATATTTTGTTTTTTCAGTGTCAACCCCGGACCCATTTCCCGTCTCGTGTGGAAAGGGTGGTCTAATGTGGCAGAAGATATACAACTGTATAAAACCATTCTCATATATTTTCATACAATAACAATGCATGTAAAACAATTGCGCATAGCTCAAGCGAACCATTTACGCTATATTTATTTTTATTTTCACCATTGGAAATAGCACAATTTTCCGATTCCGGTTATAGTATACAGTTTTCATACGTAGCCGAAGCCAAATAAGCCCCGCGAGGTGGGACACAGCTCGGAACCCCTGCTAGCATCGCCCGAACATAGACGGTGAAGCGTAACTCTTCCGCTTTTTGGCCTCTTCATTTCAAATATTCATAGCGCAAAAAGTCATTTGTCCTAGGAACTTCTCTAGTTTGTTTTATACTCATCAGCATTATTTCCGTATTCATTCAGCCTAAATTTAAAACCATACACATCGTAGCAAACGAAATAAATCGACATGTTATAAACCAGATCAACTCAAAGCATATAGTTTTTTTTGTTTCGGTCACTGCATGGAAACAATTGTGCATGATCTCACGAACCATTTACCCCGACGCTATATTAATTTTTATTTTCACCATTGGAAAGAGCACAATTTTCCCGATTTCCGGTGATATATAAGTGATATACATATCCTGGTCAAATTAACGCAACCACGAGGTGGGGAACAGCTCGGAACCCGGCTACCATCGCCGGAACAGAGATGGGTGAATCGTAATATTTCGCATTTGGCCTCTTCATTTTTTTTCAAATATTCATAGCGCAAAAAGTATTTGTCCTAGGAACCTTCTAGTTTGGTTTTTAATACTCATCAGCATAATTTTGCCGAATTCATACCGCCTAAATTTAAAACACATACACTTCGTGCACAACGAAATAAATCGAAAAATGTTATAAAACCCTATAGAAATCGCAAAATCATCTATTGTTTGTTTTTTTCGGTCACATGCTTTGGAGAACTATTGAAGATAACACAATTTCTGTTTTCAGCATTTGGAAATAGGAAGAAACTAATACTATTTATTTGAGGCAACAAAAATATATGGTCCATCACTCACAATTTAGAGCTAGACGGTGGGAAGACAATTGCATGTGACATAATTGTAATTCCGGACTCATTTACACTTTCAGTATTTCGATTTATTTACATTTTTGTTTTGGTTTTAGATCATGTACTATAAATATTCCTCTTTCCACTGATATATGATACATCACAATAAACAGCATTCTGGTGGATGGAAATCGCGAAAAATGTAAGGCTTCGACAACACTCATGAGCCAAATTCAAGACCCAAAATACTTGTCAACCGCCTCCTCGGACTTATTGGAACATAATATGTCGCAAGGAGTTAACATCGATATTTTCCCACTTGATTCAAACTTAATTAGTTCATCAGGTTGGCAGAGTACTTAGTTATTTATAATTCATAACGTATACTATATTGTCTTATGTGACCGTTTTTAACCCTTGTCTGGCGGGGCCGGACTTAAGTCGGTCTAGAGAAGAAAGGACTATGTGGGGGGGACCGACTTCAGGCAGTGTGCAATTTTGAGCAATATTTGGCTCTGAGAGAGAGACGAGCGGTGGGAGGAGCGTAGGTCGGCTCTGACCGTTCGGCATGGGTCCCGCGCGGCAACTGCCGTCCCATCCACACACATCCACACTCACTGCCTCGCTAAACAGGGAATTATGCAAGGAAATTACCGTATTTTAGGGATTTTTCCTTCGTCTTGCACGATCGTTGCAAGAGAATGCGTGGTCACAGAAGGATGGTTCTGGTGTCATTGGAAAGCTCAATTATCGCCCTTTCAGGGATACATAATTGTATAACGCTCTGGCTCTTGTTTATGCATGAAAAAGAGCACGGAAACAAGGTCGTTTAGGGTAAAACTACCCGCTTGGCGGGTAGTAGAAGTTACTGACGGGCCCACTCGTAAGGCATTAAGCTTGATGGAGCTCTAGCTAGGAAACTAAAAAACACATAAATAAATAAGTACAGTATATAGAGCAAGAAAACGAACACTAACCTCTTAGGGTACTATTGGGGATGTAGTGGGAAGGTTGAAGGTTGATTTTCTGGACCAGCGGTGTGGTATCAGTGGAGTCATCTTCGTTGGTTGGGTCATAGGGTAGGTAGCCGCAGTTCCCTTTGGTGTTCAGTCCATTGGTCCTTATATATGGATCGTCAAGCATTGTCTGGGGAAATAAATAAGGTGATTTTAGTTATTTTAAGAACTGTGAAAGTTTATGTTTTTGTGCAAGCGTTCAATCATAATTATACAATACATTCATTAGTTCCTCGCAACCATATTGTGTAATCATCTCCATGAGTTGTTTGATCTACATCCTGGCATTCTGTATAGGCTTTGATTATTAACCCTTTGCGTACCAGCGACGTCTTTTTTTTTAGTTTAGTTTAGCTATATTTAGACGATTTTGTACAGTTTAAAAAGGATTTGTGGTTGTAAAACGGATTAAGTGATATAGTTCGAAGCCTGGTAAGTGCTGGAGGCCCTCTTTTAACTGAGTATAATCGTCAAATAGTGCCAAAAGAAAGTTAAGGGGAGGTTTCTAGTGTGTTGCTTAGACCTCCATCAAACTTAAAATTACATACCCTAGACCCCCTTTCAAGATAAATATGTACATTTTTCGGTAGAAAAATGACCCGGCCGAAGGCCGATTCCTCTTAAGTTACAGGCTCGCTATCGCTCGGCAGGAAAAAATCGACACCTAAATGGCACAAAAGGTCTTAAAATTGACAGAAATGGGGCGAAAGTTATTAAAATCGCCAAACTAATGGGGCAAACGTCTTAAAATCTCAAAAACAATGGGGCTAAACATAAGGGAGAAGGAAGTTGGAAAAAAAAATCCCTCAAGTGGAAACCTCCCCTTAAGAGAACGTATTGCTTCACACACTATAAAGCCCCTGTCCCACCCACAAGAACCATTTGCCGACTTGCTACGAACCGAAAATCCTGATGAATTCTGAGATCTTGCCCCGATTTCGCTGTCAAACGGAGGCGGCACGGTGTAGTTACGGAATAACCTACGGAACAATAAATGTGAGCAGGGAACTAATAAAAGACCATCTACGGTATCTCAGGGATGCCAAGACGAACCACGGATTCTGTTTCCAAATGTTATACAAAGAGAGATCATTAATTTTACATAAGAACATAAGAAAATGGGAGTCTTCAAAAAGCCGATCGGCCCATACAAGGCAGATCCCTGTATGTATCTATTGATTGTGTTATTAGTTTCCTCCCTAGACCTCCATCAAGATTTAAAAAACACTCCCTAAACCCCATTGAAGATAAATGTGTACATTTTTCGATACAAAAATGTCCCGGGGCCGGTTTCTCTTAAAATTACAGGCTCGCTGTCGCTTGCCAGGAAAAAATTGACACCTAAATGTTACGAAAGGTCTTGATATTGATATAAAAATGGGACGAAAGGTTTAAAAAAGCGACAAACTAATGGGCCGAACATCTTATAATCTGAAAAAGCAATGGGGCTAAACATGAGGAAGAAGGGTGACCATAAAAGCGGCCCACCTCCCCCCTTACTTGAGCTTTGCCAGTGTGTGCCCACCACGTATATAGGACAGTACGTAGCCCTGACCGGAATTAAGGGGGTAGTGCTTGGTTTTTGGTCTATATATTTATTTAGTAATTTAGTTTTCTCGCTAGACCTCCATCAAGCATAAAACAAACACACCCTACACCCCCTTTCAAGGCAAATTTTTACATTTTTCGGTAGAAAAATGTCTCGGCCGAAGGCCGATTCCTTCTAAAAATTAAAGGCTCGCTATCGCTCCCCAGGAAAAAGTTGACACTTAAAGGGAACAAAAGGGCTTCATATTGATAATCAAATGAGGCGAAAGGTCTCAAAATCCGCTAAACTAACGGAACGAACGTTCTTAAAACCTCAAAACTAATATGCTAAACATGAAGGAGAAGGGGGTCCATGAAAAGCAACTACTGTCCCCTTAACCATAACATGAAGGAGAAGGGGGTCCATGAAAAGCAACTACTGTCCCCTTAACCATAACATGAAGGAGAAGGAGGTCCATGAAAAGCAACTACTGTCCCCTTAACCATAACATGAAGGAGAAGGGGGTCCATGAAAAGCAACTACTGTCCCCTTAACCATAACATGAAGGAGAAGGGGGTCCATGAAAAGCAACTACTTTCCCCTTAACCATAACATGAAGGAGAAGGGGGTCCATGAAAAGCAACTACTGTCCCCTTAACCATAACATGAAGGAGAAGGAGGTCCATGAAAAGCAACTACTGTCCCCTTAACCATAACATGAAGGAGAAGGGGGTCCATGAAAAGCAACTACTGTCCCCTTAACCATAACATGAAGGAGAAGGAGGTCCATGAAAAGCAACTACTGTCCCCTTAACCATAACATGAAGGAGAAGGGGGTCCATGAAAAGCAACTACTATCCCCTTAACCATAACATGAAGGAGAAGGGGGTCCATGAAAAGCAACTACTATCCCCTTAACCATACCATGAAGGAGAAGGGGGTCCATGAAAAGCAACTACTATCCCCTTAACCATAACATGAAGGAGAAGGGGGTCCATGAAAAGCAACTACTACCCCCTTAACCATAACATATTATTCCCTTGAAACAATTGGGTCGAATGTTCCCCATAAAAGTGTTCCGGCATTGACCTTGAATATTAATGATGGATTGTTGCTGGTGGTGCTCTCTCTCTTTCTCTCTCTCTCTCTCTCTCTCTCTCTCTCTCTCTCTCTCTCTTAACAAAATAACCACACACACACACACACACACATGCACAAAAACAAACGGACAGTCATTATATGAAAGTCTAATTAATTTTTAGATTATAAGATCGCCATTAGTTTGGCGATTTTAACACCTTTTGCCCCATTTCGTTGTCAATTTTAAGACCTTTCGTGCCATTTAGGTGTCGATTATTTCCTGGCGAGCGAAAGCGAACCTGCAAATTTAAGAGAAAGTGGCCTTCGGCCGGGACATTTTTTTACCGAAAAATGTACCAATTTATCTTATCTATCTAGGGTGTGTTTTTCTAAGCTTAACCCGGGAGCTGCTGGGAGACTCTTAAGAGTTCCCCCGGCGCACTGCGGGGAGACTCAAGAGTCAGAGAAAAAAAAAATCAACTTTTGACATCGAAAAAAAAATATTTTGTTATTTTTTTTTTTTTTTTTTTTTTTTTGGCCCCTGGGCCATGCAAAATCTCAGTCCTCTACCTCCCCTCCTTCCCCACTTTCCTCCTCTCCTTCAGTTATCACCTATTTTCCCTGTTATTCCCTTATTCTGAGGTATATTTTCGTGCTAACATTAGAAATCCGATTGGAGGGTGTGGTCATCACTGATAGCAAGCGAGTGCAAGAGAGAGAGAGAGAGTATCGATCGACTGTGTCTCAGTGGCCTTGGGGGAAATTGGCGGGAAAGCAGATTGCCTCACCCATACATTATACAACTCACGGGCTATATCTCCGATTTTGACCATCCAAACGCTGTTTTCACTCGTTTTATTGTTGTTTCAGGTTAATACCTTTATAATCAACCCATAATAGGCGCATATGGATAAGTATTAATGCTATTAATGGTACAATGAATATTTTAGTGACGGAAACACCTCAAATACGTCAGCACAGGGGGACGTTTCCAATTACCCCCATGCGCACTTCAGAGGTTAATGGAGGTCTAGGGAGGAAACTAGAAAAATAATGAATACATGCAAAAATCGGCCAAAACGTGAACCAACCCACCTTAATTTAACACCTTATTGGCGGGCTAGGCGGTTTATTTATATGTACCGCCCAGCGGGGTGTTTTTAGCCAAAATAGGGCTGTTTACGTGATCATTTTCATGCCTAAATAAGACCCAGAGCATAAAACAAGTATCTATCCCTGAAAGGGCATAAACAGAGCTTTCCAATGACACCACAACGATCCTTTTATGACCTCTAGTTTTCTTGCAACAACCGCGCAACACGAGTGCAAAAAGCATGTAATTCGGTACTTTCCCCATACAATTCAGTATGTAGCGAGTGAGAGAGGGAGGGAGGAGGTGGGATTCGTGTCAGTAGGTTCGCCGCGGTGGTCTGGAGCAGTCATACGCTCGCTACTCTCCTGCCACCACTTGTCTCTCTCTCTCAGCAACATTACGTGCTGAAAATGCCACACGACCTATGTCACGCGCCGCCAGATAGTCCAAATTTATTATACTCGACTTATGTTGTGGGCCGCTAGTTAGGGGTTAAGGGGGGGGTGACCTATTTCTGTTCTGTCCTTTTCTATCTTTCTCTGGCTTGTATCCATTTGGCCCCATTCAGCCTACTGTTTTAAGACGTTTATCCCCATCCAGGTGTCATTTTTTTACTGGTGAGCGGTAGCGAGCCAGCATATTTTTTATTTGTGTTAGACAGCAGGCTAAATTTGTACATTTTTCGATAGAAAAATGTCTCCGGCGAAGCCGGATTTCTTCATATAATGCTGGCTCGCTATCGCTCGCCAGGAAGAAATCGACACCTAGATGGGGATAAACGTGTTAAAATAGTTGGGTGAATGTGTTGGAATGGATACAAGCCAGAGAAAGAGAGAAAAGGACATAAATAACAGCCAGCAGAGCAGGTCACCCCCCTTATAAGTTGATAGAAGCCTGCACTTACTAGACCTTTGAATTAAGCTTCCCTCTCTCTCTCTCTACACAAAGGAACCGGGTTGTAGGACGAGTGGAGCGATACTGATGGACACGATCCCTTGACTGGCATATTATATGGGTAAAGCCGGTATCACACGAACGCTTTTTCAGTCAACATTTATCCTCAACACTGATCTGGCAGCTTATGAGGTCAACATTTACAATATTTGGGTTACTTATATTCATCTACCTATAGTCTAGTTTCCTACACCAGTGCAAAATATTCAAGAAATGTTGCCAGAAAAATGTTGACTATAAAAGCTCTGGTGTGATACCGGCTGTAAGGGGGGAGGGCCGTATTTATTGGCTTATTTATGTTTTAGTTTCCTCTCTAGACCTCCACCAAGATTAAATAACACCCCCTAGACCCCCTTTCAAGATAAATTTGTACATTTTGCGATAGGAAAATGTCCCGGCCGGCCGAAGGCTGGTTCCTCTTAAAATTACAGCCTCGCTATCACTCGCCAGGAAGAAAGCGACATCTAGATGCCATGAAAGTTCTTGATTTCGATAAAGAAATTGGATTTAAGGTCTAAAAATCAACAAACTATTGGTGCAAATGTCTTAAAATTCTAAAATGAATGTGGCTGAACATGAGGGAGAAGGGGAGCCAGTAAAGCAACCCCCCCCCCCTTAACCCCTTCTGTACCGGTGACGGCTTTATATCTTTACTCTGCCAGTAAAGCAACCCCCCCCCCCCCCCTTAACCCCTTCTGTACCGGTGACGGCTTTATATCTTTACTCTGCCAGTAAAGCAACACCCCCCCCCCCTTAACCCCTTCTGTACCGGTGACGGCTTTATATCTTTACTCTGCCAGTAAAGCAACCCCCCCCCCCTTAACCCCTTCTGTACCGGTGACGGCTTTATATCTTTACTCTGCCAGTAAAGCAACACCCCCCCCCCCCCTCACCCCTTCTGTACCGGTGACGGCTTTATATCTTTACTCTGGCTATTATTAGACGATGTTATACAGGTTGAAAAGGGCCTCCAGCAATTACCAGGCTTCGAACTATCTCACTTAACCCTTTTTACTGCCACAGATCCTTCTTAAACTACACAAAATCATCTAGATATAGCTAGAATACAATTATCATCTAGATATAGCTAGAATACAATTATCATCTAGATATAGCTAGAATACAATTATCATCTAGATATAGCTAGAATACAATTATCATCTAGATATAGCTAGAATACAATTATCATCTAGATATAGCTAGAATACAATTATCATCTAGATATAGCTAGAATACAATTAAATCATCTAGATATAGCTAGAATACAATTAAATATACGTCGTCAGTACACTCGCGCTAGTAAGTGATGTCTCGGCACCAAGTATGTTTTGATCAATAATTGGTATCAGCAATATCTAAGCTTCATTTCTGCATATCGAGTGAAATATACAAACATGTTCCTACAGTTACCCACCCTATTCAACATCTGACAGACATTAATACAGCACAGAGCGAGCCAAACGTCATGACAGCTGGGACATGACTTATTAGCGCCACTGTACATTAGAGTTTAAGACTCAAGACATGCCACTGAATATATTAATATATTAATATACTATCTATCTATCTATATGCTCAGGCCCAATCCCCATTTTGGGGGTAGCCGACTCAAGACAGAGCAAGAACAGGGAAAACACAAAAACAACATAAAACAACAAATAAACACAGATAAAAAACACAAACTCACACACATCCAGATCACCCAGGAGAAGACCCAGAGACCAGGGTCACCAAGGTCGCTCCAGCACTCCCCCGGCCCCCGACCACCCCGAGAGGTTCCGATCTCGGCAGGCAGACATGCAGCGGAGCCAAAGCCACAAGCCCTCCCACCACACTTCCAGGCGCACCCTTCATATTAATCGTCTCCCCGGGCCAGGCGCCTGATGGACTATTATCTAGTCCAACTTGCGCCCGACCCCTTACTCCAAATGACCAGGTGTTCACTCAACTAATAATATAATAATTAATATACTGATATATAAACACTATAGCCTTGTTAACAGGTTGTTCTCATATTAAGGCGGTCACCGTTTTTTTTTTATCTTTCTCTCCTTTTCTCTCTTTCCCTGGCTTGTATCCATTCGGCCCCATTCAGGCAACTGTTTTAAGACGTTTATCCCCATCTAGGTGTCGATTTTTTCCTGGCGAGTGATAGCGAGCCAGCATTGTATGGACAAATCCGGCTTCGCCGGTGACATTTCTCTATCGAAAAATTTACAAATTTAGCTTGCTGTCAAAAAAAATATATATATATGCTGGCTCGCTATCGTTCGCCTGAAAAATATTGACACCTGAATGGGGGTAAACGTCTTAAAACAGTAGGCTAAATGGGGCCGAATGGATACAAGCCAAAGAGAGAGGGAGATAAAGAGAAAAAAAACGAGGTGGGCCCCCTTAATGACAATATTATTGAAAGTTGATATTAGCTTATAATTATTAATATCCAGTATTAGATAAATGGATATCAATCGTGGTCATGTGCTGTACTTATAACTGTCTTGATGGTGTAATGGTTAGAGTGTTTAAGATCTGTATGTGGTAACCCAGGTTCGAATCCCGGTAGGATCATATGCTTTCATTAAATTCATTGGGAGGTGTTTGGTGTTGGGAGTGAAATTAATATATTATATTATCCACTCATGCTAACTTCCTGATTACGATATTTTGTTTTGTTATTTATTATATTCTCTATGTTAACCCTTTCGCGCTCCAGAACGCGATTTGCGCCCTTTAGTTAAAGCCTAGTTCACACATGCCCGATTCCGAGCCCGAGTTTCCACGAGTCCACATTCCCATGAGCCCGAGTGTGCAACATTCCACGAGTATACACGAGTGTCCACGAGTGTACTCGTGAACACTCTCAGTCCTTACCAAGTCACTACGAATGTGCTGCAAGTGTACTGAGAGTGGGGGCAAATTTGAATTTTAACAGTCATTTTCGGATCACAAGTAACTGCGAGTACTTACGAGTTATCACTAGTGCAACACAAGTATTGACGAGTAGTTACGAGTTACGACGAGTTGTCACGAGTATGCCCACGAGTGCGTTGTGAGTATGCCTGGATTACCTCCCATTGTGGCCCTGGCATATATATAGGGTGGCCCATTCCCTTCCATGCCACACCTACAATCACCACCGCACACCACACCCAAGCACCTTGTCCCGCAGGAGGCTCCAGAACCTAGTAAAGGTGCAAGTTGCGCTTCTACAGCTCGAGTTGGATGCCCTGGAGGAAGAGGAGTTGCAACATCAAGCCAGGTGTCAACGGCAGAGGACACCAAAGCATGTGTGGGCTAGGAAGTGGCTATACTCAGACGGCCACAGTATAGGGCTTACGAGCAGCTGATGAGGGAGCTCATGGCCAAGGACCGCAAGGGGTTCAAGAACTTCTTCCGTGAGGACAGTTCCATGTTTAAGGAGTTTGGTGGCTCGTGTTGGTCCAAGATTAGAGAAGCGGGACATGTTTTGGCGGCAGGCTTTGACACCTGGAATACAGATAGCCATAACACTCCGCTACCTAGCCACGGGAGACTCGTATGCCAGCCGTTAGTATGGCTTCCATGTGGCACGCAACACAATCTCCCTTATTGTTCCGGAAACCTGCAAAGCCATTACCGCAGAATAACAGCCGGAAGTGTTACGCTGCCCCAGAACACCTGATGAGTGGAGGGAGGTGGCCAGCCTGTTCGGCAAACGCTGGGAATTCCATCATGCCATAGGTGCCCCTGACGGGAAACATGTTGCCATCAGATGTCCACCCAATGGAGGCTCCAAGTTCTACAACTATGAGGCCCCCCCACAGGCCAATTTTCAGTGGACGGTGGCTGCCATTTTTTCGTGGCGAGAAATATAACGCATGTGTTTCTATGGCAGCTCGCACATGAGCCAATGTTTAGTGGCAGCCACAAAAAATTGGTGAGAGGGTCCATTTTAGTCGCCACACCAGAGTGGCTCACCACTAGCAACGTTGATGGATTGTGTTGTTGTTTGTTGTTGTTGCTGTTCCCCAAGCTGCCTGGCCGAATAGCCCCAAGGCCCCGAGCAAGGCCAAGACCATAACCGAGCGCCCCCACAGAACCCTCCCTGCCGACCACAATAAAGCCTGGGTGACCGAAGCCATTCCATGGCGGGGAGCTGAGGAGGGTGCGGAAACGCCCGAGAAACCAAAGCCCCACCCAGGGCCCTGTGCCCCTCAGCAATTATGAAGAGAAAGTTGAGGGGCAAAGGAAAAATGTGACGCTCTGGCTTCCAATCTTGGTAGATTGGGAGGTCAATCCATGGAAGAGACGCCGTCACTTGAGATCTAGAAAATATATAAGTAAAAGGAAAAGTCAGAGTAAGCTATGGGTATGGCAGAGATCGCTCAGTTCTCTCTGATAGACCAGCCCATCACCACATGACTAGAACCCAATCCTCTCAGCAACAGCTAGGAAAGGCCCTAGAAAGCCGCCTTTGGCGGAGGGATAGCTCCCCTATTTCAATCCCTTTCGGGGTTGGGCACCCGCAATTTCGGGGTTGGGCACCCGCAATGATGGATTGTGTTAATTCAAATGGCAAGCCTCACACGGGACACTTTGTGGTGGACGGAATGGCATTGTTGACAGTCGTGCGCTCTGTTGTTTAATAGTGAATAGAATGGCTACCCTAAACATTATTGACTGTGAAATATTAGTAAGTTAAATAGAGAAACGCCCGGCCCTGTTACCCCTGTATGGCTTCCTGGTAATTAAACCACCGACAAGAATTTGAAGGAGAAACTGTGGGCTGATGAAGTGTGTGACGTAGAGTGATCCGTGGCTATATTCTATTTTATTCCAGCTGATCATAAACTGAATCTCTTAGCAGCGAATTTCCTGATACTCAAAAGAAAATTGTGAAAGAAATACAGTATATATACCCAAGTCATATTAAGGGGAGGCAGACCGTTTTTTTGGACCCCCTTCTCCCTAATGTTTAGCCCCACTAGTTTTGAGATTATGAGAAGTTCGGCCCATTAGCTAGTGATTTTAACACCTTTCGCCCCATTTCGTTGTCAATATTAAGACCTATCTTGCCATTTAGGTGTCGATTATTTCCTGGCGAGCTACAGCGAACCTTCAATTTTAATCGGAACCGGCCTTCGGCCGGGACATTTTTCTACCGAAAAATGTACAAATTCATCTTTATGGGGGGTCTAGGAGGTGTTTTTCTAAGCTTGATGGAGGTCTAGGGAGGAAACTAAAAAAATATATGAATAAATGAATTAATAGACCAAACAAACGGCCAGTCTCCCCTTAATGCCAAGTTTTCACAATTAACTACACATTTCGCTACAAAATATTCGTAATAACTAAGTAATAAAGATGGGGACATGGCAATTTACCCTCAGCTAAAAATATACAGATTATACTGTAGTGTGACCAAGGGAGAAGAATGGGAAAGGTGGGTGGTTAGGAAAAAATAAATAAAAAAAAAAAAAAAAAGGGGAAAAAAATAAAGGGTTATTAAAACAAAGTGATCTATCTATCTATCTATCTATTGCCGGACGCCTTACTCCCCTTACGAGGGTGGCCATACACAGAATGCCCCCAAGCGGACCTATTCACTGTGAGAGGGACAATCCGAGCCAGTTTAGTTAAGGACTTACAGGATTGACCACTCAATTTAGGATCCGTCCGACTCCGAGGCCCTCTGTGCATCTTGTTAGCACTATTTTTCTACAGTGGTGTTTGGCTAATCCATCCACTAACCTGCCTTACCCTTAGGTAAGCAGTACGGATTTGTATCAGGTTTACTCCCCTAGACAGGTTGCCAACCAAGGCTGACGAGTCCCATCCACCCGGATTTGTATAAGGTTGTCTCCCCTAGATGAGTTGTCGACCAAGACTAACGAGTCCCATCCACCACAAAGTGATGACATCAGTAATTTAATCAGAAATGTAATAGTCCATGAGCCAAGACCCGAATTTTGGGATATCGGTACCACCCGGGGTGACTAATTCTCTTAGGTGTTTTTAGCTTGCTACATGTCTCTAGTTTATGTTTTGATATGATAGCCCTTGCACATTGGTAGCTTAATGGTCGTTATCACTTCTTGAATAGACATACCCTACCGAAAATTCCGAATTTTTTTAAAATGTCAAATTTGGGGACAGGAATGCCTAAATGTCAACAAAATGCATATAGTAATTGTCACATTTAATACAAGTCCTGTAAATACACACTAAGCATGCCATGGGCTTGTACATACTATTATGGCAAATTACTACTCCTAAATATCATCTACGTCAGACTCGGAATCTGACTGTTGTGCCACCGGCTCTTCTTCAATAGCCTTGTTCTGACATGTCTGTAACCTGCACATGTCCGTGCATTTTAGACCATTGCTGAGGCAAGTACACTTAGGGAGTTCGCATGACCGCACACACTTGCAAGACAGTAGCTGCATAACAGCATCTGGTGCTGGTGAGCCTCGCATCCAGTTGACGGCAAGCTTACCGTCCTCATCTGTCATCCAACTGCAGTCTGTTGGGTTCGCAACAAATGGCTGGCTCTGAAGACTTCTCCTCCAGATCGCAGCCTGGTAGTTTGCACGCAGTGCATGCATGAAGAGGCAGTCCTCACAAGGAGGGAGTTGACTTGACTCTACCTCTCCACGTCTTGCACAGAACAGCTCATACCGAAGCTTGTTTACCTTAGTTGTGTGGGTAGATGGTAGGTACATGTGGCAGGTGATTTCCTGTAGCTTCTCAAAGAGTTCAGGAGACACTTCCCATGAGCGTCCAAGTTCGTGAAAAGCATGCTGGTATGTCTTGTCCATCTTCACCTGCTTGAGTGTCGTCATCTTCCCTCGGCCAGCGAATGCACTGACGGTATCACAGCCTGTAAAGGCATGCATACCAATCAATGAATCACACACGCTGCCTCCCAGTGTGCGGCTCAGTGTGGTGATATCCAGGAATCTTGTCCGGTTCTTCGTCCCGCACTTCTGGAACAGATGGGATGGGATCTTGTGGCACATGCCAAGACACAACACCATGACGTCTGTATCTTCTGCAGTGATGATGACAGACTTGTTCCCAGATTCTGCTGCATGAAGTGCATGGAGAAGAAGGCGTGTGTCTGCTTCTTCTTGAGTTGACTTAAGCTCAGGAGCCTCTTCCCACTGCTCTTTGGTGATCTTGAAGCAGCGCTGCTCACATGTGACATACAGCTCCTTGTCCTTGAGCTTCTCCCTGTGCTGTGGTGCCTTCCATTCTTCTACCAAGAACTTGATAAGACTTGCCTTGTTGGAGGAACTACCGAGTAACTTTCTCCACTGCTGGATGTTGTGCCCAGGTTGAATGTTCTTGAAATGAATTCCTGTGCCTGCACTTCTTTTGGCTCGTTCTGCATCCTTGATGGATGTCTCCTTGTAGATATCAAACACAACATCAATGCGCCTGCTCTTAGCACCTTCATGAACAGCGTGACTCAGTGCTGTACCTGCAAGCTGTGAAAAAGTTTTGTCGTTTCCCTTCAGTTTGTGGACCAGGCTCATCCCATCAATTATGGTAGCAGAGGGCTCGGGTATCACTTCTGCAGGAGAAACATTCCTCTCTAACTCCTTTGCGAGGGCAGCCTTGTTGGTCTTGTGGAGAGACCCATCACCGCTGGCAAGTGCCCAAGGCAAAGGCCCCACGGGATGAGCCAAGACATCACTCATTTTGAGCTTTCTGTTCTCGGCAACAAGGATCATCTGGCCAAATAGGTTCCTGTCAGCCTTTAAGATAACCTCCTTGGCATGGTCTTGTGAGCGTGGCTTCATTCTGATGTTAGTGAACGTTCTCAGTTTCGTCTTCGTCATCGTGTCATGAAACTATAGTTGGCGTATCGATCTCCAGGCGCTCTTCCTTGAAGGCTTGATATGCATCCTCTCCTATTCTGTAGGCCCCTAGAAGGTCTTTGACAACTTCTGGTGGTGCCATAGTCGCAGTTGACAAACTGACAAGATCTTCTTGCTCTGCGTTGAAGGGGTTCAACCAGCTGGTCTCCATCAGTTGAACTAAAGATTGGACATCGGCCTCATCTCTTCTAATCCTGGGCATCTGTAGGTCTGGGTGGCTGAAGTCAGTATACTTTTGGCCTACTACCATAGTCCTGAGCTGCCTTAAGTACCTGCTGCGATACTCCGATGTCAGGTAGTACCTGGCGACAGCTCCGCCTTTCAGGCTGAAGCCTTTTGTGCCCCCTGGTGTCTGGGTGTCTTTGTTGATCGTCTCTTCGATTGTCTGGTCCACAGGGATCCGTCCAAAGGGATTCTTGCTACCGATCTGGACCGAAAAGCCACCTTGCATGAAGTGTTCATGGACCTCTGGGTGTTCAATGGGCAGTCGAGACATCAAGGCATAGTAGTAGGTTAGGAACCGGGCATAGTTCACTTTGTCATAGGCAAAACACCACGGTATCATCTGTCGGATTGCTCCTAGGTGGAGCATCCAGTTGCCTTCTCTGGAGGCTCGAATTAAGTCCAGCATGATCTCAACCATGTCCAGGTATGACATCCAGAATGCTGAGAGGTTGTGTTCATCTCTGAGGGTCTCAAGATAAACTTGGAAAAGCTTCATGATATGTGTGCATGATTCACTCTCCATCAGCTCTTGAAAGAGTCCCTGAGACACATTGCTGTGAAAGCTGTTGATGTCCTTCAGTGTTTCATCTAGATGGTGTATGTCCCTTGAATGGTTTTCTTCTAGCCATGAAAGGAAGCCTTTCCATGCAAGCCTCATCAGTGCTTCATACACGAGCTTGTGTAGTCTCACTGCTCTGTTGTACCTCTTGCCGTTCATCACTCCTGACACTGATCCTTCTGCGATGATACCTGATTCCACACACAGATCTCTAAGACCTGCATCTTGAAACCTCTTTCCTATGGTGGAGATGAGATTACAGATTGTGTGGAAGACGCCCATCCTGATGATAATGTTCTTGAACTTCTCTTGTTTCCAGATAACTTCGGCAGCTTTGGCATAGAGTGCTTGATCAAACACGCACACAATCTTGTTAAGCTGTAAGGACTGCATGATAGCATGCGTTTGTTCCAAGATTTCATTAACGGTGGACATTTCTGTTGCGGGAGCATTGATAGTGGGCAGGTAGCTTACAGTGTCCTGAACCACTGCAATGTCTCTGCGCATTTTGATGTTGAACCCAGTCCAACTGCTGATGGACTGGTCCTCATGGTTTCAGAGGGAGTTTCACACTCACACTCTCCTGTCAGCAGGGTGTGCAGGAATTGAGTGACTGCTGCAGGAATGACATTCTGATCTGTATCGGGAGGCCATGGCTGACTCACATCTTGTTTATTGATCTCATTCCTCAGCTGCATTCCTGCTTTGGTTAAGACATCTTCAGAGTTAGCTGCTCTTGCTTCTTGCAGGTCTTTTGCCATTTTGTGTGCTTGCCGGGCAAGGTCGTCCATTGAGAGGCTGCGTGGATAGATTAGAAGCTTTCCTTTCTCATCTGGGACAAAGCGTAGTGATTCTCCAAACTCGGTTTCAATCTTTCGGCGAACATGTTTCTTTGTCGCTGGTTTCAGTTGGATAATACCACGGGACATCATGGATCTCTCAAGCCTAGATGTGAGGTTTGTCATAGGCAGTACCTCTGGGTTGGGGAATAATTTGGTCCTTATATACAAGCAGAGTTCCTCGAGGGCTTCTGTCTCAACCTCTTCGTAGCGTGCTTCCTCGCTTTCTTCCTGATTTTCACCTGCACCCGACCTGGCGGCCGCTGGGAAATCATCTTTTGTGAAGAGTTTGTAGCACGACTTGTGGTAGTGACCCTCTGCAGCAACAAGGTCTCTGCTAACTAAACCAAGGATTCTCTGGTTGAGTTTCCTTATTGCTGCTCTGCGAATCTTCTCATCTGCTCGTAGCTCAACACACTGTATGAGTGGCTCCCTTGTCTTTGTTGTTTTTATGTACTTGCTTGACTTCTCGCAGAAGATACATACTTTGGCATACACCCTGCTAGTACTAGGGGCATCCCTTGATGCCCTCCTCCTGGGGTCGACGCTTGCTGATTCTATCTTGACACCCTTGGCAAGGATAGAATCCAGTGACTTCTTCATTGTAAAGAGACTACGACATTTACGGTGATAATGTATGTGTGGTATTCCTCCTTCTTCAAGGCCCTTGGCTGCTTCCAGGACTGGATCATGCTGCCTGATTTCTGCAGCCCTGAGCAATGTGTTCCAGGAGTCCAAATCCTGTGGTGACACCAGAGCATCGCTGTCATCATCAGAGCAGTGGATGATACAGTCGATCCGTGCTCTCTTCCTCGCAGATGGTTCCATCCTGCCGTCAAACAGTCGACACACACCTGCAAAAAATATCACCATTAAACCATGAACAAACAAACACATTACATGGAAACCACTCTACATATGTTTGCTCCTTCCAATAATAAATTATCCCCAAAATATAACAAAAAATCCCCAAATATGAAATAAACCCCTAAATATGGAGAAACTTGAAATACACATCGGAATAATTCTTGTAGAGAATCAAATAAGCTACAAGAGCTGTTAGAATATATTTTTCAATGTTCCCCATATTTAAGGATTTATTCTAGATTTAGAGGAAAATACCCAAAATATAGAGTATATTCCGAAATATGAGGAAATTTGAAAAATACCTAGGAACAACTCTGGTAGAGAATATAATTCTACATAGGTGTTCAAAGTTTCGCGATGATTGTGTGATGGATTTTAAAGAAAATGAGGAAAACGCCGAGCGTCACGCTAAAAATCTTTATTTTTGGGTAGCGCCCCTATTGCATCAAAAAAATTAGACTAAGCTACCAGTGCGAGAAGGCTATCATATCTTAATGTACTTACAGTCACTCTATAAACATTTTAGTACCATTCGTGTTTAGTCACCCCAGGTGGTACCGATATCTGGCCTGGCTCATGGACTATAATATGACTTACAATAATACACTAACTTCCAATAATACCGAATATTGTAACGAACATGCAGTAAAAACGTAACATTATTAAACAAAACAATACCTGTATAACCAATACCTGTATAACCAATACCTGTATAAACAATACCTGTATAACCAATACCTGTATAAACAATACCTGTATAAACAATACCTGTATAAACAATACCTGTATAACCAATACCTGTATAACCAATACCTGTATAAACAATACCTGTATAACCAATACCTGTATAACCAATACCTGTATAACCAATACCTGTATAAACAATACCTGTATAACCAATACCTGTATAAACAATACCTGTATAAACAATACCTGTATAAACAATACCTGTATAAACAATACCTGTATAACCAATACCTGTATAACCAATACCTGTATAAACAATACCTGTATAACCAATACCTGTATAAACAATACCTGTATAAACAATACCTGTATAACCAATACCTGTAAAAACAATACCTGTATAAACAATACCTGTATAACCAATACCTGTATAAACAATACCTGTATAACCAATACCTGTATAAACAATACCTGTATAACCAATACCTGTATAAACAATACCTGTATAACCAATACCTGTATAAACAATACCTGTATAAACAATACCTGTATAACCAATACCTGTATAACCAATACCTGCATAAACAATACCTGTATAAACAATACCTGTATAACCAATACCTGTATAAACAATACCTGTATAAACAATACCTGTATAACCAATACCTGTATAAACAATACCTGTATAACCTATATATTGTATGTAAAATTTAAAAAAACAATTAAGGGGTGACCTGCTTTTTTTCTCTCCTTTTCTCTCTTTCTCTGGCTTGTATCCATTCGGCCCCATTCAGCCTACTGTTTTAAGACGTGTATCCTTATCCAGGTGTCGATTTCTTCCTGGCGAGCGATAGCTAGCCAGCATTGTATGAAAAAATCCGGCTTCGCCGGAGACATTTTTCTATCGAAAGATGTACAAATTTAGCCTGCTGTCAAAAATATTTTTATAAATATGCTAGCTCGCTACCGCTCACCAGGAAAAAATCGACACCTGGATGGGGATAAACGTCTTAAAACAGTAGGCTGATAGGGTCCGAATGGATACAACCCAGAGAGAGAGAGGAAAAAAACGAGGTGGGCCCCCTTAAGACGATATAAGATAATATCTGTTTAACCAATACCGCAGCTATCATATATATATAGTATATAGTTTGGTGATATAAGATAATATCTGTATAACCAATATCGCAGCTATCATATATATATATATAGTATATAGTTGGGCAATTTCGAGACCTTTCGCCCCATTTCTTTGTCAATATTAACACCATTCGTTCCATTTAGGTATCGATTGTTTCCTGGCGAGCGATAGCGAGCCTGTAATTTTAGAAGGAAAAACATGTACACATATATCTTGAAAGGGGGTCTAGGGGGTGATATGTTTAAGGGGAGATTTCCACTTGAGGGATTTTTTTCTTTACCCCTTTCTCCCTTATGTTTAGCCCCATTGGTTTTGAAGTTTTAAGACGTTCGCCCCATTAGTTTGGCGATTTTAAGAAGTTTCACCCATTTATGTCACTTTTAAGACCTTTCGTCCCATTTAGGTGTCGATTTTTTCCTGGCGAGCAATAGCGAGCCTGTAGTTTAAGAGGAACCGACCTTCGGCAGGGACATTTTTCTACCGAAAAATGTACAAATTTATCTTGAAAGGGGGTCAAGGGGATGATATGTTTAAGCTTGATAGAGGTCTAGCGAAGAAACTAAAAAATATCTTGGTAAGTTAATACATGGACCAAAAACCAAGCACTACCCTCCTTAAACTTAAGGGGGGTGACCTGTGTTTGTTCTGTACTTTTCTATCTTTCTCTGGCTTGTATCCATTTGGCCCCATTCAGCCTGCTGTTTTAAGATGTTTATCCCCATCCAGGTGTCAATTTTTTACTGGTGAGCGGTAGCGAGCCAGCATATTTTTTATTTTTGTTTGACAGCAGGCTAAATTTGTACATTTTTCGATAGAAAAATTTCTCCGGCGAAGCCGGATTTCTTCATATAATGCTGGCTCGCTTTCGCTCGCCAGGAAGAAATCGACACCTAGATGGGGATAAACGTCTTAAAATAGTTGGCTGAATGGGGCCGAATGGATACAAGCCAGAGAAAGAGAGAAAAGGACAGAAATAACAAAAACCAAGCACTACCCCCTTCAACTTAACGGGTACTGTACTAAAACAATCTACTTACATTATACCTTGGCTCAACATTTATATTTTGCTATATTGCCATGAAACTGCTTCTAGAAGAAGCGAAGTTATATATGTATGTTGTACAGTATGTATATAATCAGGCACATACCCCATTGTTGGAGGTGGCCAGCACAAGACAGAGCCCGAACAGAAACAACATTTAAAGTTCCTATTCTCAGCTATAGATATACGGTATATACTGTATGTTAGCCACTAAGTTTCATTATTTTCAGAAAAGCAAATCATATGGAAATTTGCTTTATACTAGCATGAATACAATGTCTCATTATTTAAAAAAAAAAAAATATTCTCACGTTTCTAATTAATATTCTTGCGCAATGTGTGTGTGTTTTATTTATTCTCAGCCTAAAGTAACTACAGGTGTTTCAGTGGTGACGGGCTGGTCTATCAGAGTGAGAGCTGAGCGATCTCTGCCATACCCATAGCTTACTCTGACTGTTCCTTTTACTATCAGAGTGAGAACTGAGCGATCTCTGCCATACCCATAGCTTACTCTGACTGTTCCTTTTACTTATATATTTTCTAGATCTCAAGTGACGGCGTCTCTTCCGTGGATTGACCTCCCATTCTACCAAGATTGGAAGCCAAAGCATCACATTTTTTCCTTGCCCCTCAACTTTCTCTTCATAATTGCTGAGGGGCACAGGGCCCTTGGTGGGGCTTTGGTTTCCCGGGCGTTTCCGCACCCTCCTCAGCTCCCCGCCATGGAGTGGCTTCGGTCACCCAGGCTTTATTGTGGTCGGCAGGGAGGGTTCTGTGGGGGCGCTCGGTTATGGCCTTGGCCTTGCTCGGGGCCTTG
Organism: Paralithodes platypus; assembly: GCA_032716605.1. Classification (NCBI taxonomy): domain Eukaryota; kingdom Metazoa; phylum Arthropoda; class Malacostraca; order Decapoda; family Lithodidae; genus Paralithodes; species Paralithodes platypus. Next base: position 38,871,798 of record CM064521.1, read on the forward strand.
GGGCTGTTCGGCCAAGCAGCTTGGGGATCAACAACAACAAAGGGTGTTTCTTCTGTTCTTGCACCCTTCAGACGGGAAACTGAAAGCCCAATTGACCACTTGCGAGTTTCAGGCTATAAAGGAAGTTGGAGCCATAAACATCGATATATATATATATATATTCAACAGAAATACAATAATTATGTAAGTTTCTAATGGATAAAAAGTATGTTGAATTGGGATTTATGTATTTATATAAGCACTACAACTGCAATTTAGGTGATCATTCTGTTAATTATCGATGTCTACAGCTCCAACTTCCTTATAGCCTGAAGCTCGCAAGTGGTCAATTGAAGCCAGCAGATCTCCAAAAGAAGCACAGATCATTTATTATGTTCCCTCCACCAACCGACTTTACTCCTAAACTCAATTAATTAAATCAACAAATACATGTGGCAGTCCAGGGATTCGAACCTAGGATGCTCACACCGAAATTCAGTGCATTTATCCATTGCGCTACGAAGACAGTTAAAGAATGGTGGACAAGCATACGATATATTATGCAGTTTCAAATCCTGCATATCAATCTAAGCATGTACAATCGCGCTAATAAGTGATGTCTCGGCACCAAGTATGTTTTTGATCAATAATTGGTATCAGCAATATCTAAGCTTCATTTCTTCATATCGAGTGAAATATACAAACATTTTCCTACACTTACCCACCCTATTCAACATCTGACAGACATTAATACAGCACAGAGCAAGCCAAACGTAATGACAGCTGGGACATGACTTATTAGTGTGACTGTACACACATTCCAACTGCGCTATCATAGGCTTGTAAACTTCTCCGGGTACCCTCTTAAGGGGGTAGTACTCGATTTTTATGGACCCCCTTCTCCCTCATGTTTAAATAATAGTTTTAGGATTTTAAAACGTTCGTTCCGTTCCGTTAGTTTGGCGATTTTGAGACCTTTCGCCTCATTTCTTTGTCAATATTAAGACGTTTCGTGCCATTTAGGTGTCGATTATTTCCTGGCGAGTGATAGCGAGCCTGTAATTTCAGAACGAACTGGCCTTCGGCAAGGAAATGTTTCTACCGAAAAATGTACAAATTTATCTTGAAAGGGGGTCTAATGGGTGTTTTTGATGGAGGTCTAGCGAGGAAACTAAAAAAATAATGAATAATTAAATATATAGACCAAAAACCAAGCACTACCCCCTTAAGCCGCTATCAGACGAGAGCTTTTATAGTCAACATTCAATGATCAACATTATTCTGGCAACATTTTTTGAAGATTTGACACTGGTCTCCCTAAGGCAGCCTCCCAGAAGCTGGGTGTGCTCAACCGCCTCAAGGGGTTCTTTACCCCTGCGCAGCTTCTTGCTCTGTTCAGGGGCATGGTGCGTCGTTGTATTGAGTATTGTTCACATGTGTGGGGAGGATCCTCTCACTCTGAACTCCTAGACAAAGTAGAAAGGAAAGCCTTTCGTATCATTAACTTCTGTCCACTCACCAGCTCTCTGCAATCTCTCTCTTCGCCGCAATGTTGCATCTCTCTCGCTATTCTATCACTACTACAATAATCAGTGTTCCTCGGTGGTTTCCGAGTGTATACACCTCCTCTACGTAGGGCACGTAGTACCCGCCTTGCAACACAATCCCACCCCTACTCTGTGCAACTCTCCTACCTATGTGGAGTTCGCCACTCTTGCTAGTGGCACCGAAGAGCGCACCGCCCTTCGTTGTTGTTTGAGAATTGGTGCAGCGGACTATTCGAAGAGGTGGAGCGCACCCAAGAGTGAAACGCTATTCTCAGACTTTCTTCTATTCAACTGCTGAGCTCTGGAACTCTCTCCCAGAATCAGTCTTTCCCTCTTCCTATGACTTAAATTGCTTCAAACCCTGTGTGTCCAGGCATTTTAGCTCGAACGTCCCTTAATTTTGGCCCTGTCACTCTTTCAACTCTGGGGGAGGCACTCGCTGCAGGTAGTTATGCCTTTTGTCTCCCTCATTCACATAGAACAAAAAATAAAAATAAATGATTGGTGATAGATGAATATATAAGGGTTGGTAGAAAAAAAATACAAATAAAAGACTGGTGATAGATGATGGGTTAGATGGGTTGGTTGAGAGAGTTTAGAGCCTTATTATTGTTCGAGGTCCCTCCTAAGCTGAATGACTGGTGATAGATGATGGGTTAGATGGTTGGTTGAGAGAGTTTAGAGCCTTATTATTGTTCGAGGTCCCTCCTAAGCTGAATGACTGGTGATAGATGATGGGTTAGATGGGTTGGTTGAGAGAGTTTAGAGCCTTATTATTGTTCGAGGTCCCTCCTAAGCTGAATGACTGGTGATAGATGATGGGTTAGATGGGTTGGTTGAGAGAGTTTAGAGCCTTATTATTGTTCGAGGTCCCTCCTAAGCTGAATGACTGGTGATAGATGATGGGTTAGATGGGTTGGTTGAGAGAGTTTAGAGCCTTATTATTGTTCGAGGTCCCTCCTAAGCTGAATGACTGGTGATAGATGATGGGTTAGATGGGTTGGTTGAGAGAGTTTAGAGCCTTATTATTGTTCGAGGTCCCTCCTAAGCTGAATGAAATCGTCAAGTCATTGCCAGCATAAAATTAAAAGGACAGCACTGGTACTGAACGGGTTAACCCCTTCAGGACCGATGACGTCCTTTTAACTTTATTCTGGCACCTATTAGACGTATCAATTGCTGGAGGCCCTTTTGAAACTGAATAAAATGGTTTAAGAGTAGCCAGATTAAAGTTAAGAAGACGTCGCCGGTATAGAAGGGGTTAAGGGGGGAGGGTTTATTTGTTGGTATATATATTTGTTAATTATTTGTTTAGTTTCCTCCCTAGACCTCCACCAAGCTTAAGGGGAGGTTTTTAGTGTTTCCTAGACTTCCATCAAGCTTGAAATTACACCCCCTTGACCCCCTTTCAAGATAAATTTGTACATTTTTCGGTAGAAAAATTTCCCGGCCGAAGGCCGGTTCCTCTTAAATTACAGGCTCGCTATCGCTCGCCAGGAAAAAATTGACACCTAAATGGGACGACAGGTCTTAAAATTGACAGAAATGGGTCGAAGGTTCTTAAAATCGTCAAAATAATGGGGCGAACGTCTTAAAATCTCAATAGCAATGGGGCTAGACATGAGGGAGAAAGGTGTCAATAAAAAAATATCTCAACTGGAAATCTCCCCTTAACAAAACATCCCCAATATCCCCCTTCTAGATAAATTTGTAAATTTTTTCGGTAGTAAAATGTCCCGGTCGAAGGCCGATTCCTCCTGAATTTCAGGCTCGCTGTCGCTCACCAGGATAAAACCGACACCTAAATGGTACAAAAGGTCTTAATATTGACAAAGAAATGGGGCAAAAAGTGATAATATCGTAAAACTAATGGGCAGAACATCTTACAATCTGGAAACTAATGGGGCTAAACATGAGGGAGAAGGGCAGCCAGAAAAACAAAGTACCTCCCCTTAAACTACCTTACGCACACATACCGCACACACCAGACTAAATCCATACACGCACACGACACCTATCATGTGTGTGCGTACAGGCGGCCAAATAAGTGATGCCTCGGAACCAAGTATATTTTGATCAATAATATGTGTGAGCAATATTTGAACTAGATTTATACGAAACAAACAGATACGAGACAGACACAGTTGATACAGACAAGCTACGAGAGACAGATAAGATACGAGACAGACACAGTTGATACAAGACAAGCTACGAGAGACAGATAAGATACGAGACAGACACAGTTGATACAAGACAAGCTACGAGAGACAGATAAGATACGAGACAGACACAGTTGATACCAGACAAGCTACGAGAGACAGATAAGATACGAGACAGACACAGTTGATACAAGACAAGCTACGAGAGACAGATAAGATACGAGACAGACACAGTTGATACAAGACAAGCTACGAGAGACAGATAAGATACGAGACAGACACAGTTGATACAAGACAAGCTACGAGAGACAGATAAGATACGAGACAGACACAGTTGATACAGACAAGCTACGAGAGACAGATAAGATACGAGACAGACACAGTTGATACAAGACAAGCTACGAGAGACAGATAAGATACGAGACAGACACAGTTGATACAAGACAAGCTACGAGAGACAGATAAGATACGAGACAGACACAGTTGATACCAGACAAGCTACGAGAGACAGATAAGATACGAGACAGACACAGTTGATACAAGACAAGCTACGAGAGACAGATAAGATACGAGACAGACACAGTTGATACAAGACAAGCTACGAGAGACAGATAAGATACGAGACAGACACAGTTGATACCAGACAAGCTACGAGAGACAGATAAGATACGAGACAGACACAGTTGATACCAGACAAGCTACGGGAGACAGATAAGATACGAGACAGACACAGTTGATACAAGACAAGCTACGAGAGACAGATAAGATACGAGACAGACACAGTTGATACAAGACAAGCTACGAGAGACAGATAAGATACGAGACAGACACAGTTGATACAAGACAAGCTACGAGAGACAGATAAGATACGAGACAGACACAGTTGATACAAGACAAGCTACGAGAGACAGATAAGATACGAGACAGACACAGTTGATACCAGACAAGCTACGAGAGACAGATAAGATACGAGACAGACACAGTTGATACAAGACAAGCTACGAGAGACAGATAAGATACGAGACAGACACAGTTGATACAAGACAAGCTACGAGACAGACACAGTTGATACAAGACAAGCTACGAGAGACAGATAAGATACGAGACAGACACAGTTGATACCAGACAAGCTACGAGAGACAGATAAGATACGAGACAGACACAGTTGATACCAGACAAGCTACGAGAGACAGATAAGATACGAGACAGACACAGTTGATACCAGACAAGCTACGAGAGACAGATAAGATACGAGACAGACACAGTTGATACCAGACAAGCTACGAGAGACAGATAAGATACGAGACAGACACAGTTGATACAAGACAAGCTACGAGAGACAGATAAGATACGAGACAGATAAGATACGAGACAGACACAGTTGATACCAGACAAGCTACGAGAGACAGATAAGATACGAGACAGACACAGTTGATACAAGACAAGCTACGAGAGACAGATAAGATACGAGACAGATAAGATACGAGACAGACACAGTTGATACAAGACAAGCTACGAGAGACAGATAAGATACGAGACAGACACAGTTGATACCAGACAAGCTACGAGAGACATATAAGATACGAGACAGACACAGTTGATACAAGACAAGCTACGAGAGACAGATAAGATACGAGACAGACACAGTTGATACAAGACAAGCTACGAGAGACAGATAAGATACGAGACAGACACAGTTGATACAAGACAAGCTACGAGAGACAGATAAGATACGAGACAGACACAGTTGATACCAGACAAGCTACGGGAGACAGATAAGATACGAGACAGACACAGTTGATACAAGACAAGCTACGAGAGACAGATAAGATACGAGACAGACATAGTTGATACAAGACAAGCTACGAGAGACAGATAAGATATGGGACAGACACAGTTGATACCAGACAAGCTACGAGAGACAGATAAGATACGAGACAGACACAGTTGATACAAGACAAGCTACGAGAGACAGATAAGATACGAGACAGACACAGTTGATACCAGACAAGCTACGGGAGACAGATAAGATACGAGACAGACACAGTTGATACAAGACAAGCTACGAGAGACAGATAAGATACGAGACAGACATAGTTGATACAAGACAAGCTACGAGAGACAGATAAGATATGGGACAGACACAGTTGATACCAGACAAGCTACGAGAGACAGATAAGATACGATACAGACAAGACAGTCAAGATACAACACAGACAAACAGGCAAGACACGACACAGACAGGTAAAATACGAGACAGACAGACAACTACGAGAGAGACAGATAATGAAGATACGAGACAGTCAGGCAAGATCCGAGGTAAACAAGATGTACAAGACAGACAGGCAAGATCCGAGGTAAACAAGATGTACAAGACAGACAGACAAGATCCGAGGTAAACAAGATATACAAGACAGTCAGGCAAGATCCGAGGTAAACAAGATGTACAAGACAGACAGACAAGATCCGAGGTAAACAAGATATACAAGACAGTCAGACAAGATCCGAGGTAAACAAGATGTACAAGACAGTCAGGCAAGATCCGAGGTAAACAAGATGTACAAGACAGACAGACAAGATCCGAGGTAAACAAGATGTACAAGACAGTCAGGCAAGATCCGAGGTAAACAAGATGTACAAGACAGTCAGGCAAGATCCGAGGTAAACAAGATGTACAAGACAGACAGGCAAGATCCGAGGTAAACAAGACGTACAAGACAGACAGGCAAGATCCGAGGTAAACAAGATGTACATGACAGTCAGGCAAGATCCGAGGTAAACAAGATGTACAAGACAGACAGGCAAGATCCGAGGTAAACAAGATGTACAAGACAGACAGGCAAGATCCGAGGTAAACAAGATGTACAAGACAGACAGGCAAGATCCGAGGTAAACAAGATGTACAAGACAGTCAGGCAAGATCCGAGGTAAACAAGATGTACAAGACAGTCAAGATCCGAAGTAAACAAGATATACAAGACAGACAGACAAGATCAGAGGTAAACAAGATGTACAAGACAGTCAGGCAAGATCCAAGGTAAACAAGATGTACAAGACAGACAGACAAGATCCGAGGTAAACAAGATGTACAAGACAGACAAGATCCGAGGTAAACAAGATATACAAGACAGACAGACAAGATCAGAGGTAAACAAGATGTACAAGACAGTCAGGCAAGATCCGAGGTAAACAAGATGTACAAGACAGACAGACAAGATCCGAGGTAAACAAGATGTACAAGACAGACAAGATCCGAGGTAAACAAGATATACAAGACAGACAGACGAGATCCGAGGTAAACAAGATTTACAAGACAGACAGGCATGATCCGAGGTAAACAAGATATACAAGACAGTCAGGCAAGATCAGAGGTAAACAAGATGTACAAGACAGTCAGGCAAGATCCGAGGTAAACAAGATGTACAAGACAGACAGGCAAGATCCGAGGTAAACAAGATGTACAAGACAGTCAAAGCTTGAGACAGATAAACTGGAAAGACAGACCTCAGAAAAGTAACCTACAGCGTTAACCCCTTGAAGCTCTGACGCATTTTAGCAGTATATTTTGGCTATCATTAGACGATTTTACGCAGCTTAGGAAAGATATGTGGGTATTAAAAGGTATAAAGACTCTCTCGATCAACCCTCTTTCTTCCATACACCCTTCTTAATCTGAATAAAATTGTCTAATAATTAACAGAAAACAAAACAGAAATGCGTATTGGAGCTTGAAAGGGTTAATAAGGCAGACAGGCAGACAAGACGCTATTAACAGGCACAACTCCCAAGATTCACTACAGACAAGACAAGAAATATATAGCAGGCAGAGTCGCGGTGGTGGAGTGGAGAGCACGCTCACTTGCAAATTTGCTTGACCTGAGTTCGATCCCAGCCAATGCGGACATTTAGTGTAGTGCTGTAGTACGTCCTAGTATGTATATCATGTTCGCACCCAGTCGGGGGACACCTCGACGATGTATACAGACTAAAAATACACATAACAAAGACAAAGCCATTCCACCAGCTTCCTGTCTCTACTATACCCCTTATCTGCTGTCTACACTTTCCCAGCCGTGTGATCCTAGTGTACTGCCTGATAGCGTAATGGGATTCCAAAGGCAAGACAGATAGACAAGCAATCTATAAACAACACAATGGGTTGGGTGTGAGGGGGATCTACCAGGTGTGGGCCAATCGGCGCTCAGCAGACTCCCGTAATCTTGTGTTAATCCCTGAACATTTTGGTGGGGGCAGTACTCAAGGTATTAGTGAGTTAATGGGCCTATAATTGGGCCTTGTAATTGAGGTTGGGTGTGACAGGGATCTGCCTTGTATGGGCCGATCGGCTTTTTGCAGACCTCCCATTTTCTTATGTTCTTATGTTCTTATGTTAACACACAAAACAGGGCAAATCTACAAACTCGCATTCATTTGTATTCCTTACACTCCTTTGAGTGCAAGCCTCAACACCTGGGCAAGGATGTTGTTTAGGAGGATTTTAGATGTGAGCATAAGTATGTGTGTATATGTGTAGCTTACATGTAAACGTGTAGGTGTTCGTTGTTAGTCTGTGGCAAAATAAGTATAAAATAGATACCCATATTATTTCATTCTCTGTAAATCAAAGCTTATAGAAAACTATATTTCATGGATAACTCCGCAATGTAAATGATAAATATTTCTTTATTGTACTACTTTTCAGATAAATAATAGATTTTATATGGTTATTTGTCATCAATAGTTGTGAAAATATAAATACATATGCTTTTAAAGTCTTTAGTATAACAAAATTATCATTCTACTCACATGTCGATATTATAGCCAAAGGAACAAAATATTAAAGCTTCACTCCAAAATGTCCTTGTCACTTTTGCGTTGTTTGTCACAGCAAGTACACGTACTACACAGGCTCCTGAAAATATAAACGGTATTTCGTCTGATATAATTTTGTGATCGTTGTTTGATATCATAATGGTCTTCAAAATGTTCTTCACACAAATGTTGAAAATCCTTTTGGTAAAATATAAGCCTGGTTTGCCCATTGATAGTTGGAGTTTATTAGGACAGTTTCCAATCGCATTTGTCATTTTGACTTATGCGTTCTTTGGACTAACCCTAATGTCCCCTGACGAAAACGCCCCTCTGTGTACCTCTCAGGGTGGCGGTCTGGAGCCTTTGCTAGACCAGGTCAAATACGACCTGTGTCTCGGGTTCTCATACACAGAGGTCCACCCAGATGGAGTCGATACAGCTCTCCCTGGTAAACGGTTCTACATGACTAACAATAGGTTTATTCCTATTACGTTATTCATCTGCGCAATAATATATTTCAGCTCTAGGAGCATCAGGCAGTACTATGCGGACCAGAGAATCGATCAGTTCAAGAAAAGTCTCACAGATTTGACTGATCAGGAAATTGTCAAGTTTTTTCTTCAGCATGCTTCCGTATATAGAAACCAGGTCGCGTCCAGGTTTAAAATTATTGCTTATTCTGTTCTGTGCGACGTGGTGTGTATTGGGCTCCTACACCACGTTTCGTCAGGAACATTGGTTAGCCTCAATTATAATTTCCAGAGGCTAGCCGACCGAAACCGGGATGAACTTGATGGGGCATTTTCTGCATACGGTCTCTGCCAAATATCACCGGATAAAGGATTGGCGGTCCTAAACACGGAAAATTATGGTTGTTCTTTCCCTCAAAATGATATCTACAGAACAATGTTTATCTGCATGCGGATTATTTATGCCATATACCTTGTACTCCGAATTGGTCTCTTCGTTTACTCATGTTTTAAATCAGACCTTGGAGGCGCCCGTCTGGATCAACAAAATGTCCGTATAGTCCGTGAGAGTTTCCCGCGTGACGTGATGGAGTTGATCCATTATGTAACTAGCCAGACCACGGCTGCTACCGGGAACAGGGTGTTGGAGGCACTGGTACAACAAGTTAATGATATCAACACCAGGTTTGCTGCCCCCTACTGCAATATTAGAGATTTTTAGTCAAGCACACAGCCTTGTTAACTTGAACTAAAAACAATGTTAACCATATTTCTATATCAATACTACCAATTCTACCCTCAATACTACCAAATGTGTCCTTTATGCTATTAATAGTTATACTTTTATACTCTTAACCCCTTCTGTACCGGCGACGTCTTTTGCATTTGATTTCAGCAACATATAGGCAATTGTGTGAAGCTTAGGAAGGACATATGGTAGCTAAGATGATTAATTGAGATAGTTCGTAGTTCGTAGCCTTTTAATTGGTAGACATCCTTCCTAAGCTGAATGAAATCGTGTAATAGTTGCCAGAATATAATGAAAAGGATGCTACCGATACAGAAGGGGTTCTATCTATCTATCTATCTATTGCCGGACGCCTTACTCCCCTTACGAGGGTGGCCATACACAGAATGCCCCCAAGCGGACCTATTCCCTGTGAGATGGACAACCCGAGCTAGTTTAGTGAAGGACTTACAGGATTGACCACTCAATTTAGGATCCGTCCGACTCCGAGGTCCTCTGTGTATCTTGTTAGCACTATTTTTCTACAGTGGTGTTCGGCTAATCCATCCACTAACCTGCCTTACCCTTAGGTAAGCAGTACGGATTTGTATCAGGTTTACTCCCCTAGACAGGTTGCCAACCAAGGCTGACGAGTTCCATCCACCCGGATTAGTATAAGGTTGTCTCCCCTAGATGAGTTGCCGACCAAGGCTAACGAGTCCCATCCACCCACCCAAGGGGTTAAAGTGTAAACAAAATTGTGTTTTAGGATTGTATGTGGATTGTATGTGGATTGTTTTAGGATTGTATGTGGATTGTATGTGGATTGTATGTGGATTGTATGTGGATTTTCTCATCTATGTTTGATCTTTCTTCATAATTTCCTGTTCCGGAAAAGTGTACTTGTTTGTCTGGTCGTGGATGCTTAAGGGGAGATTTTCACCTTGAGGTTTTTTTTCTGGACCCCTTTCTCCCTCATGTTTAGCCCCATTGCTTTTGACATTTTAAGACGTTCGCCCCATTAGTTTGGCGATTTAAAGAACCCTCGCCCCATTTATGTCAATTTTAAGACCATTCGTGCCATTTAGGTGTCGATTTATTCCTGGCGACCGATAGCGAGCCTGTAATTTAAGGGAACCGGCCTTCGGCCGGGAAATTTTTCTACCGAAAAATGTACAAATTTATCTTGAAAGGGTGTCTAGGGGGAGTAATTTTAAGCTTGATGGAAATGTAGAGAATCAACTAAAAACCTCCCCTTAAGGGGAGGTTGTTAGTTTGGTCTCTAGATATCCATCAAGCTTAAGATTACACCCCCTTGAGCCCCTTTCAGGATAAATTTGTACATTTTTCGGTAGAAAAATGTCCCGGCTGAAAGCCGGTTCCTCTTAAATTACAGGCTCGCTAACGCTCGCCAGGATAAAATCGACACTAAATTGCACAACAGGTCTTAAAATTGACAGAAATGGGTTGAAAGTTCTTAAAATCATCAAAAATAATGGGGCGAACATCTTAAAATTAGAAAAGCAATGGGGCTAAACATGAGGGAGAAAGGAGTCCAGAAAAAACTCCCTCAAGTGGAAACCTCCCCTTAATATTGTATTTGTTAGTTTGTTTGATCTTGGATACGTTTTAGGAAATATTTCATCCCAGTGACCACCAGGTGTGTATTTAATGTTATACCAACTACCACTGGGTGACTTAAGGGGAGGTCTCCACTTGAGGAATATTTCATCCCAGTGACCACCAGGTGTGTATTTAATGTTATACCAACTACCACTGGGTGACTTAAGGGGAGGTCTCCACTTGAGGAATATTTCATCCCAGTGACCACCAGGTGTGTATTTAATGTTATACCAACTACCACTGGGTGACTTAAGGGGAGGTCTCCACTTGAGGAATATTTCATCCCAGTGACCACCAGGTGTGTATTTAATGTTATACCAACTACCACTGGGTGACTTAAGGGGAGGTCTCCACTTGAGGAATATTTCATCCCAGTGACCACCAGGTGTGTATTTAATGTTATACCAACTACCACTGGGTGACTTAAGGGGAGGTCTCCACTTGAGGAATTTTTTTCTTGACCCCTTTCTCCCTCATGGTTAACCCCATTGCTTTTGAGATATTAAGACTTTTGCCCCATTGGTTTGGTGATTTTTAAGAATTTCCGCCCCATTCTGTCAATTTTAAGACTTTTCGTGCCATTTAGGTGTTGATTTTATCCTGGCGAGCGATAGCGAGCCTGTAATTTAAGAGTATCCGGCCTTCGGCCGGGACATTTTTCTACCGAAAAATTTACAAATTTATCTTGAAAGGGGGTCAAGGGGATGACATTTTAAATTGCTGGAGGAGTAGGAAACAAACTAGAAACCTGCCGTTAATACAGGTTAGGAAGGACCTCTGGCAATTAACCCTGTGTGGATAATGCCGCGTTTTGACTGTATTCTGGCTACCGTTAGACACATTTGTGCAGCTTAGGAAGGATCGGCCGGAATTCAAAGGGTAAAGATAATCTCAATTAACCCTATGACTTCCACACACCCTTCCTATTCTGAATAAAATAGTCTAATAAAACTAGCCAGAAAACGGAAAAGAAACGCGTCATCGTATCATCAAAGGGTTAAGGGGAGGTTTTTAGTTGATTCCCTAGACTTCCATCAAGCTTGAAATTACTCCCCCTTGACCCCCTTTCCAGATAAATTTGTACCGAAAAATTTCCCGGCCGAAGGCCGGTTCCCCTTAAATTACAGGCTCGCTATCGCTCGCCAAGAAAAAATCGACACCTAAATGGCACGAATGGTCTTAAAATTGACAGAAATGGGACGAGGGTTCTTAAAATCGCCAAACTAATGGGGCAAGCGTCTTTAAATCTCAAAAGCAATGGGCCTAAACATGAGGGAGAAAGAGGTTCAGAAAAAAATCCTCCAGGTGGAAATCTCCCCTTAACCCCTGCAGTACCAGAGGCGTCATTTTCATCATATTCTGGCCACTATTAGACGATTTTATTCAGCTTAGGAAGGACCTCTAGCCATAGTAAGGCTTCAAACTATCCCAACCAACCCTTGTAACTACCACAGATCCTTCCTAAGCTGCATAACATCGTGTAAATATAGCTAGAGTAAAATATAACACACGTCGCTGGTACTCAAAGGGTTAATTAAGGGGAGGTTTTTAGTTGATTCCCTAGACTTCCATCAAACTTAAAATTACTCACCCTAGACCCCCTTTCAAGATAAATTTGTACATTTTTCGGTAGAAAATTTCCCGGCCGTAGGCCGATTCCCCTCAAATTACAGGCTCGCTATCGCTCGCCAGGAAAAACTTGACACCTAAATGGCACGAATGGTCTTAAAATTGACAGAAATGGGGCGAGGATTCTTAAAATCGCCAAACTAATGGGGCGAACGTCTTAAAATCTCAAAAGCAATGAGGCTAAACATGAGGGAGAAAGGAGTCAAGAAAAAAATCCCTCAAGTGGATATCTCCCCTTAAAGGGTTACAATCTATCACAAACCATCCCTTGACCCACCACACAGATCCTTGCTCATAGAAGCGTCTATTAACCCCTTCAGACTCATATGACGCAGAGGTTGCCAGATTAGCAATAAGAAATAGAGTTCTCTCACTCTTATAATTACCTCTCCAAAATTAGTTTTCTGCCCACAGCTAACTCAAAGACAACTGCAGAGGTTGAAGTAACTAAACTAAAGGTTTATAAATACCCCTGATGGTAACAAAGGCTTTAAAGTATCCCCAATAGGCTCAACACAGCTAACTCAAAAACAACTGCAGAGGTTGAAGTAACTAAACTAAAGGTTTCTAAATACCCCTGATGGTAACAAAGGCTTTAAAGTATCCACAATAGGCTCAACACAGCTAACTCAAAGACAACTGCAGAGGTTGAAGTAACTAAACTAAAGGTTTCTAAATACCCTGATGGTAACAAAGGCTTTAAAGTATCCCCAATAGGCTCAACACAGCTAACTCAAAGACAACTGCAGAGGTTGAAGTAACTAAACTAAAGGTTTATAAATACCCCTGATGGTAACAAAGGCTTTAAAGTATCCCCAATAGGCTCAACACAGCTAACTCAAAGACAACTGCAGAGGTTGAAGTAACTAAACTAAAGGTTTCTAAATACCCCTGATGGTAACAAAGGCTTTAAAGTATCCCCAATAGGCTCAACACAGCTAACTCATAAGACAACTGCAGAGGTTGAAGTAACTAAACTAAAGGTTTCTAAATACCCCTGATGGTAACAAAGGCTTTAAAGTATCCCCAATAGGCTCACACAGCTAACTCAAAGACAACTGCAGAGGTTGAAGTAACTAAACTAAAGGTTTCTAAATACCCCTGATGGTAACAAAGGCTTTAAAGTATCCCCAATAGGCTCAACACAGCTAACTCAAAGACAACTGCTGAGGTTGAAGTAACTAAATTAAAGGTTTCTAAATACCCCTGATGGTAACAAAGGCTTTAAAGTATCCCTAATAGGCTCAAAATCGCGTCATATGTCGGAGAGGGTTAAATACTCCGTTCCCTAGTATAAGCTATAGGCCCAATAAAATGCCCCAGAACGAGAAGCCCACCCCAGAAGCCATGAACGAACACCACACAGAAACACCAAAGGAAAGGTCCACAGAACGAAAGGACCAGCTGACCGAGCCAGCCATTTCAGACAGGCCCAAGCCCGCAGGGCTAAACAGCTCCAGGACACACCCATTTACCTTTTCTAAAACTGACCATTTTCCACACCTCACGTACACTAACCCCCTCGTGTCCTACACTCCTAACTACAAAGATGATGAACAGGAATATACATTCATATTAAAAACACCCATGCCTGTCCCGACGTTGAGCCAATGCCAACACATCAGACAGCCATAATTATATCTATGTATGTTCTTGCATCCGAGAAGTAGATGTTATATATCTTAGAAGTTAAAACACCCACGCTGTCCCTAGACCTCGTATATCATTTTCCATGACGAGTATAGATATATGTAACCCGTGCCCAGTCGCCCCTTGCATTGTTCCTCTAGTAACTAAGTCTATAATATTAACTGCCACCAGCATTGATACGACATAGCGGCACTGTCCTTGCTACAAAGATGATGAATAGGAATATACATTCATATTAAAAACATGCCCTGTCCCGACGTTGAGCCAATGCCAACACATCAGACAGCCATAAATATATCTATGTATGTTCTTACATCCGAGAAGTAGATGTTATATATCTTAGAAGTTCAAACACCCACGCTTGTCACTAGACCTCGTATATCATTTTCCATGACGAGTATAGATATATGTAACCCGTGCTCAGTCGCCCCTTGCATTGCTCCTCTAGTAACTAAGTATTAATATTAACATTCCCTAACATCTTGTCTTGCCAGACTAAGCTTCTGAAGACCCATCGCCCCATAAATCTATGTATGCAATCCTTAGGTTAAGTATTTTTATCCGCCATTGTGTTCACCTTTTTCCATTTACTTTCCACAATTGTCATACGTCTTCCCCTTGCCTCCTTCGTATCCACAGCCCACACTACGCCAATTTATTTCGTGTCTTACACCTCTTACCCCAACCAGAGATTGTATAAGATAACCTGGTTACCAGTATCTGTCATAAGTACCCCGAAACAATAACTAAGTACCCCTACGAACTGCCGCTGTGGTTGGTATTTTATATTTAATAGAAAACGCAGTTCCCAGGGCCAACTAATAGTATCCATAACCCTCTGACTGATCACATAACTCTATCTTTTCCAGACTCATATACCACCCCATAGTTGCATTCCCCGGTAGCATTTGGCTAACGTATTCTACTGCCTTTTCAAACTTCCATATCAATTGTAGCCTAATGCCACCCCCACGCCCAGGGACCTTAGGGGCAAAATTTCCCTGTAGCCCTTGAACTCCCCCCCCCCCCCTCTCATTAAGACGCCCGCGCTTCTCGACTCTTGTCCGACCTAGCCTCTCTCTCATACCTCTTGAAGATCCTTGAATTGTCCGTTACTAACGCTCTCCAACCTTTTATATATATACTCCTATCCAGCCTACCTTCACTTAGTAGGCCAGAACAACATTAGAACTTTACTAGCCCCTTGCATGCCATCTATTCTCTTACAACACATTCACAACCCTGCACCCAATGGTCGTCGGTGCGAGGCTAGCCGCCCCGCCAGTAACTAACTTCTATTGCCATACTTCCAGATAAATGTGGCAGAGTTAGCAACCCAGTCTCCACCATATCCAGCAAACCCTACAATTAACAACCAGCCGAGTAAAACCAGCTAGCTAAGGCACCTTCGGTGTTGGTATTAAAGACACTCACATCTGTCTCATACACAGAGGGTTATTACAAACACTGGTGATATGGCAAGCCCCTAGCCACAGCCGCCGGACGACTATATCAGAGAGAGGGCGCCCAGCTCCCCCTTTTTGCCCACCCGAGGAGGGGGACCCCCACCCCCGCGGAGGTATACCTGACCCCTGTTTTGACTTTCGAGTCATTGCCAGGTAGCACAGGAATTCTTCCTATCAATGAACTAACCATGAATGACTAACACCTTTACTAACCTCTATTAACTCACAATAAACCATTTACCTTTCTTGCATGCTCTGATCACTAAATTAGCACCTCAGCTATACCATAGAATGAAGATTGAACAATCTAGAGAGACGCTCCTATCACAGCTGTCCCCATCCTCCTCGCAAAGTAGATCCAGTCTCTCTCCCCTAAATACGTCCAGTATAGCAAAAATAGTACCTCTTACTAAGGCTCAGTTATATGAAAATATAAAGGCTTCCTATCGCCCTGTGCCACAACAGTAAATACCATCTTACCTAGTCCCCATATCTATTGAGAGCTCAATTAAGTCCATAAGACTCGAGATCCCTACTGTCTACAGGGTCCAGAACAGAGCCTATAAATCTAACTCCCGCCCCCAGTCAAATCAGTTGAAAGCTAGACACCAACCAGGGGTCACTACCCTGCAGTTAATTTCTAGCTCTGCCCTTGTGTTGTTCCGGAGTGAGATCCCAGAACCGGCAGACTCCGTGGCAGATTTGGATAGAAGGACCTGCCCACGTATTGAAGAACTTCACACATATGGCCCCCCTGGACGGCCGCGGAACCAGTCGTTAGCCCCCAACATCATGGACGCAAGATAACCAGGACCAGACCCATCAGATACTACCCAAGATTCCCTTTAGCAGTACTACATATTACTGTGCTGTTTTAGATTCACTAATTAATATTTCTACGAAGTGGCTAAGACCTTGCCCAGTGTAATTCATACTTAACCATTCCATTTGGGACGTACTAAGCGATCAGTGCTCTTTAATTAACAGGCGACCTTGACTCTCGTAATTACTTTATTCAGATATTAAAACTCTAGTGATATCTAACGTTCGCCCACTGATTTGCGTTCTATGTATTTCTGAGACAAGGATATAAAACTTAGATCAGTACCCCCTGAGGTTACTAGAATTCCCGTGCTCTAAAAATATGTGTGTCTAATCTAGTCTGTGAACTACTACTTGTGCACCAGAGCTACCAGTAATAAATCTAACAGTGAATATGAATCTATAAGTAACATTGATGGTCTTCGGTATATAAACCTGTGAAATCAAAGCCAGTGATCAGAAGATTAATACCTGAACGTTGGAAGTGGGAGACTAGGCTCCATCCAGATCCACTTATGCTAGTGTTGTTCAATTCTATTATATTGTCTTACACAAGTATTCTGCAGTGGTATATCAATAAACGTGATCATGTAACTTGCTACCATGTGTTTCTTTGTGTTCTCTATTCCTCATATCTTGTATTGTGCATGCAGCCTTATATACCCAGTCAATTTAGAACTCACATTACCCAAGTTAAACCTGTAGAAAAACAGGGCATAACATTGGCGGCAGCGGTGGTTCTTGATTCGGATAAAAGGTTGCATTACACTGCAAGTTTGGAACAGTAGAAGCATGGCAACATCGCGAAATCTTCAGCCATTCGCACACATTCCCAAGTATGATATAAACACGTATGATATCACCAGTTACTTAGACATAATAAA
The DNA here is from genome assembly GCA_032716605.1 of Paralithodes platypus. Lineage (NCBI taxonomy): Eukaryota > Metazoa > Arthropoda > Malacostraca > Decapoda > Lithodidae > Paralithodes > Paralithodes platypus. Next base: position 38,889,566 of record CM064521.1, read on the forward strand.
CCCAGTGTACGATGTGGTACTTCATAATGACCGCGAAAAAATCGCCATGGCAATTTTGCATATGTTACAGTTGGGAGAAGCCATTTCCCAACTTGTTGATAAGCCTACCTTTAAAGAATTTCTTCACCAAATGGTGACACAGAATACGCCAGAGAGTACTTGGAACCAGTTTCGATCCTTCGTGATCCGGACCTTAGATCCACTTTTGGGTTCCCCCGTCGCCCCCAAAATAATAAAAGTCGACGAGATCAAGTATGAAGGGGATATAAATGTGACCCTCATACAACTCTACAGATACGTGAGGACCACGTATAGCTATGAAGATTACGACCAACAAAATGAACTCTTATTCACCGCTTTGTTAAACATCCTCCCACCCCACATCACCGCCCATCTCGACCCGTATGGCTTATTCGAAGAACATATGCTCTCCATCAGAGAAGAATGCCTACGCAGTTCGATGAATCCCCTATCCAACCCTTCAGCCCCTATCCAAGACTCCGTGCACCCTTCCAAAATGACTTCCGGTGAAAGTCCAACCCCAGTGCAGTCTTCCTTGCCTCTATCCTCTCTGACCATCCCTAACTCTTCCCCCACCAACCCTCCGCAGCCCCCCCAACAAGCCCCGTATTCTAGCTATGCCTACCTATGTAGGCCTACCACAACATATTTTCCCCATGACCCCAGAAATGTTCAGCTATCCCCCCACCAACAAAATTTCCCTTGTGACAGTTTTCCGTCGGTAGCTTGTGACAGTTTTCAGTCAGTAGCTCCCTTCCACCCCCACACAATTCACAGCCCTAGAAAACTTCGAAACCCCACACTTGACTCGCCCTCTCATGTCAAACAAACTCACCAGTCCCAGATAACCTCTAACCAGACCGAGACTGCCACCAAGAAAATTTCCCAAACTCGTCCTGTTAACAACCCCAACACAGTACATCACTCCTCCCTCAATAACCCATGTCCTATGCCTAACTCTACCCCCACTAATCCTCCCCAGCCCCACATAACCTTTAACCAGACCGAGACTAACACCAAGCAAATTCCCCAAATTCGTCCTATTAACAACCCCAAATCAATACATCAGTCCTCTACCAAGAACCCCTGTTCTACACCTAACTCTTCCCCCACCAACCCGCCGCAGTCCCCCCAACAAATCCCGTTTCCTAACTCGCTCACCTCTCACCACCCTGACCCTCCCACACGCGCCGTTAATCCTCCCCTCACGCGTGACGACCTAGGGACCCAACCATGTTCCCCCCCTTCCCCCAGAAATGCTCAGCTATTTCCCCACCAACAAAATTTCCCGTGTGACAGTTTTCCGTCAGTAGCTCCCTTCCACCCCCCCACAATTCACACACCTAATAAACTTCAAAACCCCACACTTGACTCACTCCCTCATGACAGACAAACCCACCAATCCCATATAACCTCTAAACAAACCGTCACTGCCACCGACACACCCCACCACTCTGATCCTCCCACACGCGCCGTTAATCCCCCCCTCACGCGTGACTCCCACCAAAGTGATTTCCCCCCCCCTCATGTGTACCGAACACCTGCTCACCAGTCGGTCCCCAAACCATCATGAGCCCAGCTAAACCTTCAACCTCCCCCTCTTCACCGTTACCCCACCCCCCCCCAATTCCCCCCCCCCCAAGATCCCGCTCGACGAAATACCACTCCCATCCCAATCCAACCACAAAACTTTTTCCACCTTGGCTAAACCCCAAAATACTCTCTCTCTCGCCCCAAACAACATAATCAACCTCTCAACTTCAACCACTCCTCGAAATCCCATCCATGTCTCTCCTGGAAATAAAATCAGTCTAAATTCAACCCCTCTCAAACCACAACCCTGCCTGCCCAGACCCCCCCCACCATCTCCCTATCAAATCCCCACACACCAAACCTCCAGATCATAGTAAACTCTCAACCTTCAGCCTTACTCACCCTTCCCCAAACCCCACTCACGACCACAACTCTCTACACAATTCAACCCCTCCCCAGCACCAACCTCTTCCGCAACAACAACCCCGACTCGACCTGCTCGTTTCATCTTTAAAACCCCCCTATCACTACCCCCGACCGAAACCACTTAGACCCCCCCTCCAAAACTGGCCCCGGGCCAACTCGCCCCCAGACCCACATTCCTGACGACAAGAACTAACGGTATATCCACCCCGCCCTTCCAAAGTGAAAGTGAACCACCAACCAGACCGTCACCCAGACTAACGGCGACCCTAAATGCCCCCCCCCCCCCCCCCTGATGATGATGAGGATATTATTGTACTAAATTGTTTCGAATGTTTTCAATTCCTAAGCGATTGGGCATGATTCTATAAATTTACATGTTTTCCATATACTGTATATATTATTTTTTTTCCTTAGTCATACTACTTTTCTTGTTACCTACACTTTTCTGACTATCTTTTAAATTTGCTTTATACATTGTCAAACACTTTACCTCTTCTTAATTTCCTGTGTTCTTAATTATCTGTCCTTTCTTAAATTTACATGTTTTCCATATACTGTATATAGTATTTTTTTTCCCTTAGTCATAATACTTTTCTTGTTAATCTACACTTTTCTGACTATCTTTTAAATTTGCTTTATACATTGTCAAACACTTTACCTCTTCTTAATTTCCTGTGTTCTTAATTATCTGCCCTTTTCTTAAATTTACATGTTTTCCATATACTGTATATACTATATTTTTTTTTCCTTAGTCATACTACTTTTCTTGTTACCTACACTTTTCTGACTATCTTTTAAATTTGCTTTATACATTGTTAAACACTTTACCTCTTCTTAATTTCCTGTGTTCTTAAGTATCTGTCCTTTCTTAAATTTACATGTTTTCCATATACTGTATATATTATTTTTTTTCCTTAGTCATACTACTTTTCTTGTTAACCTACACTTTTCTGACTATGCTTCTTTTTACTTCACCCTTTGAGGCTCGAGGACGAGCCTATAATGAAGGAGAGGGAAGTAAAATGCCCCAGAACGAGAAGCCCACCACAGAAGCCATGAACGAACACCACACAGAAACACCAAAGGAAAGGTCCACAGAACGAAAGGACCAGCTGACCGAGCCAGCCATTTCAGACAGGCCCAAGCCCGCAGGGCTAAACAGCTCCAGGACACACCCATTTACCTTTTCTAAAACTGACCATTTTCCACACCTCACGTACACTAACCCCCTCGTGTCCTACACTCCTAACTACAAAGATGATGAACAGGAATATACATTCATATTAAAAACACCCATGCCTGTCCCGACGTTGAGCCAATGCCAACACATCAGACAGCCATAATTATATCTATGTATGTTCTTGCATCCGAGAAGTAGATGTTATATATCTTAGAAGTTAAAACACCCACGCTGTCCCTAGACCTCGTATATCATTTTCCATGACGAGTATAGATATATGTAACCCGTGCCCAGTCGCCCCTTGCATTGTTCCTCTAGTAACTAAGTCTATAATATTAACTGCCACCAGCATTGATACGACATAGCGGCACTGTCCTTGCTACAAAGATGATGAATAGGAATATACATTCATATTAAAAACATGCCCTGTCCCGACGTTGAGCCAATGCCAACACATCAGACAGCCATAATATATCTATGTATGTTCTTACATCCGAGAAGTAGATGTTATATATCTTAGAAGTTCAAACACCCACGCTTGTCCCTAGACCTCGTATATCATTTTCCATGACGAGTATAGATATATGTAACCCGTGCTCAGTCGCCCCTTGCATTGCTCCTCTAGTAACTAAGTATTAATATTAACATTCCCTAACATCTTGTCTTGCCAGACTAAGCTTCTGAAGACCCATCGCCCCATAAATCTATGTATGCAATCCTTAGGTTAAGTATTTTTATCCGCCATTGTGTTCACCTTTTTCCATTTACTTTCCACAATTGTCATACGTCTTCCCCTTGCCTCCTTCGTATCCACAGCCCACACTACGCCAATTTATTTCGTGTCTTACACCTCTTACCCCAACCAGAGATTGTATAAGATAACCTGGTTACCAGTATCTGTCATAAGTACCCCGAAACAATAACTAAGTACCCCTACGAACTGCCGCTGTGGTTGGTATTTTATATTTAATAGAAAACGCAGTTCCCAGGGCCAACTAATAGTATCCATAACCCTCTGACTGATCACATAACTCTATCTTTTCCAGACTCATATACCACCCCATAGTTGCATTCCCCGGTAGCATTTGGCTAACGTATTCTACTGCCTTTTCAAACTTCCATATCAATTGTAGCCTAATGCCACCCCCACGCCCAGGGACCTTAGGGGCAAAATTTCCCTGTAGCCCTTGAACTCCCCCCCCCCCTCTCATTAAGACGCCCGCGCTTCTCGACTCTTGTCCGACCTAGCCTCTCTCTCATACCTCTTGAAGATCCTTGAATTGTCCGTTACTAACGCTCTCCAACCTTTTATATATATACTCCTATCCAGCCTACCTTCACTTAGTAGGCCAGAACAACATTAGAACTTTACTAGCCCCTTGCATGCCATCTATTCTCTTACAACACATTCACAACCCTGCACCCAATGGTCGTCGGTGCGAGGCTAGCCGCCCCGCCAGTAACTAACTTCTATTGCCATACTTCCAGATAAATGTGGCAGAGTTAGCAACCCAGTCTCCACCATATCCAGCAAACCCTACAATTAACAACCAGCCGAGTAAAACCAGCTAGCTAAGGCACCTTCGGTTTTGGTATTAAAGACACTCACATCTGTCTCATACACAGAGGGTTATTACAAACACTGGTGATATGGCAAGCCCCTAGCCACAGCCGCCGGACGACTATATCAGAGAGAGGGCGCCCAGCTCCCCCTTTTTGCCCACCCGAGGAGGGAGACCCCCACCCCCGCGGAGGTATACCTGACCCCTGTTTTGACTTTCGAGTCATTGCCAGGTAGCACAGGAATTCTTCCTATCAATGAACTAACCATGAATGACTAACACCTTTACTAACCTCTATTAACTCACAATAAACCATTTACCTTTCTTGCATGCTCTGATCACTAAATTAGCACCTCAGCTATACCATAGAATGAAGATTGAACAATCTAGAGAGACGCTCCTATCACAGCTGTCCCCATCCTCCTCGCAAAGTAGATCCAGTCTCTCTCCCCTAAATACGTCCAGTATAGCAAAAATAGTACCTCTTACTAAGGCTCAGTTATATGAAAATATAAAGGCTTCCTATCGCCCTGTGCCACAACAGTAAATACCATCTTACCTAGTCCCCATATCTATTGAGAGCTCAATTAAGTCCATAAGACTCGAGATCCCTACTGTCTACAGGGTCCAGAACAGAGCCTATAAATCTAACTCCCGCCCCCAGTCAAATCAGTTGAAAGCTAGACACCAACCAGGGGTCACTACCCTGCAGTTAATTTCTAGCTCTGCCCTTGTGTTGTTCCGGAGTGAGATCCCAGAACCGGCAGACTCCGTGGCAGATTTGGATAGAAGGACCTGCCCACGTATTGAAGAACTTCACACATATGGCCCCCCTGGACGGCCGCGGAACCAGTCGTTAGCCCCCAACATCATGGACGCAAGATAACCAGGACCAGACCCATCAGATACTACCCAAGCTTCCCTTTAGCAGTACTACATATTACTGTGCTGTTTTAGATTCACTAATTAATATTTCTACGAAGTGGCTAAGACCTTGCCCAGTGTAATTCATACTTAACCATTCCATTTGGGACGTACTAAGCGATCAGTGCTCTTTAATTAACAGGCGACCTTGACTCTCGTAATTACTTTATTCAGATATTAAAACTCTAGTGATATCTAACGTTCGCCCACTGATTTGCGTTCTATGTATTTCTGAGACAAGGATATAAAACTTAGATCAGTACCCCCTGAGGTTACTAGAATTCCCGTGCTCTAAAAATACGTGTGTCTTATCTAGTCTGTGAACTACTACTTGTGCACCAGAGCTACCAGTAATAAATCTAACAGTGAATATGAATCTATAAGTAACATTGATGGTCTTCGGTATATAAACCTGTGAAATCAAAGCCAGTGATCAGAAGATTAATACCTGAACGTTGGAAGTGGGAGACTAGGCTCCATCCAGATCCACTTATGCTAGTGTTGTTCAATTCTATTATATTGTCTTACACAAGTATTCTGCAGTGGTATATCAATAAACGTGATCATGTAACTTGCTACCATGTGTTTCTTTGTGTTCTCTATTCCTCATATCTTGTATTGTGCATGCAGCCTTATATACCCAGTCAATTTAGAACTCACATTACCCAAGTTAAACCTGTAGAAAAACAGGGCATAACACCCAAACTATTGTATATTTAGGGAGCCCACCTCGCTTTTTTTTTTCTCTTTCTTTCCCTCTCTCTTTGGCTTGTATCCATTCGGCCCCATTCAGCCTACTGTTTTAAGACGTTTATTCCCATCATGTCAATATTTTCCTGGCGAGCGGTAGCGAGCCAGCATATATATAATTTTGTTTTGACAGCAAGCTAAATTTGTACATTTTTCGATAGAAAAATGTCTCCGACGAAGCCGGATTTCTCCATACACTGTTGGCTCGCTATCGCTCGCCAGGAAGAAATCGACACCTGGATGAGGATAAACATCTTAAAACAGTTGGCTGAATGGGGCCAAATGGATACAAGCCAGGGACAGAGAGAAAAGGAGAGAAAGAAAAAAAGAAAAAAACGTTTTTCTAGACCCCATCCTCCTTCATGTTTGTCTAGACCCCATCCTCCTTCATGTTTGTCTAGACCCCATCCTCCTTCATGTTTGTCTAGACCCCATCCTCCTTCATGTTTGTCTAGACCCCATCCTCCTTCATGTTTGTCTAGACCCCATCCTCCTTCATGTTTGTCTAGACCCCATCCTCCTTCATGTTTGTCTAGACCCCATCCTCCTTCATGTTTGTCTAGACCCCATCCTCCTTCATGTTTTTCTAGACCCCATCCTCCTTCATGTTTGTCTAGACCCCATCCTCCTTCATGTTTTTTCTAGACCCCATCCTCCTTCATGTTTGTCTAGACCCCATCCTCCTTCATGTTTGTCTAGACCCCATCCTCCTTCATGTTTGTCTAGACCCCATCCTCCTTCATGTTTGTCTAGACCCCATCCTCCTTCATGTTTGTCTAGACCCCATCCTCCTTCATGTTTGTCTAGACCCCATCCTCCTTCATGTTTGTCTAGACCCCATCCTCCTTCATGTTTGTCTAGACCCCATCCTCCTTCATGTTTGTCTAGACCCCATCCTCCTTCATGTTTGTCTAGACCCCATCCTCCTTCATGTTTGTCTAGACCCCATCCTCCTTCATGTTTGTCTAGACCCCATCCTCCTTCATGTTTGTCTAGACCCCATCCTCCTTCATGTTTGTCTAGACCCCATCCTCCTTCATGTTTGTCTAGACCCCATCCTCCTTCATGTTTTTCTAGACCCCATCCTCCTTCATGTTTGTCTAGACCCCATCCTCCTTCATGTTTGTCTAGACCCCATCCTCCTTCATGTTTGTCTAGACCCCATCCTCCTTCATGTTTGTCTAGACCCCATCCTCCTTCATGTTTGTCTAGACCCCATCCTCCTTCATGTTTTTCCCCATGAGTTTTCAAATTTTAGGATGTTTGCCCTATTTAGTCTGTCGATGTTAAGACCTTTCGCCCAATTTCTTTGTCAATATTAAGACCTTCCGTGCTATTTAGGTGTCGATTTTTTTTCCTGGCGAACGACAGTGAGCCTGTAATTTTGAAAGAACCGCCATCAAGCTAAACAAATTTTAAAATGTTATTATTTCGGTGTCCACATTTATGTGGCCAACTGTACGAATAACAATTGTATCATTTGACTCTCGCATGTTTCACTTCATCTGTTTTATGGCGAGGTTGATATCGATGCCAGTGTTTCAGTTTAAAAATGATATATGTCTGCATCACAAGCCCTATATGCAGCTTACAACAATTATATATGTCTCCATCACAAAGCCCTATATGCAGCTTACAACAATTATATATTTCTCCATCACAAGCCCTATATGCAGCTTACAACAATTATATATGTCTCCATCACAAGCCCTATATGCAGCTTACAACAATTATATGTCTCCATCACAAGCCCTATATGCAGCTTACAACAATTATATGTCTCCATCACAAGCCCTATATGCAGCTTACAACAATTATATATGTCTCCATCACAAGCCCTATATGCAGCTTACAACAATTATATATGTCTCCATCACAAGCCCTATATGCAGCTTACAACAATTATATGTCTCCATCACAAGCCCTATATGCAGCTTACAACAATTATATATGTCTCCATCACAAGCCCTATATGCAGCTTACAACAATTATATATGTCTCCATCACAAGCCCTATATGCAGCTTACAACAATTATATATGTCTCCATCACAAGCCCTATATGCAGCTTACAACAATTATATATGTCTCCATCACAAAGCCCTATATGCAGCTTACAACAATTATATATGTCTCCATCACAAGCCCTATATGCAGCTTACAACAATTATATATGTCTCCATCACAAGCCCTATATGCAGCTTACAACAATTATATATGTCTCCATCACAAGCCCTATATGCAGCTTACAACAATTATATATGTCTCCATCACAAGCCCTATATGCAGCTTACAACAATTATATATGTCTCCATCACAAGCCCTATATGCAGCTTACAACAATTATATATGTCTCCATCACAAGCCCTATATGCAGCTTACAACAATTATATATGTCTCCATCACAAGCCCTATATGCAGCTTACAACAATTATATATGTCTCCATCACAAGCCCTATATGCAGCTTACAACAATTATATGTCTCCATCACAAGCCCTATATGCAGCTTACAACAATTATATATGTCTCCATCACAAGCCCTATATGCAGCTTACAACAATTATATATGTCTCCATCACAAGCCCTATATGCAGCTTACAACAATTATATATGTCTCCATCACAAGCCCTATATGCAGCTTACAACAATTATATATGTCTCCATCACAAGCCCTATATGCAGCTTACAACAATTATATATGTCTCCATCACAAGCCCTATATGCAGCTTACAACAATTATATATGTCTCCATCACAAGCCCTATATGCAGCTTACAACAATTATATATGTCTCCATCACAAGCCCTATATGCAGCTTACAACAATTATATATGTCTCCATCACAAGCCCTATATGCAGCTTACAACAATTATATATGTCTCCATCACAAGCCCTATATGCAGCTTACAACAATTATATATGTCTCCATCACAAGCCCTATATGCAGCTTACAACAATTATATGTCTCCATCACAAGCCCTATATGCAGCTTACAACAATTATATATGTCTCCATCACAAGCCCTATATGCAGCTTACAACAATTATATATGTCTCCATCACAAGCCCTATATGCAGCTTACAACAATTATATGTCTCCATCACAAGCCCTATATGCAGCTTACAACAATTATATATGTCTCCATCACAAGCCCTATATGCAGCTTACAACAATTATATATGTCTCCATCACAAAGCCCTATATGCAGCTTACAACAATTATATATGTCTCCATCACAAGCCCTATATGCAGCTTACAACAATTATATATGTCTCCATCACAAGCCCTATATGCAGCTTACAACAATTATATATGTCTCCATCACAAGCCCTATATGCAGCTTACAACAATTATATATGTCTCCATCACAAGCCCTATATGCAGCTTACAACAATTATATATGTCTCCATCACAAGCCCTATATGCAGCTTACAACAATTATATATGTCTCCATCACAAGCCCTATATGCAGCTTACAACAATTATATATGTCTCCATCACAAGCCCTATATGCAGCTTACAACAATTATATATGTCTCCATCACAAACCCTATATGCAGCTTACAACAATTATATATGTCTCCATCACAAGCCCTATATGCAGCTTACAACAATTATATATGTCTCCATCACAAGCCCTACTAATTAATTACTTAAGTAATTCATTTCCACTGCTCTCACTCTTGGTCTGAGTCTCTCAACCAACATCCATGCTTCAGTGTCGGTGATTACCACACTGTCATGCAAGGTATTAATTATTTTTTTAGTTTCCTCCCTAGACCTCCATCAAATTTAAAAAAAAACATCCATTAGATCCCCCTTCTAGATTAATTTGTACATTTTTCGGTAGAAAAAATTACCGGCCAAAGGCCGGTTCTTCCAACATTACAGGCTCACTATCGTTCGCCAGGGAAAAAAAATCGACACCTAAATTGCACGAAAGGTCTAACTATCGACGAAGAAATGGGGCCGGTCTTAAAATTGACTAACTAATGGGGCAAACATCTCAAAAACTAATGGGCTAAACAAGAGGGAGAAAGCCAGTGGTCCAGAAAACCGGCCCATGTGCCCTTAAGGAGATAGTTGTAAGCCTGTTCATTGCTGCAGGCCCTTTATAAAGTTAATACAACGTCTATAGCCAGAATAAGAAAAAAAACTCTTCCTATTGAAGGTGGTAAAACTCTTATTAACCCGGCAAGCGCGATAGGCCTCAACGGAAGGCTTCCTATAGGGAACGCGATAGGCCTCACGGAAGCAGACCATAAAAAAAGCCTTCCATAAAAAAAAGGGCCTATCAAACAAAGGAATTTGTCTCTAGGTGAGATAATTCCCCTCCAGTACTCATCCATGTAAATCTCACCCACCCCCCTCCCCTCCTTCCCACCTTATTCCCCCCTCCCTCCCCTCCTCATTATCACCTATTTTCCTCTTATTATCATCATTTATCGGTTATTTTTCTCTCCCGCGATAATGTAGCACAAGTGGGTTGCATAAAAGATCGTTATGCAACACCCAGACACCGGCACACACCGCCCCGCTCTTCTCAGTTGACTCCCAGACAGCGAGAGGGGAAGGCTGCCTGTCTCTCTCTCGCCTGAGATTAGGACCGGGTGGCCATATCTTCGTTTTTCACCACCCAAATGCTTTTCCCACTTATTTTAGCACTCTTGAAGGTTCATATATACATCATATATGTAAAATAAAAGCATACCGAAAACAAATAATGGTTTATATTGTAAATATAACGAATTCTGTCAGAATCCAGGGCTAGAAATGCACAAATAACTACCCTAGCACCTACGTCTATATCGCGCTTGTCAGGTTAACCTCTGAAGTGCGCATGGGGGTAATTGGAAACGTCCCCCTGTGCTGACGTATTTGAGGTGTTTCCGTCACTAAAATATTCATTGTGCCATTAATAGCATTAATACTTATCCATATGCGCCTATTATGGGTTGATTATAAAGGTATTAACCTGAAACAACAATAAAACGAGTGAAAACAGCGTTTGGATGGTCAAAATCGGAGATATAGCCCGCGAGTTGTATAATGTATGGGTGAGGCAATCTGCTTTCCCGCCAATTTCCCCCAAGGCCACTGAGACACAGTCGATCGATACTCTCTCTCTCTCTCTTGCACTCGCTTGCTATCAGTGATGACCACACCCTCCAATCGGATTTCTAATGTTAGCACGAAAATATACCTCAGAATAAGGGAATAACAGGGAAAATAGGTGATAACTGAAGGAGAGGAGGAAAGTGGGGAAGGAGGGGAGGTAGAGGACTGAGATTTTGCATGGCCCAGGGGCCAAAAAAAAAAAAAAAAATGTCGATGTCAAAAGTTTATTTTTTTTTTTCTCGGACTCTTAAGAGTCTCCCCGCAGTGCGCCGGGGGAACTCTTAAGAGTCTCCCCGCAGCTCCCGGGTTAAGCCCCTTACTGTACCAGGGACGTCATTTTCATCATATTCTGGACACTAGTAGACGAGTGTATTCAGCTTAGGAGGGACCTCTAGCAATAATATGGCTTCACACTATCTCCACCATCCCTTTTAACTACCACAGAGCCTTCCTAAGCTGCATAATATCGTCTAAATATAGCTATGCATACAATATAACACACGTCGCTGGTACTCAAAGGGTTAAGCCCCTTACTGGCAAAATAAATGCTGATTTCAATAGGTCATAGGGTGATGAGGGGGGCGGGGGAGGGGGGAGGGGGGCTTTCCTGTATCCCAGGGCGAATTTTTTTTTTCTTTTTTTCTATACTTTGAAAATGACATGCATTAAGATCGTGGGATGCTGGGGAAAAAAAAACATAATATATTTATATTAATGTCACTAATTTTCCCAGGGTTTTTACTTTTGGAATCTGTAATTTTTCATCACTATAATTATAGTGTTTAGATTTAATTACAAACCTCGGAAAAACCACTTTCCCCATTATCCAACAATTTTAAGACGTTACCTTACCTTTGGATACCTTTGGATGTGTTCGCCGCTCTTCTAGCGGCACCAAGGAGCGCGACGCCCCTCGTTATGGGATGCCCTATAGTGGCGAGGGCTATGAAGATCAGGGAAAATGGGGCGATAATAGCGTATTTTAGCCAAACTTGGCTCGAGTTCTAAGGTTTATGAAAGCCATAAAACCCAATATTTAGAAAACCTGAGCCAAGTTTTGGCAAATGTTGGCTCGAATTTTGCGAATTTTTAAGAGTCGACTAAGACAACAACCTAATTTCGATATTTGGCTCGGGTTTTCTCGATTTAGTTTAGTTTAGTTTTGTAGATGTTTAGGTGACAATCACCACGGTCGATCTGGGGATCCGCCGCTGACGAGCTCGTCCTGGAATCTTTACGACTCTGAATCTTACGATTCTTTACAGGACTGAACATGACATTTTTATTGGCAATAGCTCAGAGAAGAGTGTTGAGAGGGGAGAAGGGGTGTTGGAGAGAGAGGAAGGTGTTGGAGTGGCTTTGTTATGTGTGTTTTGTCTGTATACGTCGTCAGGATGTCCCTTGACTGGGTGCAAGCATGTGAAACATGCTAGGACGTACTACCCGCACCCACTAAATGTCCGCCGTGGCAGGGATTCGATCCCGGGTCTTTCAGATTCACACGCGAGCGTGCTCACCACTTGACCACCACGACCAAAACTCATAATACCCGATTTACCAAAAACGTAGTGGTTATGAAAATCATATAAACCCAGTAACCTAGGCCTATCGTCTATTCGCTGTAAGTCGGCGAGACATCATTACCTCTATCCTCTGTAATTAAAACATGGCTTGAGCAAATTGGCTATACATTTCCACATCTATTCCTTTACTGACTCTTCCCAAATGGTAGAAGTATTAGCTGGATTACTTTAGTTGTTTTTGAGTTACAGAGGGTTAGAGGTCATGATTTATCACCTACTTTACAGAGAAGAGACTATAGTACACTGGATACAAGACTAACCCTCACCTAACACCTACAATGTGTCCGTAGTACCTATTACGTGAGATGAAACACTAACCCTTACGTACCAGGTAATAAGTGCTCCTAGGCATTCCATACCTACCACCTGATCCCTTGTCATTAAGGGGAGGTTTTTAGTTTGGTCTCTGGATATCCATCAAGCTTAAGATTACACCCCCTTGAGCCCCTCTCAAGATAAATTTTTACATTTTTCGGTAGAAAAATGTCCCGGCTGAAAGCCGGTTCCTCTTAAATTACAGGCTTGCTGTCGCTCGCCAGGATAAAATCGCCACCTAAATGGCACGAAAGGTCTTAAAATTGACAGAAATGGGTCTAAGGTTCTTAAAATCGTCAATATAATGGGGCGAACGTCTTAAAATTAGGAAAGCAATGGGGCTAAACATGAGGGAGAAAGGAGTCAAGAAAAAAATCCCTCAAGTGGAAATCTCCCCTTAACCTAACCAATGAACCTAACCTAAACTAACCTAGACCCAGTACGTGGGATACAAAACTAACCTAGACCCAGTACGTGGGATACAAAACTAACCTAGACCCAGTACGTGGCATACAAAACTAACCTAGACCCAGTACGTGGCATACAAAACTAACCTAGACCCAGTACGTGGCATACAAAACTAACCTAGACCCAGTACGTGGCATACAAAACTAACCTAGACCCAGTACGTGGGATACAAAACTAACCTAGACCCAGTACGTGGCATACAAAACTAACCTAGACCCAGTACGTGGGATACAAAACTAACCTAGACCCAGTACGTGGCATACAAAACTAACCTAGACCCAGTACGTGGCATACAAAACTAACCTAGACCCAGTACGTGGGATACAAAACTAACCTAGACCCAGTACGTGGGATACAAAACTAACCTATACCCAGTATGTGGCATACAAACTAACCTAGACCCAGTACGTGGCATACAAAACTAACCTAGACCCAGTACGTGGGATACAAAACTAACCTAGACCCAGTACGTGGGATACAAAACTAACCTAGACCCAGTACGTGGCATACAAAACTAACCTAGACCCAGTACGTGGCATACAAAACTAACCTAGACCCAGTACGTGGGATACAAAACTAACCTAGACCCAGTACGTGGCATACAAAACTAACCTAGACCCAGTACGTGGGATACAAAACTAACCTAGACCCAGTACGTGGCATACACACTAACCTAGACCCAGTACGTGGCATACAAAACTAACCTAGACCCAGTACGTGGGATACAAAACTAACCTAGGACCCAGTACGTGGCATACAAAACTAACCTAGACCCAGTACGTGGCATAAAAAAACTAACCTAGACCCAGTACGTGGGATACAAAACTAACCTAGACCCAGTACGTGGGATACAAAACTAACCTAGACCCAGTAGGTGGGATACAAAACTAACCTAGACCCAGTACGTGGCATACAAAACTAACCTAGACCCAGTATGTGGATACAAAACTAACCTAGACCCAGTACGTGGCATACAAAACTACCTAGACCCAGTACGTGGCATACAAAACTAACCTAGACCCAGTACGTGGCATACAAACTAACCTAGACCCAGTACGTGGGATACAAACTAACCTAGACCCAGTACGTGGCATACAAAACTAACCTATACCCAGTACGTGGCATACAAAACTAACCTAGACCCAGTACGTGGGATACAAAACTAACCTAGACCCAGTACGTGGATACAAAACTAACCTAGACCCATATGTGGCATACAAAACTAACCTAGACCCAGTACGTGGCATACAAACTAACCTAGACCCAGTACGTGGGATACAAAACTAACCTAGACCCAGTACGTGGGATACAAAACTAACCTAGACCCAGTACGTGGCATACAAAACTACCCTAGACCCAGTACGTGGCATACAAAACTAACCTAGACCCATTACGTGGGATACAAAACTAACCTATGACCCAGTACGTGGCATACAAAACTAACCTAGACCCAGTACGTGGGATACAAAACTAACCTAGACCCAGTACGTGGCATACAAAACTAACCTAGAACCCAGTACGTGGCATACAAAACTAACCTAGACCCAGTACGTGGGATACAAAACTAACCTAGACCCAGTACGTGGCATAGAAAACTAACCTAGAACCCAGTACGTGGCCATACAAAAATAACCTAGACCCAGTACGTGGGATACAAAACTAACCTAGACCCAGTACGTGGGATACAAAACTAACCTAGACCCAGTAGGTGGGATACAAAACTAACCTAGACCAGTACGTGGCATACAAAACTAACCTAGACCCAGTATGTGGGATAACAAAACTAACCTAGACCCAGTACGTGGCATACAAAACTAACCTAGACCCAGTACGTGGCATACAAAACTAACCTAGACCCGTACGTGGCATACAAAACTAACCTAGACCCAGTACGTGGATACAAAACTAACCTAGACCCAGTACGTGGCATACAAAACTAACCTAGACGCAGTACGTGGCATACAAAAACTAACCTAAACCCAGTACGTGGCATACAAAACTAACCTAGACCCAGTACGTGGCATACAAAACTAACCTAGACCCAGTACGTGGCATACAAACTAACCTAGAACCCAGTACGTGGCATACAAAACTAACCTCGACCCAGTACGTGGCCATACAAACTAACCTAGACCCAGTACGTGGCATACAAAACTAACCCTCACCTCAACCATGTTATGAACAAGACATTTTAGTTGTTGTTTGTTGTTGTTTCCCCAAGCTGCTGGCCGAACAGCCCCAAGGCCCCGAGCAAGGCCAAGGCCATAACCGTGCGCCCCCACAGAACCCTCACTGCCGACCACAATAAAGCCTGGGTGACCGAAGCCACTTCATGGCGGGGAGCTGAGGAGGGTGCGGAAACGCCCGGGACCAAAGCCCCACCCAGGGCCCTGTGCCCCTCAGCAATTATGAAGAGAAAGTGAGGGGCAAAAGAAAAATGTGACGCTTTGGGCTTCCAATCTAGGTAGACTGGGAGGTCAATCCACGGAAGAGACGCCGTCACTTGAGATCTAGAAAATATAAAAGTAAAAGGAACAGTCAGAGTAGCTATGGGTATGGCAGAGATTGCTCAGTTCTCACTCTGATAGACCACCCATCACATTTTAGTACCATACTGTACTGTTTATTAGGTTTTTGCCGAGGGTAAATTTTAAAATGTCATAGATCAGCATCTAAATCACCCTAGGGCAGAGCTAACAACAACATTTTATAATCCTGTGTAGCGGGATGACCTGTACTTATATCTCAATCATTTGGTAATGTTACAATATATTTTTACATTTTACATTCATAAATGTCCACTAATATACTCGGTTACGTTAGGTTAGTTTTTGGTTAGGTTAAAATGATATTGTTCAATGTTTCTTAGTAAATAGGCATCTGAAAAACAGTTCCTCCCGCTACACAGGATCTTACCAAAATTATTAGTTTGGCCATCCATATGCATTATACATATCCTAAATCCTAAATGGAGAACGAATTGTGATGTGGGAAGCCGAGGGGGAGTGGGAGGGTGGGGTGGGGGTGGGGTGGGGTGGGGGGATGGGGGGCGAGGAAGGGGGGCAAGGGGGCAGGAGAGGAGGGGGAGGAAGAGGAGAGGGGGGGGGGACCCCGGCTCTAACCTCTGTAACTCAAAAATCATGACCTCCTAACCTCTGTAACTCAGAAATCATGACCTCTAACCTCTGTAACTCAGAAATCATGACCTCTAACCTCTGTAACTCAAAAATCATGACCATCTAACCTCTGTAACTCAGAAATCATGACCTCTAACCTCTGTAACTCAAAAATCATGACCATCTAACCTCTGTAACTCAGAAATCATGACCTCTAACCTCCTGTAACTCAAAAATCATGACCATCTAACCTCTGTAACTCAGAAATCATGACCATCTAACCTCTGTAACTCAGAAATCATGACCTCTAACCTCTGTAACTCAAAAATGACGAGAGTAATCGAGCTAATATTTATACCATTTGAGAAGTGTCAGTCAAGGAATAGATGTGGAAATTTACAGCTAATTTGCTCTAGCCCTTTTTGAGTTACAGAGGATAGAGGTCCAACATTTCTCGCCTACTTTACAGCGGATAGACTATAGTAGCAAATACTCCAGCTGTACAGTCAGCCTAATAAGTGATGTCTCCGCACCAAGTATGTTTTGATCATAATTGATATCAACAATATCTAACACTTTATATTAAAATGTAAAACTTGCAAACTAAACAAACCAAAATTGGGACAAGGACAATATAAAGCCAAATTAAATTATCAAAAATCGCTATGTGGAAACAACACTTACTAAAATGAAATCTATGAAATAAAAGAACACAATCCACCACATAGGGTGTACACTACTACATGAGCAAGTTAATCTGTTTCCATATTAGTTTCAAGTCATTCCTTCATCCTATGACTTAAACTGCTTTAAAACTTTTGTGTGTCCAGGCCTTTTTCCCCAGCGTCCCTTGGATTTGGCTCCCTGTCACTCTTATGGCTTTCGGGGAGACACTGGTAGCAGGCAGCCTGCCTTTTGTCTCCTTCATACACATACACATATTGACAAGGAAATGGAGTGAAAGATCCTTAAATCGCCAAACTAATGGAACGTACGTCTTTAAATCTGAAACTAATGGGGCTAAACATGAGGAAGACGGATAGCTAAAAAAAAAAATAAACAAAAAATTCCCTCGGGAGCCCACCTCACTTTTGTTCTCTTTCTCTCACTTTCTCTTTGCTTGTATCCATTCGGCCCCATTCAAGCCTGTTTTAAGACGTTTACCCTCCAGTGTCATATATTTCCTAGCTAGCGGTAGCGAGCCATTATATATATTTTTGTTTTGACAGCAAAGCTAAATTAATACATTTTTCGATAGAAAAAATCCTCGGGCGAACCCTTATTTCTCCATACAATGCTTGCTCGCTATCGCTCGTCAGGAAGAAATAGACACCTGGATGGGGATAAACGTCTTAAAACAGTTGGCTGAATGGGGCCGAATGGACACAAGCCAGGGAAAGAAAGAAAAGGAGAGAAACATAAAAATAAGCCGGTGAGGCCCCTTAACGAGGGAGCTGCGGGGAGACTCTTAAGAGTTCCCCCGGCGCACTGCGGGAAGACTCTTAAGAGTCAGAGAAAATAAAAATCAACTTTTGACATCGAAAAAAAAAAAAAAATTTATATATTTTTTTTTTAATTTTTAATTTTTTTTTTGGCCCCTGGGCCATGCAAATTCTCAGTCCTCTACCTCCCCTCCTTCCCCACTTTCCTCCTCTCCTTCAGTTATCACCTATTTTCCCTGTTTTCCCTTATTCTGAGGTATATTCGTGCTAACATTAGAAAACTCCGATTGGAGGGTGTGGTCATCACTGATAGCAAGCGAGTGCAAGTGAGAGAGAGAGTATCGATCGACTGCGTCTCAGTGGCCTTGGGGGAAATTGGCGGGAAAGCAGATTGCCTCACCCATACATTATACAACTCGCGGGCTATATCTCCGATTTGACCATCCAAAACGCTGTTTTCACTCGTTTTAATTGTTGTTTCAGGTTAATACCTTTATAATCAACTCCATAATAGGCGCATATGGCTAAATATTAATGCTATTAATGGCACAATGAATATTTTAGTGACGGAAACACCTCAAATACGTCAGCACAGGGGGACGTTTCCAATTACCCCCATGCTCACGTTTCAGAGGTTAAGGGCCCATGCAAATTATGTCTGTGTAAATCATCCTGGTTATTGAGATACAGAAGTGGTAAATAGCCATGGAGAAGGAATAGGGGTAAGGGAGTTGATCAGTCTTTCTTCTACTCAACAACTCTCTCCCTCTATCAATCTTTCCTTCATCCTATGACTTTGACTGCTTTAAACTTTGTGTGTCCAGGTATTTTGACCCAACGTCCCTTGAATTTGGCCCTTCGTCACTCTTTTGGCTTTGGGAGACACTCGTTACAGGCAACCTATCTTTTGCTCCTTCACAGACATAGGAAAAAGAAATGTGTGTGGGGGTTAGCTTTTTAGTGTGAGTCAACTTAGTCAAGTGGTAAATAGCCATGTCGAGGGAATATGGGTAAGGTGTAATGTGAGAGGGTTAAGTTTTTAGTGAGCCATTTTTGTTTCTATATGAATGAGGGAGACAAAAGGCATAACTGCCTGCAGCGAGTGCCGCCCCCAGATTTCAAAGAGTGACAGGGCCGAAATCAAGGGACGTTCGAGCTACAATGCCTGAACAAACGGAGTTTGGAGCAATTTAAGTAATAGGAAGAGGAAAAGACTGATTCTGGGAGGGAGTTCCAGAGCTCAGCAGTTGAATAGAAGAAAGTCTGAGGATAACATTTCACTCTTGGGTTGGAGAGTTGCACAGAGTAGGGGTGGTATTGTGTTGCAATGCGGGTACTACATACCCTACGTAGAGGAGGTGGTATACACTGGGAAAGATCCGAGGAACACTGATTATTGGAGTAGCGATAGAATAGTGAGAGATGCAACATTGTCAGCGAAGAGAGAGAGATTGCATAGAATTGGTGAGTGGACGGGAGTTAATGATACGAAAAGCTTTCCTTTCTACTTTATCTAGGAGTGCGGTGTGAGAGGATCCTCCCAAACATGTGAACAATACTCGATACGAGCACGCATAAACTTGGTCTTAATATGATGCAGAGATATAGTAGTTTCATATCTTTTTGCTAAGGGATTCATTTACCGTCAGATGAAATTAAACAGAGTATAGATGGTTCACTCGAGTGCGGCACAAAAAAAAAAAAAAAAAAAAAAAACACGCATCATAATATACTGTACAGGATACCTAGATGGCTAAAACACCCATCATATACTGTACAGTATACCTAGATGGCTAAAACACGCATCATATACTGTACAGTATACCTAGATGGCTAAAACACGCATCATATACTGTACAGTATACCTAGATGTCTAAAACACGCATCATATACTGTACAGTATACCTAGATGGTCTAAAACACGCATCATATACTGTACAGTATACCTAGATGGCTAAACACGCATCATACTGTAGTAAACTACAGTATACCTAGATGGCTAAAACACGCATCATATACTGTACAGTATACCTAGATGCCTAAAAAAAACAGGCATTATATATACCTAATGGTTTACACGAGTGCAGCCTCATAAGTTATATCAAAAGATAATCACAGTATACTGTATTATCAGCTTTGAGAATTATGCTCATGAATGCCAGAGATATAGACCTACACATAAAGGGGGCATGGTTCACTTTTTGGTCTATTTTTTCATTATTTTTCTAGTTTCCTCCCTAGATCTACTTCTTTTCCATCAAAATAAAAATAAATAAAAATAAAACATTCCATTAGATCGGGCCCTTCTTCTAGATTAATTTTTAAATTTTACTCTGGGGTGCCGGTTTCTGTCGTCAAAAATTGGCAACGGCTCAATGTCGTTCGCGACAGCAGGAATAACTAAATCGGAGCACTTAAATAGCAGCGAAAGGTCTGTAATATTGACAAAGAAAATTGGGGTGAAAGGTCTCAAAAGCGCCAAACTAAATGTTGGCAAGCATCTTGCCGTCCAGTTATGTGGAAGGGACTCTTTAGACAGCGTTCGGGTTAAATACCACTTGTAATCAAATTTACCATAGGTGTACAGGTCGGATAGAAATAGAAGATATCGCAACGGAAAGTAGTGTTGTATTCTTAGTGTTGTACTTGCCCTAAACTAAGTAGCCAATGTAATGAAAATGAAGAACAATACCTGGAAGTGCCTTGGAGAGCTAAGTGGGCTCTTTTAGCAAGAACTAAATAGCCGCAGACCACCTGCTATCTCTGTAATAGGGGACTGGAATCAGTCCTAATTCTGCAAGGACATGGAGTAACTCTCTGTTGGGGCTAGTCATATGCCTTAACTTCTTGTGGTGAGCATGATGCTAATTATCCTCTTCTCAGCTCATGCTCCCAATCATCAGTAGTTACACATTGTTTCAGTGCAGCATGGGGCTCAATCGTCATTGAGCTAGATCATACGCGTAGCTAGTGCTGATTTGCCATGATATGATAACAACTATATGGAAATTCAGTGAATAGCATATACAGATGTAAGATCATATCGCCATTGACCTTAACAGCTAGTTTGGGAAGAGAGGCGTTCAGCAGAATTAACCCAGTCAAACAATAGTGGTAAGAATCCAAAACGTTGGCCATGGGGCGTGCTTGACGCGGAGGAGTGTGGAGCAACCATTTTTGCATCTGTTTAAATCACACACTCGATCGCTTTCTGTCAAGCTTGACTCTTGGCAGTGGAGGAATGCTCAATTACCTGTGCAGACCCCAATTGTGTTAATGCTAGTTCAATCGAAGAAGAAGTGCAGGTGCAAGCTTGTACAAAGTAATATTAATATCTTAGTCTTAGCTAAGGCTATTGACATAGTATTTCACAAGCATAGACAAAAATTACTCTTTTAAAAACAAACCTGGTGGAATGACGCATGTTTCTCAGAAACCTTGAGCCAGGCATCTCCCGAGATGCGCTCGTAGACTCTGTACTGGCTGGATCATAACAAAAACCGAGACCAGGGACCCTGTTGTTGGACGAAGTTCATCCAGGACTAAAGGCTAGATGCAAGTATGGCAATCAGATTATATAATAAACAATGAAAATGTTTTAAAATTAAAGAAGAGAAGCATTGGCGCAAAAAAACCTTTGCTAAGCAAAGAACACATTGGCCGCTTGCTGGAAGGATATTAAGAAAAATGCATCAATAGCTGCACACCTCATACCCACGTTAGAGTAGATGGGATCTCTGGTATGCTTAATAACATAGCCAATCTTTGGAAAACACCTTACGCAAGAGGGGGGGGGGGTTTTTTGTACTTTGTTTAAAACTCTGTTGGGTTCACCAAGGGAAATACCATTGCTGCATACACACCAGAGTGTGACAAAGTAAGTAAAAATATGACACAATTAGAAGTACCAAGTGAAAAAATCAGAGGCTGCAATAGCATCCGTGCTAGATTGCTAACAAAGAAATCCTGTGGTTTTGATGCGTATACTATAGCTGAACATTTGAAGTACTCCTCCACTCGGTCCTCTTGGAGAAACTCGAGCATGTTGCTTTACCAGCTTTCTAATCCATGGTTTCCTACCCGAATCGTATGATGTCGGCGTTACCTTGATACCAGTAATTAAAGACAATGCTTGGCAAAATTACATCAAAAGACAACTATAGACCTATTGCCCTTTTCGCCAGTATTGTAAGTACAGATACTAGAGTTAATCATTTTAGACTAGAATCTCAGTGTATATCCGTCAACTAATAGATAAAATCAATTTGGGTTTAAAAGAATCATGATGGTACGGCACGCAGTGCATCTAGCACTCTGAAGGAGCTAGTGGCTGGGTAGCAATCAAAATGAACCAGCTCGTATTTTTTGGCATGTCTTTCTTGATGCTAGTAGAGGCATTTGACAGAGTCTGCCACAATATCCTGTTTGATAAATTAGCAACCAAGGGGAGTGCATCCTATATACTGAGAATCCTTGAAGTAGCTGGTAGCGCCTTAATACAAACATTTAATGTAGAAGATGGGGTGGTAAGCATTAGTTCGGATCTCCTTTTACAGTAACCAATGGAGTGAGATGCAGGGTAGTATTCCCTCCTTCATCTCTTTCCACTTCATTCAATGTATATATGGAATGAATGGTAGAGTGATAAATTGAATAAAGAGAGCAAGATTGGATGTTGTGGTGGGAATAAATCATCACCATCTCATGTAATGCCGGAAATGATCCTGGTCATTATTGGGCATCCGTCTTCTCTGCGGGTCTGTAGCAAACTTCTTTTGATATATTTGAATACCTTTTGGTATAAACATTGTGTTACCATTCAACCCACTGAAAAGTGCTGTTCTTATATTTAGACTCGAAAATTACTGTATAAAAGTAAAAACTAATCTGCCAACTTTCTCACGTCATAATCAAATTATTCCAGAAGTAAACAAAATAAAATACGCTGGGACAGCATTAATCGTCAAAACGATTGCTGCAGATGAATCACGCCTATGGCAGATATCGGATCTGCCGTCAGCTGCAGCCAGCTATATTTACGTGGTAACGACCATCTTGAGAATTCCACATGTGTAATTGGGAAAGTTCTAAAGTTCACTTTGTTTCGGACATAGTTGTTCCTCTTCTGTACAAAGACGAACCGGTCCCATTTGTGGTGGAAGTATAAGAGAGTCCACGCATAAATGGTCTTGTACAATCCTATCATAATATAACTCAAGATGTTCATTGAGTCCTCTTCTAAATATGAAAGCACATAGTATGGGTTGTGCACACTGTTGCGCTGTGCAAGTGCTGTTCGGGGCTGTCATCAGGAGACTGGTGTAGCAGCTTTTCCGCAGCGGACTGGCAATCCTCCAGTACACACGCCCTGAATTGTAAGTCTCTTCTTGGTCTAGTGATCATACCGATGAATCGCGTAGTTATATCTCACTGGCAGAAGCTGCTGCACCCATAGTATGTACTAAGTCACTGTAATATATACTGGTCTTAATTGAACTATGAGGGTAACAATGATCTGGTGCAATAGTTGTTAACCTCAACAGTTGAACAATTAGCCTTTAGTTAGACCTATCTGTGTTATATTGTTAGGCAAAATGTGATATGTTTGCTCTTATTCTGTAAATAGTCCTACTGTAATTTTTTTATTTTATTGTGTCTTTTTATTAATATATCTTTGTGTATAATTCTTAGTTCTGTGGGCTCTGACGAGAAGTGTATGTGATATGGACCCAACTAAGGTCGTATTCTAGTATTTATACTGTATCTTATCTTATGTGTCCTGGAATAAACGAGAATTATTATTATTATTATTATTATTATTCAATATCTGAAAACAATGGGGGCTTAAGATGAGGGAGAAAGGAGTCTAGAAAAATCGGTCCGTGCTATCTCCCCTTAAATATAGCAACGTGCAATGATCGGGATGTATAATAAGGAATATATTCTGTGGGCATAGTCTCGGGAGCTTGTGTAGCATGTTAAGAATGACTCTGGTAAAACAGTATGGCTTTGCTACCTAAGACCCCTAAATTGTGATCTTTATTACAGTTCCCCATTCCGAATCTAGTAAACATCCTCCTCATATCATGACTGCTCGATAAATAATAATGATGGTTGTACTATTTTTTATTACTACATATTTCATCGGGAATCACTTTACTTATTAAGGTAAGACGTTAGTGGCGTAGCAATGCAAATTTGCGTCAATACATGCTGCATATGTTT
Source organism: Paralithodes platypus (assembly GCA_032716605.1). Taxonomy (NCBI): domain Eukaryota; kingdom Metazoa; phylum Arthropoda; class Malacostraca; order Decapoda; family Lithodidae; genus Paralithodes; species Paralithodes platypus. The sequence goes on from CM064521.1 coordinate 38,914,227, forward strand.
TAAGATTTGTAATTTTGTAATCTATCAGCTGAGCTCATCAGTAGCCTATGTATATTCCTTATGAATGACTATACTCTGTTTCTTTTCAACTGACATGTAAATTGCAAAGTTCTCCATCAAGGTTTCGTCACGTTGATTTTGAAGATTTTGTAGTGAAATATGGTGCTGATTATACACAACCTGGTCTCTAATACGGCTGCAGAGACATAACAGTTTCATATTTTTCCATTAAGTATCGAAAAATTAACTGGGGGCAAAAAAAAGAGGGTTCAATTTACCGGTCAGCTTAAATGAAAGGCAGAGTATAGTGTTCGGCTAATTATATAATCGTGGTGATACATAGAGAACCGCGCGGCCGAGTTAGAAACGTCGTCCTCCGAAAGTTATGCCCGCGGAGCAGGTTCTTTGGGACTGCGTGATATCGTTTTTGGCTGCCACAGGGCCAAGCAGCAAGGGAACAGGGTATATTTGGAACAGGGTATTAGTTGCTATTTACTATTGATCCAACTTTGGAAAGGCAGGGTATAGTTGGCTATTATATTGACCAACATTGGAACAGGGTTTAAGGAACCGGGTATAGTTGGGCTATTATATTGACGCAACTTTGGAATGCGGGTATATTTGGAGCAGGGTATAGTTGCTATTATATTGACCAACTTTGGAACAGGGTATATTTGGAACAGGGTATAGTTGCTATTATATTGACCAACTTTGGAACAGGGTATAGTTGCTATTATATTGACCAACTTTGGAACAGGGTATATTTGGAACAGGGTATAGTTGCTATTATATTGACCAACTTTGGAACAGGGTATATTTGGAACAGGGTATAGTTGCTATTATATTGACCAACTTTGGAACAGGGTATATTTGGAACAGGGTATAGTTGCTATTATATTGACCAACTTTGGAACAGGGT